>JAGXOD010000004.1:5360000-5577500 GCA_020368025.1 Brachyhypopomus occidentalis
GTAGAGGTAGGCATCCTATTGTAAAGGTAGGGATCCTATTGTAATGGTAGGCATCCTATTGTTAAGGTAGGCATCCTATTGTAAAGGTAGGGATCCTATTGTAAAGGTAGGGATCCTTTTGTAATGATAGGCATCCTATTGTTAAGATAGGCATCCTATTGTAAAGCTAGGCATCCTATTGTAAAGGTAGGCATCCTATTGTAGAGGTAGGCATCCTATTGTAAAGCTAGGCATCCTATTGTAAAGCTAGGCATCCTATTGTAGAGGTAGGCATCCTATTGTAAAGCTAGCCATCCTATTGTAGAGGTAGGCATCCTATTGTAGAGGTAGGCATCCTATTGTAAAGGTAGGCATCCTATTGTAAAGGTAGGGATCCTATTGTAAAGGTAGGCATCCTATTGTAGAGGTAGGCATCCTATTGTAAAGGTAGGGATCCTATTGTAAAGGTAGGCATCCTATTGTAAAGGTAGGGATCCTATTGTAATGGTAGGCATCCTATTGTTAAGGTAGGCATCCTATTGTAAAGGTAGGGATCCTATTGTAAAGGTAGGGATCCTTTTGTAATGATAGGCATCCTATTGTTAAGATAGGCATCCTATTGTAAAGCTAGGCATCCTATTGTAAAGGTAGGCATCCTATTGTAGAGGTAGGCATCCTATTGTAAAGCTAGGCATCCTATTGTAAAGCTAGGCATCCTATTGTAGAGGTAGGCATCCTATTGTAAAGCTAGCCATCCTATTGTAGAGGTAGGCATCCTATTGTAGAGGTAGGCATCCTATTGTAAAGGTAGGCATCCTATTGTAAAGGTAGGGATCCTATTGTAAAGGTAGGCATCCTATTGTAGAGGTAGGCATCCTATTGTAAAGGTAGGGATCCTATTGTAAAGGTAGGCATCCTATTGTAGAGGTAGGCATCCTATTGTAAAGGTAGGCATCCTATTGTAAAGGTAGGCACCTTCTTAGCCCATATCATCCCATACCTGTTCTGTAGCATAAGCATAGGCCAATACTGGCTCCAAATCAGAGCCCAATGGCAAGAACTGGGTACTTCCTATATCAGACAATTAATACACTAATTCATTGGATGTCTGTTTATCCATCACAGCACTGTGCCAGGAACTGTATGTAAATATATGCAAATATATGTAGCTATGGCTCTCTCTCTGTGGTACCTACTCTGTATTGTTGCTATGACCATCTAAAGGTCACTAGCCAAACACTCCAGACAGATGAAGAACAAGTGGTGAAGTAATTGTGAAACAAATTTTTGATCATATTACATCTATGCTATAGCAAAATACCTCACTTTAGGTGATTATTACTCAGCCGCATTAATAGATGGTAACACAGGTTTCTTATAGTGCCCAGACTTGAGTGTGTACTGATATTTAATAGAATACAGGTTAATAATTCTACAGCAAGTGCTCTGCCTTCAGGGTGTATTTTTCATTGTTATTATTCTACACTGTATCATTCAATTAAAGGTACCATTGTTAAACAAAAAAATATTATACCCCCCCCCCCCCCACACACACACACACACACACACACACACACACACACACACACAGACAAACACAGAGTTAAGGAATGTATTCTGACTACATACTAAGCCACTGACACATGCCCTTCTTCTGGTGTAGTTTAATTCAGTTATTTTTAACGTGTTCCCAAGAAGAGCTAACGTTGCATTTGGTGACCAGTTTGTTTACTGTGGTAACCTAAGATCCATCTGGTCAGTCATGCATAGCAGACGTGGAACAGATGAGGCTTCGATAAGCTGCTTTTTTCAGGTGTTCATGTGTACTGTTATTCTGCAGGTTGGAGACTCAGCAGCTCAATAAGGAGTTCACTATCTTGTTATTCATTTTTCTTGTATGCTGGTGTATTTCTGGCAGTTAGTTCACTTGGTGTCATTATAATGAATCATCATAGACTATAAAGTTTAGAAATCTCACCCAGTGCACAGCCAAAAATAATTCAGTTGCAGCGGTGATTTCTTTTTAACAGTCAGAACGAATAAACAAATTGCAGTGTTTCACTTTTAATCTTCTCCTGGGTGTGTGTGTGGCGGGGGCGGTGTGTGTGCGTGTGTGTGTGTGTGTGTGTGTGTGTGCATGCACATGCTGCCTTCACAGCTCATAGGTTACAACGAGAAACCAGTCACCATGCAGATGTTTGTTGGGACAGCAGATGATCGTCACACAAGACCACACGCTTTCTATCAGGTGCACAGGATTACCGGCAAAACTGTGGCCACGCCGAGCCATGAAATGGTTATCGCCAGCACCAAAGTTCTCGAAATTCCTCTTCTCCCTGAAAACGACATGTCTGCCAGGTACATGTCATAGGCGTTCTTGGAAAATCCAAGGTAGCATGTTTTCCATAAGTGATTTGTCCAAAAGGCAGAAATCTCTATTAATTTATTTGTCTTTTTATATATTTTAGATTGGAGTGTGATGTGTGCAAATGGAAAAAATGCCACATTTTATAGCCAACTAATGTTTGGAAGTGTCCTGCATGTTTCTGTGTTTCTGGTAGGACAGTTCTGTTCCTCATTCATTCATTCAGATCATTTATTTTTCCCCTCTAAAGCATCGACTGTGCTGGGATCCTGAAGCTCAGGAACGCTGACATCGAGCTACGGAAGGGCGAGACGGACGTGGGCCGCAAGAACACCCGCGTGCGAAGCTGTCTTCCGCGTGCACGTTCCCCAGGTCAATGGGAAGGTGCTGTGCCTACAGGTGGCCTCCGTACCCATCGAGTGCTGTGAGTGTCCTGACGTGCGCCTGCGGGCAAAAGCTGGAAACAAAGAAAATAAAGTCAGTGGTCCTGCGTTATATGCAGTGACGCTGTGAGTTTGTGAGCACAGGTGAGCATAGCGTGATGACAGATACCTGTCCCCTCACTCGGCTCTCATCTTGCTTCAGCTCAGCGCTCGGCACAGGAGCTCCCTCAGATAGAGACGTTCAACCCTCCCTGCGCCTCAGCCACTGGGGGCGAGGAGATGCTCATCACAGGCCCAAACATCACGCCAGACTCAAAGGTCATCTTCCTGGAAAAGGGCCCTGGTATGAGGCATCCGCGGTCCTTTCTGCCTAAATAAATTATGACCATCATTCCAGGGGCTGTTTTTAAACTCTCTGCTCTCTGTCTCTCCTTTGGAAAAACTCTTTGGCTGTCCTTTGCAAAAGTTTCTTTTGTTCATTTCAGATGGCCGAACCCAATGGGAGGTGGATGCAAAACCTGTTTGTGAAAAGAGTAGAGATGTAAGCATATGGTTGAGTGGGTGACTTATTTTTAGTTATGTGTTTGTAATTTACTTTTTTTCTACAGTATTACATTTATTACTATTTTAATAATAGTAACAATAATAGTTCTTCGTGTTGGTGTCTGTCAGGACATACAGGGCAATTCAGAATGGATTTTGAAACTTAATTATTGGCCTTTGCAGACAAGCATCGTGGTGAAGATCCCTTCATATCATAAAAGAACCTTACTGTCCTCTACGCAAGTCCAGTTTTATGTCAGCAATGGCAAGAGGAAGAGGAGCCCTGTCCAGCCCTTCACCTATGTCTCAAATAAAAACCCTCAGAATGGTACAGCTCATGTTTTCATTCATCTTAATACTTACATATGGTTGAGTCAACTCTGGTTGTATTACTGCTGTATGGCTCTGGGTTTTCTTACTAAGATTTGAGTAAACGTATATTATTGTTTTTAAATAATTTGTGGAAAGCTACTAGAAAATCTAAACTATTGCTAATTTTAACATTTATATTTCAGTACATCCAACATCTCCAACTGCTAGATTAATTAGACTTGGTCTTTTTAAGCAGTGCAGGTGAAACAGGAGTTTACCATTGCTGGAGATGGCGTCACCTGTGACCCAGCCAACTTCACTGCTATGCCTGGAGCCCAGCAGCTATCTGAACCTCTGGAGCAGTGGCTCTACTCTGGAGGCCCAGTTTGTGTTCCATCCTCCACCCAAATGAGCTACTCCCCACTGGACAACTCCTATCTCACCCGACATCATCCTCAAGACGGATCTGAACGTGGGCTACACCCAGTGTCCTACACCTCATCACTGCATTTCTCCAAACCCTCTTTCCAAGGACCTCAGCAGAGCGTCTCCTACAATGGAGAGCCCAGTCATCCCAGCAACTGGGCACCACTGCAAGGGAGCAATTCATCACCTCGTATGTCTGATCATGTGACCTCTTCGCTGGGCATTGGACATGATGGCTCTCCCGGAGGCTTTCATCCCTTGAACCAAAGCTCTTCTCAGGGGTGTACCGAAGGCTACCTCAGCTATACATCAGGTTCAAACCAGCATGAACCAAGTAGCCCTGGCAACCATAGATCTGGTCGTGATCCTGTGGACTTGGGGCAGTTTCCGAACTCTTCTCCCTCTTCAGAATCGCCTGTCATCCAGCAGTCTCTACCTTCTGCTCTAGTGCCTTCTACCTTATCTTTAAATGGAGAAGCCTTTACAGACCCAAAGTCTAACAGTTCCTCCCTTCCAGCTGCTGCTACAAGTGGCTCCAGGAAATCAGGAACTTCACAACGGTGCTCCTCAGCGGAACACAGGCTCAACATTACACAAGACCTGGGGGAAGAAAAGGAGCTGACCTTCCAGACCATTGGACTACAGGATATCACTCTTGATGATGGTAAGAGACTATGTTGACATATGTAATGGGTTGGATTTTTTGTATTGAATGTCTCTGCCTACTCACTTCTCTGGTCTTTATTCTTAGTAGTGGAGATGGCCCAGCAATTGGCTCGCCTTAATAATGAGCCACGTGCTTCATACAAATTCAGATCCGCTCTTTGTTAAACAAGGAAGGCCATATGCTTGTGACTTTTGTTTACGCTCAAGCAGGGACCAGCAGTTGCCACCCCCCACTATGTGGAAACCTGTTTGGTTTGCGTTTAATTATAGCCTGCACTCCTGCAGCATGGCGGGAAAGAGGATATGGGTCTGTATGTAGCATTGCATCGAGTCATCAAGAGAGCTAAATATATCAGGAAGCTTAATCTTCTGCTGTTACTGGTGCAGAGCTGTTCACCCACTGAAGTGATAGTTATGCATGGGTCACACAAGCCATGCCTGCACTTTGCCATGAATGAGATCTTGGCATATCTGAGGAAATTGGCACCTTATAGGCAGCCCATGCCAAAATAATGGCCTTTGCTGATTCTGACCTTTTGTTTATACGGTTGCTTTCTTTCCATGTATCTTTTAATGACACAGCATACTACTAAACATCACTCTGTGTAATCAATCACTGATTACAATCTAATTACACATGCGCACACGCATAAATGTTTTACTTCTCTATCCCTGGTACTGTTGTGTTTGTAAACACGTAGACGTCCCAACCCTACCTGGCATCCCCCACCACGTCTGTCCCACTTTCGTGTGTGGGAGAGGACAGGTGCACTGGATGGCTAGGCCTTCCTGGTGACTGCTGCTGTTTCTCTTCAGAGTCCCTTTTGTTTCATTGAATAGCCACTTTTAATTTTGATTTTAGAAGCATTGCACCCTGGGTTTGGATGTTTATGTTGTAAAAAAATAGCAGATATTGATAACAGATGTTTTGTCTAAAGACATAGTGTAGCAAAGTATCAGGGATGCATGACAAAATCACTCATGTTTGATAATCACTCATGTTTGAAAATCACTCAGGTTTGAAAATCACTCAAATTGTATGATATTGCTTGCACTGTTCTGAATTACAGGAAGGCATTCAGGTGTAAGCAAGTGTGAATGCATGAACAATACTGCCCTCAGATGGTTCTGAATCTTATTAGAGATAGAGCATTAGATCAGTATGTGGTACCTCTTCAGGCTTTAGCCTAATTAATTACACTGTCAATAGGTATTCTGTACTGGAAATCCTTTTCAGTCTTGGAATTGATTTATTCTGCACAAAGAAATCTGTCCTTACAAGTGCCATCTATATTCTAGATTAAGCACCATAAAAGGTTGAAAGATTGTTAAAAACATACATTCTTTTATGGTAAGTTCAACATTCAGAGTAAATGTAGAGATCCAAATGCTAAAAACATTTACTGCTTATGTACATAATAATTATTCATGTAATAGTTTGAATTTTTTCCCCCTTTTTTTCCCCAATTTCCCCTTTTCAGTGAGTGAGATCATTGTGAGAGACTTGTTCCAGGATCCGGATTCTGCAGGAGATGGTCATAGCTTGTTCCACAAACCAGATTCTACAGGGGAAGGTCACAGCTTGTCATAGAGAATTCTCGGTGTTAGAGAATCGGTTCCTTTGACATGATCAAACCAATGTACACAGAAGACCTGGGTGCTACGACTCATTATTAGAAAGGACTCCGTAGGCCTTTTCACATGTGTTTATGGGCAGTGCTACAAAAGATGAGCTATAGCTTTGTTAGCTAACAAATGTAAATGTTCAGCTTTTTTTTTGGTTGTTTTGGGGTGTTTTTTTCTCAACCATGAAGACTTGATGTGCCTTTTGCTGGTGTGCCTTAATGTGAGATTCTGTGTAAAATATCTAACTTGCTAAATGTTGACTGTGAATGGTATTTAAGACTAAAATCTATGCAATACAATTTTTAAATCAAAATATTGTAGGGTGACACCACATCACAACTTCACATTGTAAACTAGGTGTGTGATTATATCCTTCCCATTTTGTTTGTAATGTGGAAAGGCTTTGCTTTGTATTTGCAGATTACATTTATTCCTATTATTTTCTTATGTGTTTTTTCCAGGATCGAGGTTTCTATTTATACATTTGTACATTGAACAATAGTCATTAAGGTAGTCTGTGATATCTGATGTGCTGAAATTACCATTACCTTTGCATAACGTTTTGAAGTAAACTCCCATTTTTAAAAACATATTCCTTGTGTGGAAAATCTTTTTTCTGTTATAATATATTATTATTTTTAAAACAACCTGTAGCTAGAGCAAAACTTCTGACATTAAACTTCTAGGATTACCACGGAAGTTACGATCATGCACGCCAAAAGGCGCACCTGTGTGCTGTGTATTTCTATAGAATCAAGATACAGTTCAAAATGGTTTTCAAGTACTTGGAGAAACTGCTGGTCGTCGTTACGTTAGTGGATCGGACACGCCATTCTAAGTTACGTAAACGCCGGAAGAAGGTTCCATTACGTTAGTACTACCGGAAAAGGTGAGAGAGAAGGCACCGAAACTCTGAGAAACAATTACAACACAAACCCGGAGACTATATCTTCAGCGACTGCGACCATTTTGTGCTTGATCTTAAGACTTGATAACTTTCCATCGAGCAACAGTGGGTGAACAAGGCACGACAATAATCAGTTTTGCCCGATTCTAGTTTCTGTTAATCCGCTCAATAATATTGGCTAGCATAGCAAGCCATTTCGGTTACCTAGCGAGCTGAAATGTTTAGCTCACCAGTTTGTTAGCTATCGCTAGCTACTTAGCGAGCTCGTTGGAAGCAATCCAACAAAGGTAGAACATGTATTTTTGTACCAGTGAGGGTTTAATATTGTAAATGTATTTGTCGAGGGTCATTAGTGATGGGATTTAGTATCGACAAGAACAGGAAAAAAACGTGACAGTTTCATTGTTTTGTTTACATAGGAGCCCGTCATTTGCAAACACAAGTGAGAGATTAGCTAGCTAGCTCCGTAGCAAACTAGCTGGGTAGCTAACTGTCTAGGTTAGTTTTTCATAACTTCACAGTAAAGTATTTTTTGTTACTAGCTAGGTAAGTTAGTTCAGCGATTTAACAAACAAAGTTGGCGTTGTAATATCTAGTAGACGTGTACAACTGGTGGCATTGAATATCTCTGTTTACGGAAACGCTTTGATAGCTCTAGGTTACATTTTGCGACCTTAATTCTAAAGCTTGTTCTCTTCTAACAAGAGTCCTCTGGCCAGAATTTCTGTATAACAAACTGACAGTTGGAAAGGGGCGCCCTAGACGTGTCAACTATGCCGCTGTTGTTTTTGGAGAGATTCCCTTGGCCTAGTTTGCAGACCTACACGGCGCTCAGCACCGTCTTGCTAGCTGGAACTATCCTAAGTGCCTACACCACGGTAACGGAAACCGAGTCTTCAGGGACAGAAGAGGCTCGGAGCAGTTCCGTCGATGACATAAAAGTGGACCAAGTCGATAGCTTTGGCAACATTGCCACCACCGTGCTGTTGTACATCATCTCGGACAGCTTGTTTGTTTGGGTACGTGTATCCGCCTTTTCTTCGAGCATCCCTCTCTTCCTGCGAGAATAACGAGCAGCACAATAAGCAACCGGGTCATCTTCCTCAGGTGATGGTGAACACGGCGTGTTGCGGTCTCATGTTGGTCGCCAAGGTGATCCAGTGCGTTGTATTTGGCCCTTTGCGGGTTAGCGAGAAACAGGTAAGCGCCCCAGCGTGTCTGCACAGCGTGATGCATCTGTGTGTCGCGTGGGAGTGGTGATGCCAGGACTGCGATGCAACTGTAAAGGCGTCTGTTGTAAATGACAGTATTAACCATTTAATGGCATTCCATTCTATATTTAAAATTGATTCAAATTGTTTGCTACTGCCAATTTTGATGATGAAGGGTCGCAATGATCCCACATGACCTTCCATGCTCCTCTGTTCACTATTTCCCGACAGCATTTGAAGGACAAATTCTGGAACTTCATCTTCTATAAGTTCATCTTCATCTTCGGGGTGCTGAATGTGCAGACGGTGGAGGAGGTGGTGCTGTGGTGTCTGTGGTTCGCTTTGCTCATCTTCCTCCATCTCATGGTTCAACTATGTAAAGACCGTTTTGAATACGTGAGTGGCCCCACGCTCTCTTTGAAATGACGCTTGCCTGAAATGATGCAACTTTCAGTAGATCAACAAATATGTGATGGAATTAACAAACAATACTCCCACTTAAGCACTCCTGATTTAGCCTCCCCTCGTTCTGTGTCCGTCTCTTAGCTGTCGTTCTCCCCAACCACCCCCATGGGCAGTCACGCGCGAGTGCTGGCTTTGCTAGTGTCCATGCTGATGTGCTGTGGAGGCCTGGCTGCTCTGTGTGGCCTGGTCGGACATCTCCATGGCATGCATACTGTTGCCTTTATGGTGGCTGAGGTAGGGTATCTTGAATTTCTGAATTGCTTTACAGTACTAGATTATTTATTTATTGCATTAAGTCTTGATCTTTGTCTCTTTCAGTGTTTACTCATTACAGTGCGCACTGGTCATGTAATCATAAGGTAAGCATTTTGTCTGTGCAGTGGCCGTTACTATAGTGCCAGCTACACTGGGACATTTACAGACAGAGGAACCTGAGCTTTCTGGCTCTGTCTCCGGTTTCCATTCATGCAGAGACGTATGGCGCTGAGGCTGGCTTGTTTTTGCTGGTACTCAACCTTCATACTGTTTTCGTAGGTACTCCATTCACTTGTGGGACCTGAACCATGAAGGTACGTGGGAGAGCAAAGGCTCCTACGTCTACTACACTGACTTTATAATGGAGCTCGGCCTTCTCGGCCTCGACCTGATGCATCATATTCACATGCTGGTGAGTGATGTGCATCAACCCATGTGTGAAAATTAATTTTCTGCAATGCGTCTCAGATGTGATAAACCACAATGTCTGAGGAGCGTCACATGAGATCTCACTCTGCTTATGGCGAGGTCAAACAGTGTCAAGTCAACTGTGTGAAGCATTCCAGATAAGAGTTACGATTATGGAATGAAATTTCACAATGTTTGTAGCTAGTATTTAATTGCATCCTTAACGTTGTGTGCAGTCCTGCAGTTTGTTCAGAAAACAACGTTTCGCAACGTTTGCTAAAAATGCTATACATCTAAACATCACACATGCACTCACTGTATGCCCAACAGAGGGTGCTCAGTTAAAAGTGCATTTATGAGGGCAGGCACTAATGATGTATCATAGCCTGGTTATAGTTAATCTCCAAGGCCTTCACTGGGGTTGAGGTCAGGGTTCAGGTCCTGGCCCTCACAGTTTTTCCACACCACTTTTATTAGACCGTGTCTGGATTTGTGCACTGGAACTAGATTTGTTCACAGGACCATAGTGGTACATTCCCGGTCCATACACACAAAGTTAGAAGCATGTAATGATCTTAAAATGTTCTGTAGTGGGTCACATTACTTCCATCCTTCAGTGGAACTAAGAGGCCCAAACCCTGAAAAACGGCTCCTCACACACGGTTCTTGTGCTGGTGTTGCTTTGAGAAGCACTTCAGCATGCAGCAGCCCTGTTCTGCAACTTTATGTGGTCTGCCGTTTCATGGTTGAGCTGTTGCTTCACTTGCATGCTTCTGTTTTACAGTAATAGCACTTACTTTTCACAGAGCCATAGCTGGTAGGACAGAAATGTCACAAATAGGCATGTGGTGGTATCCTATGATTGCACCTGTTTACAGTCACAGAACTACTTGACCCAACCCGTGGTACTGTCAGTGTTTGTGTATGGAGATTGCATTGCTGTGTGCTTGATTTTGTACACCAGTTAACAGCGTGTATGCAATCGTGTGTGCAACAACTGAACTCGGTAGTTAACAGCGTCCACATGCTTCTGACCATGTAGTGCAAACGGTTTTTGTACTTTTCATTTTGATCTGCCCATATCATCAGACTGACCATGTTTTAACTCTTTAAACAAACATGTTTAACATGTTTTAAACAAAGCCCTGTCCCTGACCGAGATTAATGTAATGTTATTGTCAGATCTAGAGGGTTGCATAACTTCATAAGTGGTCTCACTGATCCGATTTGATTTTACAATTATGGCCTTGTTTTGATGTTCAATATCCTTTCTGCTTCAGTTCAGTCAAGAATACCTGCACCAGTAGTGTAGCCTCTGGCATTTCTACATGCCTGTTGCACTTTGGTGGTTTATTGGCCTTGGGGCCGAATTGAACGCACTCTCTGAAGGCTTTATCCCCCCCCCCCCCGTCTTTTGGTTTATTTGGTGCACTCAGCCTTTACTGCCATGTGAAGAGACATGTGCTGTGTGGTTCCCTCTCAGCTCTTTGGCAACATCTGGCTGTCTATGGCCAGTCTCGTGATCTTCATGCAGCTGCGCTACCTCTTCCACGAGGTGCAGAGGAGGATCCGGCGCCACAAAAACTACCTGCGTGTGATTGACAGCATGGAGTCCAGGTGAGGATGGTGCCTTTTTGGGGTGGGGGGGCATAATACATGGTGGAAATGTACTGGCAGACTTCATTAAGGTTCATAATGTGCATTCTGGTTGTCTTTGTTGCGCAGGTTTGCAGTGGCGACCCCAGATGAGCTGGTGGCCAATAACGACGACTGTGCGATCTGCTGGGATTCCATGACCTCGGCACGGAAGCTCCCCTGTGGGCACCTCTTCCACAAGTAAGCTGTGAGCAGTGCTTCAGGGAACTGCTACTGGGAGTGCCTTCCTTTTGCTTCTAAGGCCAACATTCTGGAAACACCTCAACACGTCGCCGTATAAAATAGATCTGGTGTCCTAGATGCCCACTCACCGAATAAATGTGACAGTTTTCCTCTGCGATTGCTGCTATTTTTCTTCTTGCTCTGGAGTGCTAATCCACAATGTTTGTATGTATTTTGTTCACATTTTCCCTCTTTGTGTGTGTGTGTGTGTGTGTGTGTGTGTGTGTGTGTGTGTGTGTGTGTGTGTGTGTGTGTGAAGTTCATGTCTACGCTCGTGGTTGGAGCAGGACACGTCCTGCCCTACGTGCCGCATGTCTCTGAACATTAACGAGGGCGGGCGGGACAGGGAGCAGCGCCAGCGGCCGCCCACAGACGAGGCTCTGGCCGCAGGGCCCGGAGCCGACGCCAGACCACACCTCAACCAGCATAATCACTTCTTTCACTTTGATGGTAGCCATTGGTCACATCTCTTGCACAATTCTAAGCTTCTCATTGATTTCATTACTGCTGCTTGTGTCATGGCTGTAAGTCTGATTGTATTGAATGTTCCAATGATTGTAATCATCCTTGCTCCTTCTCCAAGGCTCCCGCATTGCTAGCTGGCTCCCAAGCTTCTCTGTGGAAGTCATGCACACAACTAACATCCTGGGTATTGCACAGGCCAACAACTCTCAGCTCAATGCCATGGTGAGCAATCCAGTTCATGTAGTGTAATCATGGCCTGAGCGCAGTACAGTCGTCGGTCACAGTACATACCACTTTTCTTCGTCGTGTTTAGCTCTTACATATCTGAAGTGTTTGCTCTAAAGAGCGTTCATGTTGGTTTCCTTAGGCCCATCAAATCCAGGAGATGTTCCCCCAGGTTCCCTACCACCTGGTCCTACAGGACCTGCAACTCACTCGCTCAGTGGAGGTTACCACCGACAACATCCTGGAAGGCAGGATCCAGGTGCCCTTCCCTGCTCAGGTAACCCCACACAGCTGCCATTATGTGAAATGTCCTTACTGTCCTCTCTAAAATGAAAGTTATAATTTTTGCGGACAGATCTTCTATATTTGATGTAACTTGCAAGCCCTAAAATACATTTTGTGCATATGGCACTGTGTTGTGAATTTAAAGATATCTTGTAATTTAGTTCAGTGTAGCCCTTTAATTTCCTTCTTGTGAAATGACAGCACATTGGGTTAGTTTTGTATCACATCGTTATATTTAAATATGCTTTAACCTAAGTTACCTCCTGTGCATGTGGGCAATATAAAATTTACATTATTGCATTGTTCATAGAAACTTACAAAAGTGCTTTAGATATCTACTCATGAAAGTATAGTTACGTAGTGCCAGTAGGTTTGACTCCAAATATAGCCCTAACTGAGCCAGTTAGTTAACTAAGCTAACTTAACTATAGCTTAACTGAGCTAGTTAGTTAACTAAGCTAACTTAACTATAGCTTAACTGAGCTAGTTAGTTAACCCTAACTAAGTGTCAGTGCTGACAAGCAGATTGAGAGTCTACAAGACAGTTCAAGTTCTACAACTAAAAAAAATTGGACCAAGTGCAAATATTATATCTTCTTACAAGTGCATGATTACGTTAAAGTGGTTTTCTACGATATGAGTCTTCAGTTGGCATTTGGAGACTATGAGGGACTCTGCTGTTTGGATACACAGTGGAAGTGCACTCCACCAAGTGGGTGTTGGGACAGACACCAGTCCTGGTACTTGTCTTTAATGAATCTTGAAGGATGGTGGATCAAGCTGGGCTGTACTTGAATCTCAAAAGGGCTCAAAGTACAGATTGGGTTTTGACCACTGCCATCAAGTAGGTGAGAGCAGGTTTTAAATGTGATCCAAGCAGCTACATGATGCCAGGGAAGTGAGTGGAGTCATGTGGCCACATGGGAAGATCTGGCTTACTGCAGCTTTCTGGATCAAGGACAGTTACAGTAGTGAAGCCTGGATATGCCAAGAGTCTGAACAAGCACCTGGGTGGCCTCATTAGAGAGAGAAGGGTGAATTCTCTTGTTTTCTGTTGATGTGGAGAAACCTGCATGCATTAGGAAGGTGTGAGATGATCTGAATGACAGCTGATCACCCACAATTGCACCAAGGTTTCTTGCATTTTAAGTTGGAGGGATCAAGGTGTTCTCAAAAGAGATGCCGAGATCTCTGTGAGCACCTGGTACTTTGGACGTGGGTAGCAACTTGGTCTTGCTGGGATTTAGCTTCAGGTGGTGGGATGCTGTCCATGCTGAGATGTCAGATAAATGTTTCTGAGAATCTGTGCATAGGAGGATAAATAAAGGACTGGTAATGGCACCAGTGGAAGGTGTTTTTAACCCAGAAAAAGGAAAGAGGAAGAATAGATTGGTTGTAGCTCATCCCAGAGGAAGTCCTTTTGTCTTTGCTTGCCCTGGATACGGCCCCAGCTGAACCCTAAACCAGTGACCCTGTAGAGGTGTGAGATACCAGGTGGATCATGTCTCACTCAGCCACACTATAAAACACACTGAGATTTTCCACCAGCATACTTTTTGTTGGGTTGATGTCAAGATATAACATTGCCAAGCTATTCTAGGTGATGGGAATCACTAGCATGTGTTGTCAAGATCCAGATTATGTCAGTGTTTTCAACCGATCCATCTCCAACCCCCATCAGTGAGCTACACCGGTGACAGTTTTCAGACAGTGTACCATCTGCCACGCAGGCCAAAGTGGGCATATGGGCACAAGGCCTGGATTACACTGGAGAATACTACCATTCCACATGAAAATGTGTTTTTATTGTGGGTATATTGCATTTATAGTGGACATATCGTGCTGTTCCCTTGCGCTTTGCCCTTAGCCTGTGGAGCGTGCCCAGGTGCCCCCGGCCCTGGAGGAGCCCGCGGGCGCAGCCGCTAGCACCCAAGTGCCACCCACAGAGACTGAAGACTTTGAGGTGCGGGGCAGCCGCTTCTCCAAGTCTGCAGAGGAGCGACAGCGGATGCTGCTGCGTAGGAAGGAGGAGTTCCTGCAGAGAGCACGCAGGTGCGCTGCTGCGCCTCTCCCCGCTCCCCTTAGCCCGCTGCTTCACATTGGTTCACATTTGCATTTAGCTTCAGTGTACTTGCATAACGACTGGGTTTTTTTTGGGGGGTGGGTGGGGCTATTTGTCACCAGGCGCTATCTGAACAAAAGCCCTGAGGAAGGAGCCATGGCTTCCTCGTCTGCGTACCTGGAGTGCGATGACGGCGTGAGCCTTGCGGAGGACGAAGGCTTCCGCTCTGACCCTGTGACCGTGCGCCGCCGCATGCTTGCAACCGCTGCCGAACGGCGCATTCAGAGGCTGCCAGACCCACCCATCTGAGACGGGCGGTCTGCTTGCTCCTGGCTGGCCTCACCTCCTCTTGACCTCCTCCTGGCTGATTGTGGTGGTGGTGGTGGGGGGGGGGGGGGGGGGGTTTACCTCTTATTCTCTCATCTGAAGTACAGCAAAAAAAATGTGCATGACACTCGCGTGTGCCGTGGTACAGCCATCCCCAACAGGTAACTCCAGCAGACCCGCGGGGCCTCAAACCAGTCTCGGTGTCTGCTCAGTCTTAACCTGCATCTATCACACGGTGTCCGTATGTGAAACACCAGCTTGGCTGTGCTCTGCGGGAAATTCTATGCATGTGTCACTTTTATCTTTCAAAACGTTGAGTTTGTAATCCGTCTACAGTGGTGAGCTGCCTGCCTGCAGTTCATGAAGGATTCCAGCGAGACTTAGGACAGAATTATGAAACTGAGGTCTGTTGTTCTTTTAGTCCTCTGTTTGTATCTAAAATGGGCTCCCTGGAAAGGATGCTACTCGCTAGCAACCAGCATTTATTGTAGGTGCCCTCACAACCACTGCAATGCTAGCAACACTTTGTGTTTGTTGTAGTTTGGGGAATGTTGCATTTAGGCTGTAGAGGCTGTTGTGTTCTGTACATGTTCTGTCTTTATAATCAAAGGATTCTGAATTTACCTGCTAATGGTTTACCTGCCAGGTTAAACTGGGGCTGTGGCCATTGATTTGTTTACATGGCCAAATATGTTTCATCACTTGGAGTGTCTGCTACAGGTAAACATCCGTGTGTGTGAGGTGCTTTGTGATTCAGACAAACACTCATGAACTGTTGTGAGCAGAGAACAAACACTCAAAATGTGAGGCTGTAGTTTCTGACATGATTTACACATCATCATGGCTCCCAACTGACGTTTGGGGCATGTCTTTAAAGCAGAGACTCCTCACATTATTTGAATCCCTGTTGTCTTCAGTCCACATTTATGGTGCTGAGAAGTTTGCAAACTGGCAGACTGTAACCTTAACCTGCCTGACTTTAGCATCTCCATGAGAAGCATGTGGACAAAACTGAGAGGAAGTTGTTTTTCCCCCTTTGAAATGTTACTTTCTCTAATTTTTCATCAGTGTTTTGCATTTGAGTGGTCTGGATGGTTGCTAGTACTGTAGATGTGTTATGGTGAAATGTTACTATGCCCCTCGTGTTTAGTCTGTTTTATGGTACGTTTCGAGAGAAAGTAAGATGAGAAGCATACAGTTGTTTTGGAAAAGCATTGATTTGCATTATATCTATATAGGGTGTTTAAAACATGGGACAAAATTCTGGGCTGTATTTAATTTTAGATCGTAGGTTCTGCTTATTGAAGGTTTGGGAGATTTCAGTTTAACACAAATTTTTCTTGCTAGTTTGCTCAAAACGTTTCTTTAAATTATTTTAACTGATTAACTTAAGCAATACAAAATCTTAAATCACACCCAGCTGCTGGTTTACCCTAGGGTCGCTTTGCATGCAAGCATTTGCAGTGTGGGGACGTTTGCAGTGTACATTTTCTTGAGTGCAGCTCAGTGTAGAACCCTGTCTGTGTGTGTGTGTGTGTGTGTGTGTGTGTGTGTGTGTGTGTGTGTGTGTGTGTGTGTGTGTGTGTGTGTGTGACAATAAATCACTGTGTTTAGACTTCGTTGGTCTGATCATGAGTATTGAAAGGGTGGGCTTCTCCTCATAGAGTTAATGCAAGATCCCAGACGCCATTAACATTCTATGACTGGATCATTTGTTTTTGGCCTCAGAAAAATGGAGGTCTTGGAACTTGTCATCGTAGTGATGTTGTCACTACTGTTTTACACTGTGAACTTATTTTATCTAATGTTTCTTGCTTAACAGCTGTTTTAGGCTTTCTTCCCCTTCATGTCGCCTCTCCTGATGCATGAGTTAACTGTGTGATGTGTCTATTGTACATTTCATAACTCGAGTATTCCCAAAGACTGTGCCGAAGGTAATTTTATTTTTTTTTTTTACCTCAGGTTGGAGATTGAGATAAGTGTTTCTAGTAAGTGACGACGCTCTTTTACTGACCCTGGGTCATTTAAGGAGCTCTATGCTGTGGTTGCACAGCTGCACCTTTTGAACAGTGTTTCTGTACATGAGAAAAATATACCTATCCTCTCCGCTGATGCAAACGATTCACTTCATCACATATTAACAAATATGCGACTCACTTCTAGCCATCTGTTCCAAATCTGAATGAAGTATCTGATTTTTCTACACACAATATTTTCATTTGTGCATATATTAAAAATGAGGCAAGGTTTGAATTGTAAATAATTTTGTAATGAAATCTGTATAGTAAATGTGAAATGACTGTACAAAATAAAATTGAGCTACTATAGAGGCTTTTAATGAAATCCCTTGTCCTGTGTTATCAAAACACTGCTTATCTTTGTTTGTCTTTCAAACAGCTCTTCATGCATGAATAACTCTTTATACTGTTAGTCCTTAAAAGGATTTCAACTTTACATGCAATTTATGATGATGGCTTTCTGCCTTGGGGAAGACTGAGAAGATGAGTGAATACCTCATATTGCATCTGCTGACATCTGCTGTGTCCTTCTGGAATTACATTTACAGTCGTGTAAAAACCAATTTGATCAGTCCGCTTAAAGAGGCATCTTATACCCAGACAACCAGCCAATCAGAGGAAGCAGATGTACTACGCTGGGTATAGAAAGGGAACAACATAGTTTTAACTCGTTTTTTGAAGAGTTCATGTTCACGCTTTTATCTTGAGAGCTAACTTTGTGCCAAATATAAGTGAGAAATATGACGCCCTCAGTTTAAACTGGACTGATATGTCATGATGACAGTGTTGAAAGCAGCCTAAATCAGAATTTACCTCCGAATCAAATTCACATCGGTCAATATATTTTATGAATCACGCTTGCTTATCATGGTAGTGAAAAATACCCTCCATCTATAGGCACTAACATGTTTGGGAAGTAGTCCCGTCACAGCGGATGAATACAGCTTTCCACAGGCAGTTAAAAAAGACGAAGTGAAAACTTTGACGTTTGAGAATGCTTTTCTAAACGAAGTTGTTATATGGAGGATTTCTCTCACTGTCAGCCATGGTATGTCTGTACAATCTGAGCATTGTGTAGTTTTCTAATGGCTTTCAAAAGGAATGGATAGATTTCAGTTGAATATGTTTTAAGAGATTATTTAGATATTACATGTACAACCGTGTTAGGAGCAAATATGGTGATATTTGAATAGTGCTGCTTAAATAAACATGATTATAGCAACATGCACACTACCCACTGATCTTAGTCTCAGTGAAACAGATCACTTTGGCACACCTGGTACAGCATGCTAACCTACTGATTCCTTTACTGGGAGTGGGCAGCTGTAGTATGTAGCTGATAAATCTATAAAATCTGAGACGCACTCAAACAAACTAGTCAAGAAAAGGAAAGGGTTAGATATCCACAACCCTTATCACATTGGGCCGATTATCACATTTGGTATGAACATTAATGCACAAAAATAAAACGTACACGTGGACCAAGAAACCACTTCCTAGGACTTAACAAAGCTGGGCACAAATCATGTACAGTCAGGTGATCCATTATAACTGCACCAGTGATCTGTCTAAGATCATAAAGTGGACAGTGATCACAGGTAAAAGGTAAAATGATCTGCCAAGGAATATTTATAGGTCACGGCCATCTACCTTTAACCTCCTGAGTTTGTATGAGCACAGCTATTCAAGGGTCTTCACCCCAAAATGTCACTTATACTTTTTGGTATTTGGGTATAATTATAATAACCACAAGTTAAAGACATGTAATACCAAAGCAACACCTAAAACGAACAAATGACTGAAGAGTAACGGTTTGCTCCAATTAGATGGTGCTTCAATTCTCACCTATCAGCCTGTAGTGCGTTTGATGAAGGCCACGAGAGGGCGATATAGACCCACATTCTGTTTCGTGATGTCGCCAGCTTGCACTGGTTTAAGAGTGCTCAGGGCAGGTTTTCTGTCCTGGAGAGGAATAGTGCAAAACACTCCTCCTGGAAATGTAGGTTTCCTGGAAATCGTGCAGTTTGTCACACTGCGCACATCTACACTGTGGAAGGCAGGTTTGGTCAATGTCATAAAAGTAATGTCAAGGGATAATAACGACTTCTGTGGGTGAAATGTAGTGTCCAACTCATAATTATGTAGATATAGCATTTTGTTAACATAACGGTCACAGAAAATTCATTAGGCACATTCATTTATAAATACATTTTCTAAACTAGGCAAGTCATGCATTATTATTATTATTATTATTATTACTATTAACCCACCATACATAATACCTGGGGAAATATGTAATGTCAAAGCTAGGACATGCATCCAATTTAATAGGCCCATACATTGTTTAGATATCAGTGTTAGAATATCACAATCAGCACTGTGATTACAATAAACTAATTCCCCAAATCTTTTTTTTTTTAGTTTTTGTTTCTTATATAGTTATTATACAAATGAAGAATGTAATGCTTGCTAAATGTTCAGGTAACACAAACTCTTTAATATAACAATATTTGTAATATCAGTGATCCTGTTCACTTATATTTTAGGACGTGCCCTGAACACGCAGATGCCACAGGAAGGACGAGCACCTCCCAGCGTCCTCTGCGTGAGCTCTGTGAAGAACCCTGCAGTGCTCAGAACGTCCTCCCCTGCTCGTCTGAGGGTAACGATGGCAGTTCAGCTTCTACATGCTGCTTAATTAGACACTTTCTCTTTCCTTCTTGCATGGCAAATAGAAACTAGAACAGCAGTTGAAGTTCAGCTATTTAAAGCTGGATATTTTTCTTCCCTCAGTAAAACATCTGATTATCTGATTGATTAGATGCACCCTCCAACTGACCCAGAAAAGGCAAATCTGTTATGACCACAGATTGTGGTTTATAGCACAATATCAGTGACAGATTTTCTGTCTTAAGAGATTTTGCTACAGAGACAATGTTGCTAAATGTGACATATTTCTAACCACATTAGAAATTCTGGGAACTGGACAGAGATAATATACTTGTCATATCTATTGAGACTGGGTTTAATACTAGATTTCTCAATTCTATTTATATTAAATGGGTGGGCAACACAAATGTCCACAATTCTACAATGAACATACAGTAGATGCATAATTCTGTAACGTGGGCTTTGATATGATCAGTCCATTTCTGAATGAAAGAAAAAAAAAGCTAACTGGTGATGTCCTAGGAAAAAATAAATGTAATAGTCTCAGGATCACCAGTGCTTGGTTTAAGTAATCAATATTGACATGGTTTAAAAGGCCCACTGTGCAGTAACTAATATTTGCAATTTAAATTAAAACATAATGTGGATGCATTGGAAATCTATACCATTTAATTCCTGTTTTTTCATCTGCATGTATTATATCTGCCACTTCCATTGATTTTCTATTACTTATATAACCACAGCGATGAGTGAAAAGGTTCACAGTGCTGAAATATATCAAGGCAAATATGACTTTGGGTGATGCTGAACCACAAATACAAACAAGTTCAGGAAGAAGAATCTTTGTAGAAAATGAAGAAGTGTGTGATAAAATTGTGTTAGTTCCTTTGATAAAATAGGGATCTCTGTAATGTCTCTGGGTGTTCTACTGTAAATTCATAACTTTCCCAAATTATAGGCTGTCCACCTCTACTCCATATAAGGACTGGTCAAGGACAAAAGACAGATTTATACAAGGTTAAGTGTTTTACTCTCATCTGCATATGTTTGAGATAATGGTTTTATCCATTTCCCTTGAAGATCAGCAAAGTAGTTTAATTGTTTAATCAATAGTCATTTTATGCAGCTTTCTGCACTTAAATAAGCTACAGTAAGTAAATACAGCTACAGTGAATGTAGAATGTATGCAACAGGATAAGAAGACAAAGGTTGAGCTGTTACAAAGCCGAGAGTAGTCTAACCTGCTCTTAAGCTGAAAATAGTCTGTTCTTAAACTGTGGATTTCTTCCTGGGAAAGTAGTTGTTGGTACTACTCGTAGTCAGCGATGTTGTAATATAAAAAAAGGTGTTTATTTGATGACGCACTGAAATTGTGATTCGGAGCATCGTAACAGATGTATTCCAATGTAGAAATCTGTGATTCCTCGTGTTTAACTTCATTTTATTCCACCATCATGATTTTCCCCAGTTCAAAACAGACAGACTGCTGAAAAATTCATGTTTTTGTGGCGTGAGATGCATCTGTCACAACGGTTAAAGATGTTTGGGCTGCGCTCGCGAGTTTTAAAATGGTTCCCCTGAGTGCTTTTACACTGGCAGAAATCAATACCGCCTCTGCCTGTCACCCCGCAAGCTTCGCAGCTACTATTGATGTTTACGTGTCACTTCAAGCCGTTTTGATCTTCCCCTCCTACACTTCTCACGGGGACTGGTAGGAGCCATCACCAAATCATGTCAAGTTTTCCCCCTGATTTGCAAAGCTTTCCTTGCGCGTTTCTTGCGTAGCGCGGGTGGAACTTGAATCAGCACTCGAACTTTGATTCCGCTCCATCTGAACTAGGCGTTTTAACGTTGTTATTACATCTGTTTAACCTATGATGCGCAAGGAAAAATGCAGAGGAAAGAGTTATTTGCACGTTTGATTTGTTTAATTGCATCTTTTCACAATTTCATAACGAATGGATCTAATTTTCGTTTAAATACACAAACATTACACACATGGTTTCAAACATTTTTTCATTAACATTTTTCTGGTGTAGCTTGTCTTAAAATATACACGTTATTACAAGTTTATGTAATGGGGTGACAGGAGACCTTTTTTATTATTTTATTATTAATGACAATCAATTATGACTGTAGTTAGGGCTAATACACTTATAACATGATGACAGGCATGTTGTATTCAGTATCTTCTTCCTGGTCCTATGGATGTATAATGCATACTTTAACAGCAGATTTAACTCCTTGCTTTGGTGCGCATTTCTCAGTATAACTCAGATTTTGGCAGTTAGATTTTTCTGACTACTATACTGACCGAACAAACAATAACACCACCGTGGAATGTTTCCAGTTATAGTGGATAGAATAGTAGCAGTGCTAGTGAGGAGGTGGGATTTAGAGTCTGTGTGTAGCTAACCAGATTTGTTTGTGTTATGGTACTACACTCAGTATACAGACCACATGGCTGAATTCATCTACACCACTTAAAGAGTAGACTGCTTTTCCTAACATCACTTTTCTTAACCTTCCTGTGGCATATAAACTTTCGCAGATATACAAGTATAGTCTTGGTGTTTATGATAGGACAATTATGATAACACTCATAACTCTCGTATGCTGTCTGTGATTCCATCTATTGTTTAATCAGTTTTGTTCTGCTAACACAGCAGTTGAGGTTGCAGCGATGTAGTTCTCTATAGGTCAAATGTTAATGAAATCCTCCTCCTCTTCTCTACTCTATCTCACTGGCACTGACCAATAAACTCACTGTCCAATCTCCCAGGCACAATATTATTTGAGAAACCACATTCAAACCCCATCCAATTACAAGATGTAATAATTCTGCACCCAAGCCGGTAATGAGCTCTAATGCCTGTGCTGGAGTGAACCCCCTTCGGATGCTGCAGAGATCAGATGTTGGCTTTGTAATTAGACTGGCAGAAAATCATTATTTCATGTTCAAGGGCAGAATGGAGTCGATAGAGAGGTAATCCCCGTTTCTCCTCTCTGAAGTGTAAAATGCACTCTAATGGTTTAATCTAAGTGTTTGGTTATCAGTGTGAGATGCTTGCTACAGTAAGTTTGACGGGTATGAGTTGCTGTGAAGTAACAGACAAGATTTATTTAAAAGCATCAAACATAGTTACTGGAGCATCCAGGTCCTTTTGGATCCTTAAATGTCAGTAAAACAATGATGACTTAGTTGAGGATTAACGTAGATTAACTGTGAAGTGTTTACAAAGTGTTGTGTGTGGGAGCGTGGAACGTACTGGAAGATCATGGCTCACCTGTGCATGTAAGAGACGCAAGTGCCCAACCACTCTGTGATTTGTGTCACAGGACTCCACTGGCTTCCCAAAGACGTTGACTAATTAATTGGAGAAAGGGGCATGAGAGACAGAGGGGTGTTTGTGTGTGTGTGCTCGTGCATGTATGTGTGTTTGCGTGGGTCTTTGTGTGTGTGTGTGTGTGAACGCCTGCATGTTTACACACCGAGCGAGGTCATGGTCTGTGGTTGGTCGCTGGCGGTGGACTGGGAGATTGTACTCCAGCAGCCTCTCCCTGCTGAGGATACAACAGATGTAGATTTACATACATTTCCAGCATCCTGCACTCTGATGAGATTAGCTGGGAGTGCTGGGAGAGATGCATACTTAATGGCGGCCGCGAGTGGGGCCAGGGGAGCTGGGCCCTCAGAGAACACGGAGGACAAAAGCAGAAGGGGGAAATGTCAAGCTCGCCAGACGGGAACAGGACAACAAACAGATTGTGCTGCTCCTTCAGCTCCCTCCATGACAAGAGGGTGGCAGGATTTACATCTCATAAAGGGTGCGGCTACGCTGCCGGCAATTATGAAGCGTTGAAGGATTTCAGAGCTTGTTCGGTGTAATCGAGGATTCGGTTTTGGTTTGTTTGCGGGACGGCAGGCGGTCACGTGCTCCCTCGCTGGATATTTTGTGTTTGCCATATGTTCCAGCCAAAGCTTGGGTTGATTAGGGATGTGTTTTATTTATGTATGCAAAAGGTTTCAATAGAGAGCTAAAGTAGCTCTCCCCTCAGTAGTGTCAGTCTGCATCAGCACTTCCCAAACTGGAGGCTGCACAGAGGTTTTGGGTGGGCTGCAGCTCAAATGTTATTAGCTTTATCAAGTACAGTTTCCACACCTGGGAGGGCTAATGATAAGTTTTAATCTTTGATGGTTTGTAGCCAGTGAAAGTGGCTATGGCAAAGCATTGTTGTGGGCAAATCCTACTCATCTGATTGTGTTAATAATGAGCTTACTATCTTTATCATAGCAGCAGCTCTTCCAGGTGGCTGTGAAGCTTTTTTATCATATGTGTGACTAACCCTGAAGACCATCCAGCACGCCGGCTTGAGTCTGAGAAGCACTCTTTCTGACCTACACTTGTGTCTCATTTAGATGATAGCCAGTGGTCAGTGAGTAGAAGGATTCTGTTGAAGGCCTATTGAACCCTTCCACGGTAGCCCCACTTGACTTGACAGCCACAGACATTTATTTTTCACTCTTATCCACGCTGGCTTCTAGCAAAGTAAAATCTGAGAAAGATTTAATTTGATAATGCAGCATGTCAACATCACTCCATAGTTAAAGCATCAGCCAGGCGTTTGTAATGTTGTAATGTTTATATTACTTGGCCTGGCGTTCATTTTCTAAAATAATATATTTCAATATTATACTCCATTATAAGCCCAGAAAATAAAGGATCTGATTGATTTGTGGTCTTTAAATATGCTTTTCTACAATTGTTTGCTGTTTCGAGCTTAAATCAAATAATTTCAGATTATACAACTTTTTTCAGTGTTTGAGAGCAGCAAGTATCAAGGCTGGCAATTTTATTAAATTAATGCAACAATCCCCTATTGTTGCATTAATTTAATATACCATTATTTATAGTTGTGAAATAAATGTACCCTGCACTGAATAAAACATCATACGTTTGTTGTCGATGACTTTAAGTATGTTTTATTTACGTTCTTTACATGATTTCTGACTGATAAGCATTTGTTCGTAGGGTTGAATAATGTTGCAGCAGTTCGTCTTCTTTGTCGTAGTTTAAAATGTTTGAGTCTGGATCCTCAGCTGGACACATTAGATATCACTGTACTGCTGAATTGTAAAAATGAATTGGAATAATTCCAGGCAGCCTCAACAATGCAGTAATCCTATAAACCATCTCAGACTTCATACTTTGGTTCGCCATAGTCTCTAGCCATGCATTCTTTAGGTCCTAAATTATGTAGGAGGCACTCAGTCTGCTGGGCTGCTGAAGCCATCCTACTCCTCTATGGCCCAAGCGTGTGATTCATAATTAAAGTGCTTGTGAAGCCACTCCTCTAGTATAGCGCTGTGACAGTGTGCCCTTGTCCTAAACCCACACACACCACATCGATTTCCCTCCCTTTCAGGGCTACTTGGCCTTGACGTTTTCCAGCTGTTACCCGCACACCTTTTGTTCTTGTGCTTCCCTTTGGTTCTGGTTCTGTCTTCGGCTGAGAGTGTGTCTCCGTAACCGTACACCGACACTCCTGCAGGCTTCCTCCGCATATGGTTTCTGTTCTGATGCTTATCAGTAAGTAGCATGTGTCCATCAAGAGTCCAAACTCCTCATCTCAGCACGGAGGGAGTGAATGTCCCTGGGAACCACAGGCACGGAGGGAGTGAACGTCCCCGCTAATCACGGGCACTGTTCATTTACATGCATTAATCACACAGGTGAAGGCCCAGCCATTCTGATAACCATGGGTCAGGCCCCCATGGACACTAGAGTCAAAACTCAATTATATGCATGATTAGCTTTATCCTAAGCTCTTTCCCCACAGCCGAGACATACGCTGGATAAGAGACAGGCGTGTGTGTGTGTTTATGCACGAGAGACAAAATGCATGTGGTTGATGAGGTTAGGGCACCTTTATGTGGAGGGTCACTCAAAGTCTTGGAGCATATAGACTTTATGGAGCAGTTGTTGGAAGTTTGAGTCAAATATTTGTGAATCTTATTTGTATCAGTAGACATCACTGTTCCTCACAATTTAATGAAATTGTCAGTTTTGGTTGTTTTAATACTGTTGTAATCAGTGGCATACCAAACAAATTGTCAACCAATTGTCAATACATACCTTTCTTTTGATAATCATGAAAAGCTATTTGATTGAACAGGAAAGTGACATTTTCAACCAACACTCAGTGATCCTTCCAGGTCCTGTCTCTTATTCTACAGACTGTGGCTTTTGGAGAAGTCAAGGAACAAAGAAAAACCCTTTGTAGTTGATTCAGTTAGAAAATGTTTTATTAATTGCCATATGCTTATTGATTTCTCTTTCAAGCCTGTTCTTTTGTTCTCTCTTTCTGGTGGCAGCATAAGGATCTGTAAGTTATGTGGAGTGTCAGGGGTGTCCTTTTGATGTGCATGACAGACCCCATGCTAAGTAACACCTGTGCCCAGTCTGGGCTCGTCTGCTCTGGTCTATTTGCATCTGAACCTTTGGACAGATCAGCCCATCAGACAATACTAATTGAGTCCAGAGAGGGACAGTGGTGGTTGTCTTCCCTCTTCAGATGGCATCTCTTAAAATTGTGGTTCAACATTGTAGTGCAGTTGATTTTCAGTTCAATTAGTGCACATTTTTATTCTACATTAAAGAATATGGTGTTGGCATGCCAACAGGCAGGAGTAACAGGTGGAGAAGTTGCTTTTTCTTCTACACAGTCAGTTCAGTCCTTAGAATAGAGTTCATGTTCTTCAGTACATACCTTGAAATAAATAAGCAAATATATTCATAATACATAAATAAATGAATACAATGCATAAATATCTTGAGTCTGAGCATCTTTAAATATTTTTTTTATCCATGAAATGAAATGTAACTGTTAGATAACCATAAGATAATTAAGATACAGTACTTCTGAGTCGCCATAATTTTCCACACATTTTCAAGAGACACTGCAGTGAGACTCTCATCACACCTGAGAATTTTCCATCAGCGTCTCTTTGTCCACCTTTCTGTGTGTCTGATAAACCTGTGAGAGCATCAGCAGACTTCTACCTGCACGGCCTGCCCCCCCCCGCACGACTCACGCCTCACGCCTCTGTGCCCCAACTGTGTGATGTTCAGTGGAGGCGGA
Organism: Brachyhypopomus occidentalis; assembly: GCA_020368025.1. Lineage (NCBI taxonomy): Eukaryota > Metazoa > Chordata > Actinopteri > Gymnotiformes > Hypopomidae > Brachyhypopomus > Brachyhypopomus occidentalis. Next base: position 5,386,620 of record JAGXOD010000004.1, read on the forward strand.
CAACTCACTGACTCTCCCTGCAGATACACACTGCTGGCTCTGTGCTGCAGCTCAGTCTTCACACTGCCAGTGGCTCGGACACACACCAAAGGGGTGCTCCACGTAACGGCTCCAACTGAAAACACAGAGGGGGACAGAATTTACTAGAGGAAAAAAAATATATAAGCCATGACCTACCTTTATTTCCCAAAAGTCTGTTCTTCAAAGACACCATGAATGAGTGTCACTGGCTGTATCAGTACAACTAAAATACTTGATTTCTTAAAATACTTCCTGCTTATATCAAAGCGTGTGAGGATTTTTACACTGGTGCGGTGGATAAGTGGTGATAGATGTCTACCTCCCTTCATTTGGAATTTATGAGTTCGATGACATGAAGACTCCCATCCCAGTGCAGGTAGTACATTATTAAAATCTTTTTGATCCACATTTCTTTGATATCCCTTATAAAGGATTCACTTTTTAGATGTAAATATGAGGAGTCAGGGGAGCTGTTACAGGGTAACACCCACACGCTCTCACTGTCACTTCGAATGTTTTCGACCTTCCTGGGTGGGAAAGTGTGAGAGATGAAGGCTGTGGACTGGTGCTTCCATGGCCCAGTTTCCTACACTGCCCAGTTAGATAAGCTGCAGCCTCTATTAAGAAATAAGAAGAGCTTTAAACTGTAAAATCCAGGATCATTGTTACCATGACCTGAAGAAGGCCATTTAGTTTGGGCTTTTAGGACGCTGTGTTGTAGAAGACTCTGGTAAGCAAGGTATTAATATTTTTGATGTATCTGAATGGTTACTTAAAACATTGCTGTGCATATGAATGCTAGAAGAAACAATGGGAAGAGAACATAAGCCACTATGGGATCCTGGAGAACTAGGTGCAAGCATAGGGTGGCATGGCAGGGGACATAGAGGCGTGTTCGTGTGTATCTGTGTGTGTGTGTATGTGTGTGTATGTTTTGTGTGGATTGTGCTAGGGATTTAAGACCTGGGGCTCAGAGGGAGAGAGTGCATTTGTAAGTCCTTACATTTCATAACCTGAGTGTCCTGTTTATTGGAAATTGTGTATGTGTGTGTGTGCACAACTCGCTCATGTCTAATGGTTGCCATCAGAAGTAAAGCAGACCACAGGCGTGGAGGCAGTACTGTTGAGGAGCATTAAAGGGCCGATATGGAGCCGGAGAGGGAGCGGAGTGAGTGTGAAGTGAGAGGCCTGGAGCCCTGATCCTGACAGCCGCCGGACCTCAGGCTCTCCTCCGCAGGAGCTCCACGCAGACCTGAGGCAGCTTCTCTCGCCAGCCTGACCCCTGGCTGTGTGGAGGAGCGTTCCCCCTACAGATCCCCCGCTCGGATTGACTGTTTTCACAAAATTGCGATTCATTTTTAAACTTTTAGGACAAAACAGATAAAATAACACGGATATTTATTGAGTGTAGTCTTGCTTTGTTATGTATTTCTGAAATTGTCTCAGCGGGCTACTGTGGATATGGGGAAGAAAAAAAAATCCATACAATTTTAAATCTGTCTCAGAATCATGTCATCTATTATAGTCTTCAGTGAGCGTTGAATAAAGTGTGGCACACACACACAGGCACACTTTTGCTACTGAACCCAGGCTTTCTGCTTCCTTTGTTCAGGTTTCTTTAAGAGAAGCAGGTCCCACTCGAGCTCCTGAGGCAAAACCAGCCTTTGAGTGCCACATCCCTGCCTTCCATCCAGGTTCACTGGGGTAGAGGTGACATGCCTTCCTTCTGCATCTCTTCCCTTTTTATGTAGGAAGTCTTTTCAAAGCCCGTGGCAAGGCTGTCACTGGCGTGGCAACATCATTCTGACTGCTTACAATAGCTTTTGATTATTTATTCATTTTGGTTTCTTGCTTGGTTTGTTTGCTAAGTAGAGTCTCCTTGTCACCTCTGCACAGTACACACAAACACCCAACATATGTAGGGATCTGTGGGGGAAGAGACTATCGTCCAATGCTTTATGTATTTACTGCTCAGTCAGAAACAAAATAGTCTGGCAGTGGTTTATTCTGCAAATTCAGTTCAGTAATTACTGTATTGCCTGGGTGGTCTTCATACTGGAAACAAGCAAAGTCCTATACCAAACACCTATGCAGAGAAATCAATTGGATCATCCTATGAGATTTAAAATAAAAATGCTCCAAGTGGAAAAATGTAATTGTCTAGATTTGTGGCTTTCCATTTGAGATGAAGGAATCCATTCACAAAAGTGTTTGCCAGTCTTGCTTTTCTAAACATTATTCAAGTACAAAACAAAACATATTCATCATTGTCTTTTAATCACATCAAAAAGAAATATAGTGCCACCTCAGGGTGTTGGCAGAAAGAGGCAGTGCTCCATGATGTTATTGTTTTCAGTACTGCCAAACAATCTTGAAAATTGACTTAGAATAAATGTATTTTTAATATGATAACTCAAGGCTGCCCCAGTGAATACAGAGGCACTCTTTGTCAATTGTTTTCAGAGGGTGCAGTGTAGATTAGGAGCTCTGTGATACAGAACTATTAAGCCTTCAAGCACTGCTGTTCAAAATGTTCCAATTTCCCCAGTATATTTCATACCCTTGACCTTAACCAAGCGTTTTAGCAATGAGATGACATTAGCACACAAAACTGATGCCTTATCACTGCTCAAAATGTGCATTGCCTAAGAGATTTCTCATATATTTCAGCAAACATATTTACGGCAACGTAGCCCTGAAGCTGTTAAGCGACGTCTGTAAAAGTGGATGTTACGATTTCTGTATTTTCAGCTGCAGCACAAAACAAAATAAAACAATGATGGCTGAGATTTCGCACAATGATGACGCCTCCTTTATTCTTTTCATTTTGGAGAGATTCTATGATGCTTTGGTATGTCCCATAGCGTACCCATTCCTTTAGTCTAAACTTTCCCTGCCAGAAATAACTAAAACATGACTGGGGGAGAAAAAAAAGGACAATCCAAGATGGTGGTTCTTAATTAGCCAATCATCCTTGGCCGCATTATTCAGCCTGTAGCAGACGTGGCGTGTGACAGGCGCGGCAGCGCTGTGCTCCTCGGCGGCAGCTGGGCACGTGCGCTGTGTTTTTGTGCGCTGAAGAGGAGTGCTGTTGAGGGACACTGAGGCAACTCCTGCTTCTAATGATCCTTTCAATTAGAGCAGAGCCCTGAGGCGCCCACACAGCTGCCTGCTTAAAACACCTCCGTCTCTCAACGCCTGTCTGGGCCGCCGCCCTCTACTGCACCTCTCAAGTCAATATTATTTTAGAGACCGCCTCCCATCTATTATTGAGTAAATTGAGCCATCAGTGTCTCCGGACATTTTGGGCCTTAAATGAAATCTATTTGCTAATGCCTGGAGGAACTTCTGCGCTTGGTGCAGCTACACTGATTAAAGGGAATATGCGTGAGGGCTTATTACAAGAGCAGCTGCAAATTCTGTTAAATAATTGCAGGAATAAATCTGCCCAGTTACTGTATGGAAGAGTGTTTAATAGAAATGTAAAAACAAAATGCCAAAGTAAGCTGATGCATAGAGTCTTTCCCTGGCGTTTTGTAGCAGAGCAGTTCGGAATGAGAAGTGTGTGTAGACACAGCGCCTCTTCCAGTGGGACGGAGCCCAGGCTGATGAAGCGGAGTGTTAATGTGAACACCTCTGCGTCTCGTGCGTCCCACCCGTCAGCTGGCAGTGATTTCGCCCCTCGCTATGCAGGAGATCTCTCCTTAGTCCCATCGATTGGCTCACAATCGATGCTTTTAAAAGCCTTACACACTCTTTACTTATGAGCAAAAGTGTGCATGTTGTGCTCTGACCTCGCTGTATTGATCAGGAAGTGGAGGTGATGAAGGGGGGTGGGGGGGGGGTTGTGGTGAGTGGACGCTGTGCTTTTCTCACATTAACTTCCCACACGGCTCTCATTATTTTTCGGGGGGGGGGGGCTGGAATGGCCATTTCCATTAATGGCATATTTTACTTTGTTGTAAAACGTTGTTTAATGTCTAGTGTTTGGGCTCTGTCGTGTTGACTTTCCCGTGGTACGGCCTAAATCACAGAGGATAAATTAGGGTCACACTGTCTACAATTTGCTCACTGTGACATGGCTAACAGGTTTTGGATGCTTTGTCCTCTACGTGTTCTTCTTATAGCTCAGTCATCATGCTTTATCCTGCACTCTTATGACATCATCTTTATAAAACATATTCAAGAAATGGCCAAAGTCCTTCCATAACACATAGCACACTCCCCGTTTTTAGATCTCCTACAATGTGACCTAATGATAATGGCTTGGCTACATCACTGAAAATCCATACTTTTTGACATATAGATTTAAATATTATGGTTAATTTCATAGGGGGCAAAATATACTCCCTCCAATTATTATAGGTTAAAATGCCAATTTGATATGTGTGTCTATGGAATATTACTGAGCTGTGTGCATTAATAGACACGGAGAAAGCAGAATAAGTGGTTTTGATGACTTGTCTGTACACTGGGACTCTTTATATTCTACAGTACCTAGAGTTTTTGCTCACATTCCTGATGTCTGTAGAAAGAATACTGAAAATGCAATGACTCTGACTCCATCTTGCTGACACTAACGCTGTCATTGAAAAATTATGGTCTTGAGTAAATAAAGAAATCCTTTGAGGGGAAATAAACCTTTAGTGTATTAATGTAAACCCAGGCTATTAAAAGTGCTTTGTTATAATAAGGCATAAAGTTAATATGAAAATGTGTGTTTGGGCTTGCTCCATTACACTTTTTTGAAACCATGAAACTATCTCTTTAATTTGTGTGTTTATCTGACTCTTTTATTTTCCAAAAGGGATTACGTCTATTTCTGAGTCACTGGTGCTTTTTCATGGCTCTGTAAACAGAGAGCAGCATGACCCCTGTAAACCATGTGACCTGAGATGACTCTCTGATGTTTGTTGCTGTTGGACCCTACAGTTCCAGTGGTAATGGCGAATCTGTGGTAATCCCATCTGTCTTGCATAGAATTTGCTAAATTTTGAATGTACACATTTAATCCCTTTTAAAGTGGTCTTTGAACATTTTAGCCCCTCACTGTCGCTACATTTTATGGCAAAGAAGATGCTTTAGGAAGATGCTTCATAGAGCATATACTTAACTATGTGCACTAATCTCTGAATTATAAATGTGCACTTTAGGTATTAAAACTCCCTGCTTTCTCCGTAATATTACGGACAGCGCTGAAATGGATAGAGTGCCTAAATATTCATACACTAAAGGAGAAGATTTGATAGGCCTAGCTGACATAGAGGAGTTTCAGAACCACACACCAAGCAAGACCAAGACTACCAAGTACCAGCTCCAGTGGTACCTCACTGTAATTGATCCCCCTTGTTGTTGGGTTGAGAAAGAAGTAGAGCACATGAGTTGAGTTGGGTTGAGTAGAGCACATGAGTTGAGTTGGGTTGAGTAGAGCACATGAGTTGAGTTGGGTTGAGTAGAGCACATGAATGCTTTGGGTATGTCAGGGATGCATGTCCTTGTAAAATCAACACAGTTACTCTGTAGACAATGACTTGTCGGCACTCCAACAGGTTGGGTAAAACCAAACAATATATAATTTATTGCCCACACAAATTCTATAACCTTTAATTGAATGGTATAATGGTAAATTATGATTTAAATAACCAATATTGTTTCACCTTGCTTTTCTTATATGAAATATCAACGCATACCTTATTATGTTGATCTCTGACAAAAAGAAACCTTATGATTTTGCTCAGATGAGCTCATGTGAAAAATGAAGTCATGAGATAAAATTAATGGATCCTCCTGAATCTTATTCATAAAAATCATTTTATGCTCTTGTACTTAATAATAAATCCCATGAATGGCAGGAATTCATCATGTGAAATCCAACAGTTAATAAAAATTAAATATTAATATGGATTTTAATATGGATTTCTAGAACAGTTAACTTTGGCTTCTAGTACAGTTTCCCGTTTACACTGAGGGATTAGCAAAGAAGCAATATTTTACTTTATAGTTTTCATAAAATTCCCTTTTGAATACAAAAATGCTTCATGTACATAAGCTATGCAGTCACAAGTATACTGCATCAAACCTCTTTTCAGAGCACTCTCATCTACATAAAACCTCATTCTCATTACGAAGAGGATAAATAAAGAATTCAGAAAAAAAATTAGTAGTCTATTTAACGTTTGCCATACCCCTCTTGTGCTCAAAGGCGAGTTCTTTACAAATTTCTACTGACGTGTGGCTTCTCAATTTGCTGTCTCTAACCAGAGCCCCCGCTCTATGCAACACGGCCTGACTTAATCCGTTCAAATGCGCCGTAGAACCCGAATTTGCTTCATGGTTAGTGTTCAGGTGTCCAAAAGTGCCATAGTTCGTGAAACCTGGATAAAAAGGAGAAGCGTAGTATAAGTGTCTCGGTAGAACCGTGCCGTTAGGGAAGGGGCAGTGCGTAGGTGAGCGAGAGGGTGATAACGCCCCTGTAGTGATAATGGTACTCTGAGCAGGTCCAGATGTTTGGGATTGTTCGCTACTACCCTTATCCGACGTTGCAATCTCGGCTAGAGACCACAGTTTGGGTTTGGGGGTCGAGTTTGTTGAATGAATGACAGATGTGGCATTGCTGTTTTCACTCGAGGGCTTTAGTAAACCCGAAGGATCTCCAGTATCTGTAGGTTTTCCTTGCCCAAGTCTCTCCGTCCCAAGGGGCACATTGTGTGGCGAGGAGGTGGTTGGCACTGGGGACTCGCACGCTGCCTGGTTCTTTCGTTCTTTCGTGTCAGAGTTGTCTGTAATACGATCCGTTTCATCATCGGTATTTTCAATGTGCTTTTCAGGCGTGATTACCTCTGGACTCACGTGCAGACCACCTGCAGGAAAAAGAAAGAATTAGTGTCAGAGATTAGAGCCCTGTATCTAAAGACACAATAACATAATAATATTATTATATTATTATTATTATTATTATTATTATTATTATTATTATTATTGGTGCGGCCTTATAAAATATATGCTACTTAGCCAAATGAAAAAAATGCGGATCATATCAAGGCACCTAATTCTTTGGTGGACTCAGACATTTCAGTTGCTTTGTGGGGCTCATCGTCGTCATCATTTTTTTCCAAATCAATGTTATCTTCCTCATCTTCATCCTCGCTTCTGTTTCGAGGGGTCCAGGTCATTTTATTTTCTTTCTTAAGTCTTCTGCGGGCATTGGCAAACCAGGTGGACACTTGAGTGAGGGTCATTTTTGTGATGATAGCCAGCATAATTTTTTCACCCTTGGTGGGGTACGGGTTTTTCCGGTGCTCGTTAAGCCAGGCTTTGAGGGTGGCAGTAGCATCTCGGGTGGCGTTCTTCCGGTAAGCCGGGTCTCCGAATGGGTACGCTCCCAAGGGGCCGGCATATGGGTGATATCCTATAGAACCAGTCATGCCTGGCGAATGGTCGTATGGGCAACCCTGAGGCAGAGAATTAATACAGATTACTTTTACGAAAACCATCCCCCCCAGGAAAACTTTAGGTTACCATAATAATGCGAAAGAACACGTTGACAGTTATTTTTGTTCTTTCCGTTTAGATTTTTAAGAACACGTCATTGACTTTAGTTGTAAACTGCTTCAGGAAAATTCTGACTGACCGACTGATCTATCGACCAAATAAAAGAAATTAGGTACCTTAAAAAAAATGATATATGCTTGCATTACATATTATAACTATTTATAAATGAGTGACAAATAAAGTGTGATTGTCTGTTTTCGAGTCATTATAACTATTATTATAACTTGGCTTTAAGGTCTATATGCCCAGTAGCCTATTTATACCAAGTTAGCCTTAATCCATGACACGTCATTTCTTAACAGGCACAACATATGGTATACATGGTATACTGTTGGCATATAATGTTTAGCGATTAGGCCTATAATATAAATAAAACTATATAGTCCAATTTATATTATAGGCCTAATCACAATATATATATATATATATATATATATATATATATATATATATATATATATATATATATATATAGTGTAAAAGAGGCATTATATCTAAAGCTTTGGACAATGGCAAAAGCGTCTTTACTTTTCCCCCACACATTCTATGGGGCATCTCTGAAACTGCTGGAAGCTTTGAAACTGTGGTCGCTATTCATGGAGGTAACCAATGAGATTTTTTCTTCATCATCTTTTCTCCAAACAGTCAGTTTTGTTGATGTCAAACGGAAACACAAGTTATAAGTAAACTAAAGCTCGAAGCTCATAATAGAATATTATTTTTTAAAAAGTTAAAATCGTGGGCAAAAAACGCGCAAATTCCAGCAAATTTGAAAAGCTGGAATAATGGCAGTTCTTAGAGACTTATTTACAGTACTTTATTATTGTAAAAGACTCACCACAAATGAGGTGAATGTTCCTGCTGACGTCGATTCGGAAGCGTATTGGAGCGAGCTGAACGCTGTCGCTTGACTTGTGAAAGTCGTAGATCCCGCGTATGGGGCAAAAGCAGAACGGGAGGACGACCTTCCAAGCTCGTCCGTCCGGGGTCCCGCTATAGCGCTGGACCCATACGCTGGGCAGGAATAAAGCGCCAGTGAAGCGGATGGTTGGTACAAGTATCCCTGAGGATACGCCATGGTGAAATTCCAATTAAACAAGCCACTTAATGTTGCGGTGTTTCCTCAAGTACGGTTAGATGGTCACATTGGAACAGAGTTAGGCGTTCTATGTACGACTAAAGCGAAAACGTAATTTTCAGACCACATTTAAGTATCTAGGCTATTAAATGCATCTGATATGAACAGGTCGGCTATATGCCAATTGGTGTCCTTTCAACTTCAATCCATTGGATCCGTTCTTTATTGTCCGATAGAGAAACTCGTCTTCTTTCACCAGCGCAACTTCGCTGAGGAAATTGCTCGGTAAGTACAAGACTAAAAAGCGAAAGGGCTATTCCTCTGTCGGTGGCTCGCTACGAGCTCGTGCGCCTCCTCAAGGGGAGTAATTGGTGGGGAAGAAGGAAAACCTCATGCTGAGTTTCCTCAGCCCATCGCGATAATTGCCAGACTGCCCTCCTCCTCCTCATTCTCCTCTCTCTCTCTCTCCTTCCTTCACACACACACACACACACACACACACACACACACATACAAAATAGGCTATCCCACGTATTCAACTACACATTATTATTGTTGTTGTTGTTGTTATTATTACATTTGCTTGTAATAATAGCTTATCGTTTATCACATATGGGGACGTTCTGATTAACTACGATATAGCTGTATCCTATAATTTAACTAAACATTTTAGCATTGTTCTGTTGTCATAAGACTCGTCAGAATAATCAGAATCAGAAACATCACCTTCTCGGTTACAATATAAAGTTTAAACTACTCTAAAATGTATTATATTTTATTAAGGTATAAAGTAGGCAATAAAAACACATCTCATTCGACGAACTGTCTGACGAACACTACTATTAGCCTACTATTCACACATTTGGCCTAATGCATTTAATTGAGCGTTTGCCAGGAAAAATATCCATGAATAGAAACGACAGAGGACGCAAGAGAGTTAGTCGAGTGAGTTTTTAAAAATCTTTAGGCGTAATACGACGAACATGAATTAAAACTGGGTACGACAGACGAAGAATTTTACATCGCTTCGATGTAAAAAACAACAACAACAAAAAACAAAAACAAAACCGGAAATCTCCGTGCCAAAACACTCGAGGAATGGGAGCAACCTGAGGTTAGTGAACTCTGCAGGGACCTGAGAACACAGCGAAGACTAGGAAGCAGTTGGTAGTCAAATATCTACAGGTAGGCCCACACTGAAATATTGCTTTTAAAGTCCATTATGTAATCCGTCGAATTCAGTAATATGTAAGCGGGCGTTTCGACATCAGACTAAAAACTTTTCATAAACTAGGCTTTAGAACTTTAAACTGGGTGAAAGGCAACAAATGTAGTGTCGATGATTGTTTCAGGCTGGATTTCAAGGTGTCATGTCATCTGTCAACACGAGGTTTTGTTTCCTTCGGTGCCCGTTCAGCTATTTAAATGTACATGGTGGTAACTAATCAAATTAAGGACTTCTATTAATAGAGATAGAATTTCGCACATTTAGCACCGGGTGCAAGGCAAAGGTCATAAAAGTATTATTGTGCTGTGAAAACGTTGAAGCGAAACTTAAAGTTTCATAGTTTTTGTTCTTTTTCATATATGTCTAAGACTTGGAAAGTCCTTTGCACATTTCCCCCAGTAATACAGTATATATAGTGGTATTTCTGCATGTGCAGCTGCAGTGAATATTCTGTTTGCTATTTTTATAGATGGCAGTTTCACAGTTAAACTAATCTGTTGTGCCAAAGTAAAGTTAATGGTATATTGGTGTATAAGGTGGGTTAATACGACTTATATACATTTTGATAAACCATATAAAAACATATTTAAAACATAAAAGTCATGTTATGGTTATGAGATGTCTTAAACATGTAGGAAGATGTCATGTAGGAAGTTCTATTTTTATATATTGTGATCAGAGAACAAAACAACTATTTAATGATTCCAGTGCTGCCTTTTATAAAGACCATCCCCAGAAAAAACAAACTAACAGAAAAAGAGCTTATTTCCAAACACATTAACGATGATTGATTTATTAGTGACAGGCCGCAGGTAGCATTGATTTTTCAGAAGACTCATAAAACACATAATTTACAATCATAACCGCAGGGTGGCATCAAACTGTTAGCACTGCGGAACAGCGTGGAATGATAGTCTCCTCTCTGTGACATGACAAATGATTCATAATGTGCTTAGCTGCTGTACAGTATACTTTTATTTGAGAGTGAGTCAATAGCCCCACTGGCTAAATGAATATTGATTGAATACAATGAAGCTTGAATAATGGAGAAAGGCACAGTGCAGACATACAGCCTTCCTTCACTCTCTGCAGAACATCCCCATGCACCTTTGATGCATGGCTTATAGGTCTACGATGAAATGATGCAGGCTTCAGTAATGTCATTAGCAGCGTCTGTGGAACTGCTTCGTGTACAGCGTACAGTGTGATTAAGCAGAGCTCCTGTCTTTTGTAATCTCCATTTAATGTTTGTATGTATGTGCATGTAGGTGAACTTTACTTTGCTGACATGACTCTTGTTCATGCATGTAAAATGTAAGACATTTACAACACAGCAGGGGAGCTATTAAGCTACTTCTTCTTTATTAAGCTACTTCTCTACTTCTAATAACTTTTGTTATTTCTGTTTCACATTGATAAACCTGGGACTGATTCACAGTTAAACCCAAGGATGACAGTTCTTTAAGTTATAGTTAATGGTTTTGTGCCGTTCACTTCTGCATGATCTTCACAAAACTGAAGATCCGAGATTTGCACTGACCAGTTTACTTCTTGTTTACTTCTAGTTGTTTAAAGAAGTCTCTTAAATTTTGCTGGGAAATTCCTGGTTACTGAATCGTCTATGCTATATCCTCCTTAAGGTTGTAAAACGAGGAGCAAAGAAAAGCCTGAGTATTATCTGCTAAGAGTTACTCGGCTCAAAGCATGGTTGTCCTTTGGTGTATTTTGACCCCAGGTGGATCTTGTGGCTTTGCACTTCTTAGTATAGTCAGAACTGTTGTTGGTATCACATGTCACTAGATGGAAATGAACTCTAAACTGCCGCAACTAATCAGCTTGGATTAACTAAAGTGTCCGAGGCAGCTGTGGACTGGAAATGGTCACACTTTTCCAGGCTTCTAAGTTCTCTCCCCTCCCATCCTATCATTGTAAAGATACTGTTTCAGAAAACCATTTTTGAATACCTGTTTAAGCATTTATGAATGTTTCTGCACATGTCGTTACAGGTACACCACAATGTGTGAATATATGTTTCTTTTAGTTCAAAATTTCTGAGTTTTAAAGTGAAAAATCAGGGCTGAACAAAATTCTGTTGATGCGATGCCTAATGGCTTACATGATGCTGGGTGCTCATCTCTATAACAGGATGTGTTTTTAGAATTTAATAACCATTATAACTATGTACCACTTCACATTAATTGTATTCGGTAGACTTACAGTACTGATCTTTTAAGTAACTTAGATCGTATAACCCCTTAGGTCAATAACCCTTTGGTGAATAATATTCAGAAAGCTTAAATGTTTCTCTCCCTTCACACAGTAATTAGCCTTAGTCTAAAGAGGGCTAAATGAACAGTAGCCACATGCAGACAGCATTCCTAATTAATTACAAAAGCTTGAATTACACTTACAGTCATTATGACCAGCAAAACAATTCCACTCCTGTTACAAGTCCTTGTGTAACAAATATCCCTTGGGCATAGATGTTTAGGACAAGTTGAACGGAGGAGCGTTTTTCTGAGACATTCTTTTCTAATGAAAGGGATGACATGTCAGTGGAAATGGAGGAGAGAACAGCTGTGACAAGAGCAAAGCACTGTGGGACATTTTAATATGATGTCTCATTGGCGGGAGCAGTATGAACCACAGCACTCATGTGATTGCATTCCGGTTTCCAGTTCTCACTCACTCCCAAGGGGAACTTATTTGGTTTAGTGTTTGGTGAGATTTCTAATTAGATGAAAGACCTGTTGCTCGGTGTTGGATCTATGTAAATGATAGATCGATTGGTTGAATGAATGAATAAATAAATCAATGAATGAATGTGTGAGTAAACAAATGAAAAAAGGAACAATGAATGAATGAATAAATAAATAAATAAATAAATGAGTGAGTGAGTGAATGACTCTAATATACATATTGTATTTGTTAGTTGCCAGAAACAGTCTTTTTTTTTCTATGAGCATTAGTTTTGAAGTGGCTAGTGACCCATGCTGCTATCAGAAATATCCACTGTTGCTGCCATGGTCTTAATGAACATGACCAGCTCTATAAATGGCATGAGCCCCTGAGGGATTTCACTGCCCAAATGAAGTGCGGTGGAGGCTGAGCCTGGACTGAAGTGTGACAGATGAACTGTGGTTAATGGCCACTTACAGAGAGGTCTCATCTCCACTGGGCCATGCGTGCACATCAGCAGGTGAGTAAAGGAGCAGCTCCACTTGTCAAACTGTCCCATTACTGCCTAATGAAGAGTAATCATGCTGCTATTGAGTGAAATGTTATTCTTGGCTAAAGGGTATTTGTGCTTGTCAGGCCATTTTAGATGAGTCTTGAGTAAGGGGAGATTATGCATTTATGGTTATAATGCTGAGGAGTTGTACTAACGTAAATGTCTCTCTTGTTTACATGACCAGAGCATAGACTTAACATAATTGTATTTAAATAGTTACTAAGTTGAGTGTTTGACTGTGAAAGGTTTTTGCAGCATAAATATCTTTCTTGTGTACATGGCCAGAGCATTTACTCTGCATTACTATCTTTTAAAATAATTAATGAGTGTAGCCAAAATATACTTAATTAGAGGAGAAGAAAACTGTGCTTTGTAAAAAACATTAAAACTATTTATAACCTCATTGATTGGCAGGAGTCACATACCGACCAAGACCTCCATGCAGTAGTAGCAGGGGTGTCACTAGGTACGTTAACAGCCCAACTCAGAGAGAGCACCCGGGGACAGGGCTGCCCCTCCAAGCCCAGCCCAGCCCCTGGACTGCATACATGACTCTTCTCCTGGTCATGCCTTTTCCTGAAGGAGAGCAGAATAGAAACATGTCTTCAGGACAGGGAGGACATGGTCGTGGAGTGAAGCAGGAACAGGGATAGCACAGGAATGGTGAGCTAGGAGGTGGAGTTGGGTGGCTTAGAAGGGTGGGGTGACATCACTAATCTTTGCTTCGGTTGCTCATAAGCTTCATATGAGTATACTTTTTTTCCAAATCATTTCCAGCCTTAAAGGAACATTTTTGCATGATTTTAATACTGTACAACTAGTGTATGCCGTAATATGAAATCCTGAAACATCCTGTGTCTGAAGTTGCCTGTAAGATTTCTTTCTTAGTAGATACACTCTAACACCTGGTTCAGCTGCGTTTCATGGAAAATTCCTTTAAATCTCACTTTCCTGTGATTATTATTCATGGAGTTCATCCACTTCATGGCGTACTTCTTGAATCGAAGGTTTCTCTTTCTTCTCCTTTCACCTCAGAGCTCCTTGTTTCTATAACTCTTCGGTAGAGCCTTCTTCTTATGTCTGTTTGCAGTCTTTGTTCTTCGTCTAAATGTTATCTCTGATCATATTCATTGCTAAGCTTGCCTGACAGTCTTTTTCCATTTTGAATCTGTTTCATCAAACATTTCTTTCCCCCACAAATGAAACTCTTGATCCTGTGAATATGATATTCACAGTGTTTCTCAGATGCTGTAAACTAATTATGCATTCATTGCTTGGGAAGAACTTTAGGTTACACCGTTGGTGTGAGGGAATAGCGTAGGATCCAGTAATGTGGTTCTGGACGGCTAGAAGAGCTTCTCTGGCACTTGTGCTGAGGTGATGGCACTGAACAGATATGCAATCAAGAAGTTTGTAGAACAGTGTGGAAATCTGAGTGTTGCACATGACACTTGGCATTGCTGTGGCCTACATGGGACTGCATACTTAGTGCACGCTTCATATGGAATTAGATCAGTACCATGTATGTATATGTATATGCGCCTGCATATTCTCCAAATCTCAGCGCTCACTGTAAGGAGGAATGATAGCCATAGAACAAGGGCAGATTGATGGGGTAGCAGGCTGATCTGTACACTCTAAAGTGCCCCTGAAGGAGCCAAAAGATAAATCAGTTTAAGCCCTGGACCCCATTTAAAGAGGCCTTGGCAGGTTAATGTGATAGCCTCTCCAATACATTATAGTGTGCTTATTTGGGTGGCTGTGCTCTCACTCCTCACTGACCCACACTCACTGCAATCTCATTTTGTTTATTTCATTTGCCCATCTGTATGTTGCTCCTATGCTGATCCGTGCAGTTTCAAGTGTCGGTGAATATCAATTGATCCGAGCCTAGGCTACTTATGATGAACGCTATAGTGTGACATCAGACTGCTCTGGAGGATCTGAAAGAATGGAAAACCGAGGGCTTCTTAGAACTCGGCTCCTGCGTGATGTTCACAGTGCCCCTGTGTGCTGATGTGTCACATGGAGTTCTGAAGTTATGATTAGTTGTAGATTTACAACAGCACCAAACAGTTTAGGTGAGACATAAACAGCATGAACAGAATGTACTGTCTTTTCTGGAATTATTTGTGACGGGTCAAGAGTATTTTGTTTATTTCTCACTAATTACTTGAACCCGTCCAACTTCAAACCTGAACATTTCCACAAAGTTTAATGAAAATTAATATAGGCATCCAACTAATGAATATGCAAACACACACACATACACATAAAACATATTTTCCCCATACCTTTACATGCATATCTTGTTAGATACAGGTATGGAGCTCTTTCAGTGGGAGGGGCCATTGCTCACTGAAGCCTTGCGCATATATATCGAATATTTGAATATCAGAGGCACTCGTTTGCATCCAAATGAGTTCTGCTTGTCTGGCTGATGGACAATTTCAGCTTGACCCCACCTCTTTGTATGCAACCTGCAGTTTACTGTCCAAAGAATCTCATTGTTTTCACCTCATTGTTGCATATACCCTTGGCAACCCCACATTTCTCAGTGTCATAAAATTATAGATTTAGTCTCTAAATATAGTGTTTTGCACTCCAGCCTCACCATTGTTTAGGTTTAGCTGTCCCTGTTTCTCACATCTGAAATGATGAAAAGCTGAGAGAAAATAGATACTTTAAGTAAAACTTTGCCATTGAAAATAATATATTTTATTATTTGATTAGTTTAATTTGCTCAGACGTTTCTCCTTTTTAGAGTTTGGTGGCTCAGCAACACTTTTTCAAATGTCTTTCCCACTCTCCTCCTCTCTCAGTATTTACCTCTATGGCATAACATGCATAATGAATGCAGAATATTAAAAGCAAACACTATCTTATTTTCTTTGTTTGGAAAAATACTTATTAATGTGCAAATGAGTGAAGACACCTCACCTACTCCGCGCACACACAGGCACAGAGCAGTTTAAACACAAACATCAGCTCGGCGAAGAATTGGACCCAGTGGGAAGAGACGAGCAGTGCAGTGGCGTTTAATTCAGTGACTGCTAGCCTATGACAGACTCCATAACCCTCTGGTGTGTGTGTGCAGGCTTACTCATCTGCAGCCACTCCAAATGACTTAGCCGATCACTTGTGAGTGCCGAGTGTATTTAAAAGCAATTGCCTCCTCAGATGAGAAATATGAAGATACCGATATCATGCATAAAGTTATTTTGGACTCTCTGAGGAACACTAAAGAAGCTATTCCCCTCGGACAGAGATACCTAGGAACTAATATGAATGCAAATTGGATTAAACGGCTGCATTAGTGTCTGATAAACAATTTACAGCTGTGCGGGCTCGGCAGGGAAGGGGCCGTGTTGAGTGGGAGCTCCTGCACACTCGGTGCAGTCCGCCGGCCACCCCGCAGAGGGTTAGCACAGTCGGGGAGTCGTATGTACCTGATTACTTCTGGCAGTGCTAACACAGCCGTGGCGTTTTACTGTCACATTTAGTACACTCGATCAGTTCTAGTGTATTTAAGCTTGTGTTGAAGATCAATGTAACAGCAGATTAGATAAGTATACCTGTAAAATGGCTGTGATTTAACAGGTGTAAATTCTACAGTTTAACAAAAAGTCTTTCATTAGGTAAATAAATAGCAATAATAATGAAATTGCAGCAACATTTTGGGCAGGTTTTTTTCACTAAGCATTTCGTTTGTATAAGGCTGTGTTCAGGACCAGAGGATCTGGGCACGATGTCTGCTCGGCTGTGTACGTAAAGAGGCCGTTATGGTCACTCTCACTGCCCAGTAATGAGGGGCTATTTAAAAGCAGACAACTGAGACTAGGTATTACACGACACACACACACACACACACATTGTTCACCTGCTGCTATATGAATCATCAACACCCTCGTGGTCCCCGGAGTGGAGTCTGTGCACATTCAGTGTGACATTTTTTGCGCCTCCGGTATTTCGTTGTTGTTGTGCTGACCACACTTGTGCTGCCTGAGATGTGTTACTGTACACAGCACTTCAGAATCGAGCAGTTTGGCCGTACACACGTCTTTTGGGGTGTCGGAGTGTGTGATACGGCTCATGGCTGTGGACGGCTAATTAAAGGATCAGGGAACTGTCTGGGTTGAAGATCGGATTCAAGCTTAACTAGGAGACCAGTCTATGACTGCTGCATCACACGCATCACAGAACACAGCTCTCTGATCTCGGAAACGGCCTGTCGAGTCAGGCACGATACACGATTGTGTCATATAACACTAGAATATCCTGAATGTCTCTTATAAGAGCTTGTACTTTTCAACACCACGTCTTTAATTATAATAACGCAGTCGGAGTCATACTGACGGTTAGATTAGGTCCAGACATATTCCAGAAGTCCAGCCAAATCAACATCAGCCTGCACTGCATGAATTTTCAGGGGAAAAGTTGTTTTATGATTCCCTCAGTGAAGTGAATTAAGGGGAAGAATAACCTACCACATTTTAAAAAGAGTGGAGGAGGTGTGCACTGAGCACTAATGTGTCCTGGGTTTTATAGTACCAGATGTGTGAGAAGAGTTCATGTTAAGATACGAGTCTTTGAGTGTCTCCTCTTTAGCAGTACCAGACTGGGAGTGGGAGAGTGGAAGATAATAGGTGTGGTTATGACAGCCTTTCAGAGCTGATTTAAAACCGGCCTGCTGGTGTCTAAAACGAGCAACACATATTCTAACGGATGTGTTCGGAGCGCCACTCGACACAAACGAAGCAGCAACTTCTGAGAAGCTCTCAGGAAACCGTTCTCGATGTGCCAGGCTGGCGCTGTGTTGTCGCCTCGAATTTAACGAAGCGCTTTTTAAAAAGTGGAGTTTAGCAGCTCCGAGACTTACCTGGATTCATCGCCTGTCACAGTCGCGTTCGTTCTCGCTCTCCCTCCTGCCTGTCGAGTTGCTACAGAATCACAGCGTTGTTTTCACTCTCTTTGATATGCCACAGATGTAGGCCTCAGCAGCAGAGCTGACACGAGATTCTCATGTCACTGTACATTGAACATCCCCTCTCGGTCGCCCCTTCCTCATCTTCATTGTGCTTTTGAGATCATTCTTTGATTCTCAAAAAAGCAGGAACGCTTCTTTCATCGCAACGCTTAATGATGTGCGTACGCAGTGCAGAAGTTGTGGCGGGTGATAAACGGTGGCCACTGCTGTGGTGTTCGTCTGCCGCGTGCGCCGGCCTGCGCTCCCCTCTACTGACACTGTGCTCTCCCTCTGCTCCTGATCAAACACCCAACAGGATGGAGCTTTCGTGGCCCATCCTCACCACCGCACGTCTACAGGAGGTGAATTAGAGCTGTAACTCATTAGAGCTCGAACCTTCTCTCTAAACACACACGTGTCAGGTTGTACAAGACTCACTGGTGAAAATGATGGGTCTTTTAAAAGTCGCTAGTCCAGAGCGATATGACAAATCATTTTTGTTATGTTTTTGTTGCACATTATTGGCCTTGGTTGGCTTCCGTAATTCCGAGGTGAGTGTGGAGAAAGTAGTTTCTAGTGTTTTGAAATGTTATTGTGTCTACAGCACCCAAAGCTTTTGTTTGCCTGGTGTTTTTGAGCAAGTGAAAATAATGCCAGATGGAAGGATGAAAACCGCCTTTCTGTGTCCGTCTCCTCCTGATTAGCTTGAGGATAGTAGTTTAGTTAAAACCTCAGAGGTGATTCAGAACTTGTAATTGGCTAACAGACAAAACAGTCAAAAGCGTGTGTGAAATAATTTATAATATAATGCTGTCAGATCATTTATGTGATTTCAAGTGCGAAATCATTTGCAGTATCAGACAAGGGGTATGTTGATGTTATGGACCCCATGCAACCAGGTGTTAAAAATATTTTTAATGCACACCAACCCTTTATCTGTTACCAAGACCACTCAAACTCTGATTGTCAGATCCACTACAGTCAACCAGAGGGCCTCACTTTTTAAAGTGGGAAATGGTGTCATAATTATCTAACGAGGCAGCCATACTGTTTCACAAGAGTAATTAATTGCACTAAACTGATTGGTGTGCCTACCTCGCACATCTCTTTCACTAAACCTTTGAGCTTTGTTGGTGAAGGAAAGTGTTTGTCTAAATGGTTTGTATGATGAGAGTGTCTCAGTAATGAGTTCCCATGGGGCCGCCAGTCTGGAGCCGCTACTGACTAATTACAGCCTCTATGAGATGTTAAACCATCTCCCGTGTCTTTTTGTCGGACCATAATTACATGCAACAAGTACAGCGAGACTTTTCAATCTCTTCCATGGCAGGGATGGATGCAACTTTTATAGCAGTGGCTGGAGATTTGTTTTGGATTGTAAAAACCCTCACATATGGTAATTTTGCCACGCACCAAAGAGATTTGAAAGATAAGGACGCTTATTGAAATTGATAGCTGCGTTGTTTTTCATGTTGAGAATTGTCACTGTGGTTTGGGGGAAAAGCCCGGGCTGGGTCTGCACCACTGTTTGCATGTATTTACCTTATTGAATATATTCATTACTCAGTGCAAATGGCTTAACAGAAACGACAGGCTCTGTACTATAGCTGTTTACTAGACCTGTTTGTCTGGTCTGTTTGCCGTGCTGCTCTACTGGGGAACTGGGCTGAAGGTTGTGTCAAAAATTGCGCGTGTGTGTGTGTGCTTTTGTGTGTGCATGTGTTTGTGGGTGTGTGTACACACGCATGTGTGTGTGTGTTTGTGTGTTTCTCCGTCACAGGTATCAACAGGGAAGCCATGAGAGGACAGCATGGTGTCAGAAGAGCAGGAGGGCACAGTGTGTGTTAATGCCAACCCCTGTGCCAGGCCCAGCTATTCCACAGACCGCAGCACCGATGACCTACTGTCTCTCAAAAGTGACATGTTGTCTTTGCTGGAGGAAATGTCTGGCAAGGTAAGGGGTACACCTATTCCACACTCTCTCACACACACACACACACACACACATATTTTAACATCATCACACAGCAGCGTCGTGTCGAAGATTTCGCCCTTATGTTCAACCAGACATGTTGAGCTTCTTTCCCTCTGTCTGTTCGTCCACAATGAGGCAAAACTCTTTCTCGGTGTGTTTCCCTGTTCTCTGTTCAGCATTTTTTAGCCTGGCTTTATTTAGCCACAGATAGGCTGGATTCAGCTTTTTTCCTCTTCCTCTTCTTCTTCATTTTAGAGCTTTCATGGCAGAGGCGTATACCTTAATCCTCTTAACTGTCCCTGCTGGTCTGAGCTCAGCATCTCACTCTGCATTAAAGAGAGCGACATTGTCTTGCTGATGAGGTGAGGTTGGCCTCTCTTTCTGCAGGCTGTAGTAGTTTCTGGTCCTAGGCCTCTCTGCACTATACACCCTGGTTAAAGCATTGTGCCTCAGTGGCTCAGAGTTATTCTCTTACTTCAAACTCAGTGCTCGAGAACCATTGTCCTGTTACTTTTGTCATTTTGAAGCCCAGATGTGGGTCTCTTTTTCTCCAGCAGCAGTGCGTTCTCAGCAGGCTCAGGTTTAAACAGCCTGTGTACCATGCAGCATGCACAAAACTTCAAGTGATCTTGGTTCCTACAGGCAGATGAAGGTGTTGGATAGGAAGAGGTCCATCGGGATCCTGTGCATTTTGTTTCCATGCACAGATTATCAGCCACCTCGGTCATCCCTGGTCAGGCTCACTACTGCGTGTTTGTGGCTGCTGATGTTATTCGCTGACAGGATATTATTTGGATCTTGGACATCCTCACCGTACATCATTGTAACACAGACGAGATAGTAGATGTTGCTCTTTTCTGAGAATATTAGACAAACAATTTGATAGACCATTGATCCTCATCGTCAGTCTTGATGAAGAACATGAGTGAACAGGTGAGCATTGTCCAGGATGCAGGTGTAGATCTGTTCTTCACTTTGAAGACAAGCACTGGAACTGAACCCTATTCAGCGCTCAATTGACTTCCTGAAAGCGACTAAAGTCTGTGAGCCTAGCAGAGACGGAGCAGCTGCACTGCGGGGACGACACCCTCTGGGAAGCTACCCAGGACCTGTAGGTCATGTAGACTTTAGGCATTGGTATCACTTCCCACCAAGTAACAAACCTCCCTAGTTTAATTGTTAATTTGTACAATTACTTGGTTGTACCCTGAACTTGGAGGATTGCGCGTAAAGAAGGCAGAATTCTGCTCCTTAACCCCACAGACTGCTGAATACTGCACTGAATACGGCACAGAACACTTGATGGTTGCAGTCTTGTCGCCCCTCACCCCTAACAGTAAGCGTGTCTGTGCTGATGACACTTAAGATAAACAAATACATTGTATTGTGAAGACCTCACAAAACGGCGTTCGGCAAAAAGACAATAAGGCGAGTGCTGCTCTGGTAATCTAAGATGAATCGAAACAGCTTTTCCCTTTATCCCATGATTTGGTGGCCATCAGAGGCAGATCCTGCACAGCACCCAGCAGAGAGGAGTTCCAGGGCTTTCCAGCCTGGATCAGTGGCCTAAACCAGGGATCGCGCTGAGTGCAGGTTATCAGGCAGCGTGTTGGCGTTCAGGCGCTCACGGCAGGGCTGGCTAAGCCATTATCCTTTAACTGCTACACTCGTGTTTCACTAGGCCCCCATCACGTCCTGTAATTTCAGCGAAATAGCATGTTATCATACAGGAAACGGGCACCTCTTAAACGACGAGGCAGAGAGGCGCTATCTGCTGTCCCTCCGAACAAGCGCGGCGAAACATTTTCTCGTAATTCCACTGACCTTGCGTGGCAGTGTCACTTTGACAATGCGAGGGCACGCTGTATTGAACAGCCGATCTCTCTCCCACACGCTCGGGCTTTGTATAAATGGGTTTTTCATTTCTCAAATACTCATCTGATAGAGTGAGTGGGTGGCATGTCAGATCACACAAATATGCTCCTGTATTTGAGATAAGGGCAGATTTACAATAGGTGTTTGTGTGTGTGTGTGTGTGTGTGTGTGCGTGTGTATGTGTGTGTCTGTGTGTCTGGTTCCACTGTTATCTCCATCCTTCTCTCACTTTAATTTCTCTGTGGTGCCGTTTCTGAAAGACTCATTTGAATATTCTCATCATAACAGCCCTGTGGTAGAACCTCAATTAATATGTTAATGTTGGTGTTCAAGCTTTTTAATTAGTATAAGATGAAATGTATTGCAATTTGGAGAGGTGATTACCATTTTCTGTTATTTTCTGCTTGCGTGTTTATAGATAATTGATGTTAACCTTAATGCTATTTTTGCCGTTTTTAAAGCATGTCTTAAATGTTTGACTCAACAATAGCAGCACAGCTGGTGCCATCAGCTGAAAGTACAACAGGAGTCACCAAATCCCTGATCCCATGTAAATCAGTACTAGAGGTACACACACACACACACACACACATGCACGCACACACACGCACACATTCACACTCACATGAAGACACGCACACACACACACACACACACACACACACACACTCGCACACTTAACATGCTCTGACTCCTTCCTTCAGATTATTTTTTTCATCGTTTCTCTTTCATGTATCCCCCCCCCCCCCCTCCCAGTCTTGCTTTCATCGAGGGCTTTTCCATCTCAGTAGACTGTTGAGGAACATTTAGTTTTCAGACAGAATTATTGAATCATAACTTCAGGGCCAACATTAGATTTTAAAAGAGTAATTAAAGTTAAATACGGCCCTGATGAGCTTCTCCTTCAGGATATGTTGTGATATTAAATTATTTATGACTAGAGGGTCTCTCTACCATATGTAAATCATTTAGAAATGTAAATGGGCCACTATGTCTCATAGATTATGTATAAAAACACTATTCCCATGTTTAACTTTGGCTTTTTAATCATAGAATTAGATTTTTTTTCCATCAATGCCTGAAGTCACAATCAAATGCTGAAAACGCTGAAACGCTATACAAGATAAGAGGCCGTATCGAATTCCTAACGTGATCAAAGGGCCTGTTGTTTGCTTATTTCTGAAAGATTTGTGAACTGTCACCGAGTATTAGCAGAAGAAACAGTCAGGAACATGAGGTCCACACCCAGTTAGACCTTAACTGACTTTATCAGCTCTCATTAAAGTGGAGGCATAGAGGTACTCTCATCAGTATGCAGAGAAGCATCCCAGCCTGCTTTAACCCTTCTGTAATCTCAGCTTCATACTGGACACAGTGACTACAGTGCTGAAGGTTATGAACGACCTATATGCATTTTTATTATCTCATATGAACCAATATTCATTCATTCATTCATTCATATTCTAAAACAAATTATTCCAAAGCTGTTTTATAGTCTGAAAAATGCAAGATAAGTAGAATAAATTCACATTTAAAAATCCCATTGTAAAATCCCAAATTGTGAAGTTTTCAGTTAGTAAACAAATAGTTCAATGTTCACAATCAAATGAAAGAATTAAAGCAACAGAAAACGATGCAGTGTTTTCAGTGTATGTGTTTCCACTACGACATTCATACTGTTATGCAACTCCATTCACAATCAGGGCAGTGTTTTGAAAGTGATTAGATAGGCATTGCTCTTTTGAATGTTTGCTAGCTCGTGAAACTCCAAACTTTTTTGGCTCCAAACTTTTTTGTTGTTAGACGGCTGTAAGTGTATATAAGACTTTGGGCTTGTTTGTTTAATTTTTTTCGCAAAGCACTTTCAACATTTATAAAATAGTACCCCACTTTTATCCCATTTTGAGACAATAAAGTCTTCGATAATTCTTATATAATGCTTTCCAAACGCTTCTTAAAAGTTTACTCTCCAAACGCTTCCTTAAAGTGGTTCTTGTTTCAGATACAGAGGACCTTCTCCTTGCTGACAGAGGAGTTGTTTGGGGCTACAAGCCTCTCTGGGTGTCGGAGTATGAAGGTCTCTCATTGTGTTTGACAGTGGGAGGGAAAGAAAACGAGAGAGCATGAGTGTGCGTGCACGTGTTTGTGTGTGTGCATGTGCGTGTGTGTGTGTGTGTGTGTGTGTGTGTGTGTGTGTGTGTGTGTGCGGACACAAATGTTTGTGTGTGTCTGTATTTGTTGTTTTTGTGGACTCGGGGACGGGGGGAGTGGAATGGCCTTTGTTATGTTAACGCATGGTCACTTAGCCCAGGGGAGGGCGGGCATTGTGCACCTGTGCCAGTCCTCATGTCTCACTTATGATGTGTGGCACTGATGGGGATGGGGGTGGGGGTGGGGATGGGGTTGGGCATGGGGATGGGGAGTCCTCCTCAATCACTGATTGCTGTTTCATTCCTTTTATGAATAAGATCAGTGACCCATAAAGCAAAGCAGGCAGCCTGTTAGTTTTTGTACTGTGCTCCATCTCTGCCAGGATTTCCCCTGTAGCAGACCCCCCACCCCATGGACAGGATTAGGATTACCTCTAACTGCTAATCTGCCATTTAGCTTCCCACAGTATTTGGGTGTCTGTCATAACGTCTGGGTGCAATGTGTAAATGGGACAATTTTCTAACATATGCTGTAATATACACCTCAGATACTTAATATACCCCCCTCTCTGCTTGTGTGCGTTTGTGTATGCATGCGTATGAATTTCTGATTCATGAACAACAGGAGCGTTATGGTGCCGTTGTATGAAGATCTATCTTCTGGACACACACATACTGAGTGGGAAACATGATTTTTTTACCTGAAGATGGTTCTATGGAGTTGTAATTCAGTGTAGTAATGTTCTTATTTGTTGTCACACAGTGCCGTAACCTTGTTGCTGTGTTGTTGGTTGTGTGTCCAGTAAGGTCCTGAAGATGGAAATTGGAGTCTTATAGCCTTCTCAGTCTTTGTGAAAGGACCTCTCTACCTTCAAAACACACACATTAAAGAGCAGAAACCTATTTTGTGCAGTTATATATAACCCGTGTTATTAGACACTGCCGTGGTCCGTGTACATGATATCTGATATTTGAAACATTGTGTTTAAGCAGAGGTCAGCAGACCCCTTTTAAAAGCACTTTTGCCTTGTGAGCTGCATCAACACCTCGGCGTCGGAGGCAGGCGGGAGAGCCAGGCTCCCTCTGGCCTGCGGGCGGCGGCTGAAGGACAGCCCCCTTGGTGCCCGCTCGCGTTTTTTAATTAACGTGGAGGTGACACCTCACACCTGCACATCTCTCACCTGCGCCATAAACAGGCGTGCGGACGGTGCCGGCGCGGCCGTGACCCTGCGTGACCGCGCAGGCCGGTGCTCGCGGCGAAAGCTCATTACTGGGGAGCCGGGGAGAGGAGGCGCGGACACTGCTGCGTGAGCGTGGAGCGCACGAGGAGCTGAACGTCTGGCCCCGGGATGAGAACACACATGGAACATATGAGGGTTTAGAGCCGGGCTCAGGATTTATTAGCAGGGTTGATGTTCATCGTTTTACCCAATTAAACTAGTAGGAACGTCGGATTAATCGAAGTGTGTCATATTCCATGCACGTATAAACATGTACGGGAAACGGCGTCCCTGCTTGGTGAGGGTCCACAGCATGTCTTGCTTATGAGGATGCCAAAAATGTGTTTTCTGACCCTAAAAATACCCGTGTGAACCGTGCACTAGCAGAGAGCTGGGCACAGTGATTTATGAATCTGAGACTATGGCCATGAATTTTGAAGCTCCATCATAAAGCACATCATGAACTAGCTGCTGGGAGCTTTGCTTTGAAAACAGGAGTCACAAGAGACCAGAGCCATAAAACACCAAAGACGTTCATTTCAGAATAAACGAGGGGAGTTTGTCTCTTGTAAACTTTTATTTCAACTTTGCTGTAAACTTTATTGGCAGGGTACCAAACTGGCCTGCCAATTATGGCTTCTTTCTCTTGTTAATTTTATGTCTGGGCGATAAATTCACAGCAGTGCCTACTGCTTGACCTCATCCTCCCCTACTTTAGTCGAAGTGAACTAACCTCTCAGTGTGCATTTTGTAAACCTGAGTTAAAAGTTGGGGAGAGACCTTGTTAGTGGAACACGTGTAGGTTTGTTCCCCCTACTGATGTAAAATCAAACAGCCAGGCTTTCTAACTCAGCCACAGTTTCACTGCCATGCTTTTAACCAGGGCTTAAATCATAACATTAACCTGCTTGGTAACAGTTCAAAAATTTCATTAACTTATGGCTGCAGTGCTAGATGATTATTTATTATTTAAGAAGCTACAACAGTTATGGTGTCACTTAGAGGAAACAGATTAGATGGATCAGCACCAGTTGTGCCTGCTTCATCTTGCATGTATGACTTGATTGATGTAAACAGTCCGTAACGATAAGTGCTGGTTCAGGATCTGTTATACAGTGTCACCCTCTCCAACTGAACAGCATTCCTGTCATGTCCACAGTGCCCAGGCAGAGGGCAGAAAACTTGCTGATCTGGGATCTGGTCTCCCAGCGAGGGCGGCTCGCTCTCGTTCTCTGTACACGCCAGCATTAGCAGTTAGCGCTCTACGTCATTTCATTTCTGCATTAGCATGTAACGCTAGCGCCCTGTCTGAAGCAGCACCTTCTGTTGGGAGGTGCTGTGACAAGAGTACCGGGAGAGCTAACACAGCCCAGTTACTGTGCTCAGGAAGAGACCTGACTCACCTCTCCCCTGCTGAGAGCCTTTCAGTGGGGAGAAAGTTGGCAGTGTCACTGCTGTTAGAAAATATCCAGAATAGCATAGCTGCAGAGCAAGACGGAAGCATATTATCATCCAAAAAAACTCTTTATATATGTGTGTGTGTGTATCATATATGTATGTATGTATATATATATATGTGTGTGTGTGTATCATATATGTATGTATGTATATATATATATGTATGTATGTATATACACACACACACACACACACACATATATATATATATATATATATATATATATATATATATATATATATGTATTATTTGTGTGATTGTAGTAATTGTTTGAGGGGGCTGCTAACATTCAGTGTTTGTCAAAAGTCAAAGTAGGTCAAGTAGATAAAAAATTAAGGATTATATACCCCAAGTGATTAATCCCTTTTGTGATCCCATTTGCCTTTCTCTTGCGAAAAGGCACAAAAGATCCCTTTGTTCATCATGTTCTCTCTTTATGTTGGCTGTTATTGGAGTGTTGACATTGTTTTCCATTGATGGCCTATGAGAGACCTGCAAACTTGTATGAGTTACTGAGGAAAACAACTCAAACAACACCTGGAGGAAGGAAACCGAGAGGTTTGACATCTGATCTGTCTGGGAGAGAGACCTGGGCCCTTTCATGTGTCGCAAGAGGTTGGGGAAAGACATGGCGTCTTAAAGAGATATTCAGCAATGTTCATCAGCCTAGCAGTTTGTCTTCATCAATCATCTCACTGCTTGTTGACCGTAGCAACAGGATGTCACAGTTATTTTTACGGATCTTGTTATTGGGGTCTGCTCCCTCACAGCAGGAGTTTCCTCTGCTGTGGCATCATGGGATGTGAAGGTTTTTGTGCGGTATTTGCACTCAGGGGCCATCTTTGTTCTTTCATGGCTAGGGTTTCTGTCTTTGCTAAATCACTAGTCACTAGATCTTTCTCCTTCAGATCAGTTTAAAATGTCCATAAATCAACAAACTGTCCTACACAGTTTAAGCAAATAGTAAAGTGTTTGCCTTGTAATGTACATTCCACGAAGAAACACCACATGTTTTTGAAGTACCATCATTTTTTTAAATGAAAACGTGTCAGTGTATTAGGTTGCTTTCTAATGACCTGCTCTTAATTAACAGCTTATGTTGTGTTCAGGCATGGCCTAGCTAACAGACACAGATGAATGGTGCTCATGTCAGGGTTTTCTTGTCTGGAGACACAGCTGACGTTAAAGAGTCAAGGTCGAACAGAGCCTTCCCCTTCATCTGTCAGCCTTTTTGATCTGCAGCCGCTTGGCTTCTCCATTCTGCATGCTCTGCTTTTAACACGAGGGCAGAGGTCAGCATGGGGCATTGCAGAACCCCCACCCACACACACACACACACACACACACACACTCCTAGCCCAGACCCCCACCTTCTGTCTTCTCTTCTCCTCCACTTAACCACTACACATATGCAGCTATTACTACCCCCTTTACTTCTTCTTTAGCTCTGCCTCCACCCCCCCTCCTAATTATTTTATACTTTGGTTCTGCATTCCTGGCTGATGTTATCAGTCACATATGTCCATAGTGTTCTTACAGAGGCCTTGGATGCTCATGGTGAGTTGTCATGATGGATCAGTGTTTTGTGCCGTAACTGCAGCGATGTCGAAGCCCTTCACGCTGGGGGTTTCAATTTGTCATATCATAAACAGGTGCTAAATGTGGGGATTAGTGGCGTTGGGATCTGCTGGCTGCGCTGCTCTTGTGTTATCTGAGTGCCGGGGCCCCAGTCTTTTCTGCAAGGCTTAACAACAGGGTTTTTGTGCTGGCCAGAGGCTTCTTGAAGGGCCCCAGAAATGGTCACAGTTCACTGATCAGCGCAGAGACATGGAGCCCTGTCTGTTTTCATTTAGGCTGAGGCCGCTAGGAACCAATTCCAGATTAGCGATGAAGTGAGGTCAAAGCTAGCCGAGACTAGAGGCTCGCCTGGTCCTGATTACAGAGAGCAGAGAAGGGGAGGCTCACGGCCAGACACGCGCAAGTGTGACCGGTTTGAGAGGACACCTTGTAACGTATTGCCTTTTTAATTCCGCGTGTACCAATTAGCTGCGTTTTGTGCCTCATACTTGTTTACCGCGCTGCGCTACTGTCTCAGCCTAAAACCTCTTTTCCGGCGGCTGCAGACAGACCCTGTGGAGAGCGGTTGTGGCGTGCAGCGCTGGGGAATTCTGCTGTGCCAGCTCCTCCTGTAAGACCCCACCCCGGCCCCCAGAAGGGTGAAGCACTGCAGGCTCACTCTCCACCTCAGCAGCCCTGTCTCCAGTTCCATAACCTTCCCCTCACCGCTCGACATGACCTTATCCCTTCCTCCTCCCTCCTCGAAAATAATTAGAGTTCCTTATTCCTGTTGTATGAAGCCGAAGTTGAAGAGTTTTTTAAATGAAAGGGATGTTAACAGCAGCATTCTCTGAGAGGTTTTTTTTTACCAGTGTCTCTGTTGGACTGTGTTCTGTTACACAATGCACACAACACATTGTTTGGAGGCTGTAGTGTGGTATGAACTAGGGCAACTTGCGTCAAATTTGATGAGGATGTGAATGATGGCACGCAAGGCAACAGCGCTCAGCTATCCAGAGGGAGGAAGCCACGGCGCTGCGTGCCGAACAGGAAGAGACGGTCTTTTGACCAGGAGCGTTTTGTCGCCTGATAGTGTTAAAAGGCCACGCGGCGCCCTTTGAAGGTGAGCAGAAAAGAAAATAAAGCGCGCTGACGATTTCCAGATATTGTTTGGCCCCTGGATGTGTACGCAGGCTGGATCGGCTTAAACTTCAGAAGCCTCGGGCCGGAGGGCTGTCTGTTCCGCCGCTTAGGCTACAATAACAGGCACTTCCGAAACACGGGCGGGGGGGTGAGCGGGGAGGAAGAAGGTGGTAGATGAGCGCCTGGTTGTAAATCATCACATATGTGCCTGGCAGCGGCGGGGCAGGCCCGGGCTCAGCGGGGGAGGGGCCCCGAGCAGCCGCACTTATTACATTTCCATGAAGTTTAGTGAATTTGCAGGAGCGGCAGGGTGAGGGGGGGAAGCGGAGAGAGGCGGGCACCGCGCTCGCCCCTAGCGCGTCCGTACAGCGCACCTGACAAACACACTTGCTGCCCCCGCTGAGACCGCTAACACTGCTAGGACCAGATGGACCAGAACAGTGAGAGTCAGTTGCGGTCAGGATGCTCTTCCTTAGGCTGATTAGCCTCAACTGGTTACCAAAGCTCTTTACGCATAAGGTCTTTGGAATACTTGCAGTCCTACCACTGCCACCACCATTAAAGGCATGTTCGTAATGGTAAAACCGTGTTTAAATAGTTTTCACAAGCTATGCTAGTACTGCATTTGCAAACTAAGACGTTAGTTTACTGCCCTCACTGTAGCTGTAATAGTTGTCTGTTTTCTCCTTCAGGCGGTGCTCATTTCATTAAGGCCTGTGTCCCATGTGTTCTACTGAAAGGTTCCTTACGTGAGTCTCAGGACTCCTGCTTTAGTAGCCCAAGGGTGTGAATCTGCTGGAGCTGAAGAGAACGTGTGTAGCTGCCTCCCTCGTGTTTGTACTAGTATGCAGGCAGAGGCGCTTTATGTTGATGGTAGAAGTGCTGTCTTTTTTTGTGGATATTGCTAAACTACACCAAAGCAGGACATTTTCAAAGAGCACACAAGGTTTTCTTTTCTAGCTAACAATACATTTTCAAAGGAGGAACCAGTTCAAAAGCACCATCTATATTGCCCTTAAAGATAAGCCAGGACACTCTCATCTGATCTGGCCTTAGATGTGGCAGTCAAAGGCGGCCATATTGAGTGGCCCTCTTTTACTTCTCCAGTCCCCCCAGGTCAACAGTAATGGCCAATGCTCTTAACCAGGATCTGATAAAGGAGATAGTGTTGATGGGATAGACAGCATCTTACGTGGCCATCGAGATTGAGAGACAAAAACTCATAGGAGAGGTTCATCTCAGGCCCTTATCAATCAATTACATTTGGGCTTTTGTGGAATTAATGGCATGACTTGAATTGCTCTGGGAGACTGGAAGGCTTTGTGTGGTGAACTTGGCATTGGTGTCTCAGGGGGAAGGAAGCTTTTTTTTGTTTGAATCATCACAGCCAAATGATTAAAACTCCGCTCACTGAAGATGATAGCTACAGAAGAAGATAACAGATCCTTTCAAATTAAGCAGTGAAAAGACATGCCTGCTCTCTCTCCAGCAAACATTTGCTCTGGATCCCTCGTGAATCTCCCAAATGACAATCAATTGAAATTTGATAATGGGACCTTATGCTTTACGATCCTTGACCATGTTGGTATGTATTTGACTCTGATGTTTAGAATCTCCTTAAATCTTAGGACTGCTGCTGTAAGCACACAAGACCTACCACTGTCCTCACTGCATGGCAAGACCTACCACTGTCCTCACTGCATGGCAAGACCTACCACTGTCCTCACTGCATGGCAAGACCTACCACTGCCCTCACTGCATGGCAAGGATTCTCTGTCCTTGTGTTTTTTTTTTACTTCAGTAGAGACTCTGTTACTTATCTGACAGCCTGGTGTGATTGCTCACTATTCACTATTCACTATTCACTATTCACTATTCACTATTCACTTCCACCCATCCCAGCTTCGTGTTGTTTCTTCTACAATACGAGACCCGAGAAAGCAGATTTGTAAACAATAACAAACAAGGGCTGGGTAATCTTCTTAAAAGAAATTAATGAAGAGAAAACAGAGCCCCATGGCTGTGCTGGACACTGATCCCACTCCGATCCCATAACAGGGGAAGGTGAGGGGCCAGAGAGGATTAGGCCAAGAAGTTCCCACTAGAATCAAATAGGAGTTCAGCCTTTAAACTCATCCCCTCCCCCAAAACTTCAAAACAGTCCTGACTTTGAAATGGGAGTAGGTGTCCCTAATCCTCTCTCTGGATCTTAATCTATCTGTCTAGATTAAGTTCTGCTTTTAGTCTCAGATTCGAGCCGATGCACCAATCCAGGGATGATGATAGTAAGTGCAGAAGTTTACTAGGTATGGTAAACTTTTGCACTTAATATCAGTAAGGCTGGAATATGTTAGCTGGTACTCATTTTCACCACAGTTCTAGACTAACCATGGGGTTTGAATTAGATGTCTGTTGTGATAACTGGAACAGAGCAGAACATCAGTAATAGGGGAGTTTATTACTGCCCAGTCAGCATTATATGTGTTTATTATATTTTGGCCACTTAACTGATGGTTACTAAAGTACATTTTGTGATTATATGTGCTAAGATTAGAATCGATAGTGTATGTATCATCTTTAGCATATGTAGCATATTTAGTATTTGTATTTTTTCCATCATCATTTGGAGTTCCATAATGCCTATAACCTCTGTTTCCAGTGTCTCTACACATTCAAGTTAGTATGATCTTTCTCTAATGGAAAGACTAATTGTATTTCTTTGGTTTGTGTTTGCATTAGAGCCTCTTATGACATTTCATTTAAAGTCACATTTCCTCTGTGTACTCTCAAAAAACGAAGAGCGTAATAAGATCCTGCTAAATATGTAAAAACATGGTCATGGTGTTTTTAAAGCTTCAGGCATTTTCTGTGCAAGATTTACACTCGTTTGACATTAATAATTGGTAGGATGGGGTATTTAATTCGTGATAATCTGTGTGTCTGGTATGCACTCTTCCCAGTGTGTGCTAGTGCGACAATCATCATTGTGTGTAATTATAGTCTAATTACACGGCAGTTATTACTTTAACAAACACACATAACTCAGGCAGGCCCACGGGCAGGTGTATCACTCTCTGTGCTCCCCGTCCAGTGGGAGAGTGAGATTGTTTTATTACGGGGTAAAAGGATTAAACTCTCTGTTAGAGTTTGCATTTTAGTGAGGGCTGCCTTGCACACATTATTTCCATGGCTTTTGTGTGTTTACAAAAACAAAATTTCACAGTACTTCTGAGTACTGAAAGCTTCGGAGCTTTCAGTGTTTATAGTGGTAGTCAGTTCCTTCAGCAGTTTTTGTGAATGACTCAAGAGGAAGAAAAGACTTATTATGGTAATCTTTATGTCAATCATAAAGAATTGTCCCCAGATGTTCATAGATTTGATTGGTGCATGCTTGTACACACGTCAAGAACAAATTATCATCATTTAGTAGTTTACCCTGCTCTGTGTGTATATTACCACTCTGTGTGTATATTTGTGGATATATGTGGATATTTGTGTATATGTGTGGATATGTGTGTATATTTATGCATATATGTGGATATGGGTGGATATGGGTTGATGTATGTGGATATATGTATATGTGTGGATATGTATGTATATTTGTAAATATGTGTGTATTTTTGTGTATATGTGTGGATATTTGTGTATATGTGTGTATATGTGTGTATATTTGTGGATAAATTGCAGTTGTAGTAAGCTGGGAGAGGGTCTATATGAAGAAGGAGCATTACCGCACGCCACATGAAATAACTGAGTGTTATCGCTACAGTTGTTCAGAGAGGCTGCTGGTGTTGCTCTTTTGTGAGAGGCCACAGGAGTTTTTAAACAGGTCCATATGGTGAGAGGGATCGAGCTTTGAAAGAGAGCAGCATAGTGGTGGTCCTCATACTCTCAGCCCCTCTATTGAGCTGGATCAGGGAGGGTGAGTTTAAGCTGTCCTTTCACACTGAGAATAAAAGAGAGAGTGTCCATCTGGCCCATAGTAAAACTCTCTCTCTCTCTCTCTCTCTCTCTCAAACACACACACACACTTACACACACTGCCTTTCTCTTTCTCTCTCTCTTTCTGTCTCACTTTCTCCCTTTCCTTCCTCAATACATCAAACTGTGAACATCCTTCTCAGAGACGCCTCGCTGCTGATTCAGCTCCGCTAGATCCTAAATACAAAATGATCATTCTCTGGAAACACCCAAGAAGTGGACACCTACTCCAGGAGCATTCGCTGCGATGTGTGCCAGTAGAGTGTCTCAGTGTACCTTTTCCCAGCCCCTGATAAAGTATGTTTTGCACTCTGCGGGACAGTGAGGGGACAGGAGAGACGGGGTGGAGACTGAGGAGGAGGAAGGGGATTTCTCAATGGATTGTGTCAGTGTGAATTAACCAAAGAGCTGTCAGCACAGTCAGGACTCTAGAAAAGAGGGCTTACGGGGTCAAGGTGGTCTGCCAGCTCTTGTGTGACAAGATACATAGTTTCTTTTCAGCTACTGCAAGATTACAGGTTACTATAGTTTCCCTCAGGCTCAACTCTAGCATTCGGCTAATCTGCTCCACATCAGTTAAAGGGTGGCGCTGATCTGGGTTGGATAAAGATTGTGTTGAGAAAACTGGGGAGGAGAGTTTCACAAAAGCCGGGCTCCTCCAGGCTTTGATGTCATCTTCAGAGGGAATGTAGGCTGAGCATGAGCCCCTCTGAGCTGCTGGATAAACAGACTGACATGGTCAGTGACACTGCTGTGGAAAGGGGCAGTACTGACAAGGCAGAATTAGCCAGTGTTCTCTCTCTCTCTCTCACACAAACTCTCACTCACTCTCTCACACTCACGCTCACTCTCTCTCACACTCACGCTCACTCTCTCTCTTGTTCTCATTTGCAGTCTTCGCTTCACTGACCTGAGACGTACATGCGCACACAGACAGACACACACACACACACAGACACACACACACACTCTGACATTGCTGTATGCTCTTTTCAATTGCATGACTTTGCAGTTGGGACATAAGTTTATAAGCATACTTTTTTCCTCGTAGATCAAATCATCTTTCTCATTATGGCATGATTGGCACATTTTCACAGCATTCTGTATCTAGGACAACAGCAGTTACTGAACAAATGTCTACATTTAACATCAAGACTCACTAACATTATATAATGTTACTTCAATTATGGATTATCTGTGCAGTATTGTGAGAGGTACTACTCTTTATTTCTTCCCATTGTCCCCAGGCAGTTTGCTTCTCATGAAGACAGTGAGCTAAAGCAAAGAAAGTGAAATATGTAATTCATATTCGCCTGTCCGTGAGGCTGTAAGCAGAGGTGATTGGATGAGTGTCCTTTAGTGCTGCCTCAGTGGGCTAACATTGTGCTGAATTAGCCTGTATGCTAATGACCAGCAGCAGTTCACGTCCATTCAGCTCAGGCCAAATCTGCTTATGCAAATGGGGCATGAATGCAGTTCCAGCGATGTGCGGTTCAAACCTACAGGCCTGTCACACTTGTCTGGCTAAAGGTGTGTGTGTGTGCGTGTGTGTGCAAATGTGTGTGTGTGGGTGTGAGCACTTTAAGGGGAGCCCAGTGATTTCTAGACACAGTCATCAACAGGAAGTTTACCATTTCTTATTTTTTAATGTCAATAAGAAAGTTATCTATAAGAAAATGATCTTGCTGTACTGTGTTATGGTAACCAGAACGTTGATTACAGCATAGCATTCAAAACTGGCACACGTGTTCAGTGTTGTTCAGTCCTGCACAGTTTGGTTCCAGCTATTCTAGCACTATTGGCTGTAATAATCAGATGCTCCTGAAGATCTTGATTAGGTGGATCGGGTTCGTTTCTTTGGCTGAGCTCTGCAGGACGGTGGATGAGAAGAGGCAGGGCTCAGCTCACCTGCGGTGAGGAGATGCACAAAAATATGATATGAAAAAATATGGAGAAAAAAAAATAGAAAAAGGAAAATATGCTACTGCAGCAAGTCCCATGAAGCAAGGAGAGTAGCTTTAATTCACCTGAGAATCTCAATCTGATATCATGCTGATGTTAATTATTCCAGAAGAGTTGTGCCCGTTGTAATGTAGAAACTAGAGTTTATAACTAACATTACATGCTGCTCATAATGTTCCAGTGACTTTGCATGTCTGACACCAACAAGTTTTCTTTTTGCATCAATACAAAGTTGGGGTGTTGCGGTACAATCAGCTTATTGTCCCCAGAAGCGGCAGGGCAGTGTGAACAACCCTGCAGTCTGGGAGAACCCTGTGATTGACAGGTGGGCTTTGATTGACAGCCTTTGTGTGTGTGTATGTGTGTGTGTGTGTGTTTGCAGCCGGCACTCCACTGGGCAGAAAAGCAGGGCTGCATGGAGGCGGCGGACATGATGGCTCGCTCTGGTGCAGACGTCAACCAGAGAGTGGTGAGAGCTGACAGGGGCCAGAGCTCCTACTGACACACTCACATTTACACCTCTGCAGGGGCTCGCACACAAACAAACACACACACACACTCACTCACACTCTTTCTCTCTCTCTCTCACACACACACACACACACACATATATAAGCACAGTAAGCACTAAGGACTAAGCACACACTTAGAAATTAACACCTCTTCTTGAGGTGTACTTTTTTTTAGCTTTTCATGCCCTCGTTTAAGAATATATATATATGTGTGTGTGTGTGTGTGTGTGTGTATTTATATATATATACACACACACATGCATGTGTATTTGTGTCTCACTGCAGTTATGTGCATAAATCATCCATTTGACTCTGTTTTAATCATTCTCTCTGATAAGTGGCCTTAGGTCACAGACTCCCCTGACACTTCCTCCTCATTTAGACTGACTCACCTAATTGAATGAATTAGTCTATTAATCAAACATGCTGGCCTAGAGAATGTGTACATGTGCGGGGCTCAGAATTAACCTGAACCTGCTCGGGGGCATTTTCTACACTTCCTCTTTCAACTTTGCATAAACATCATCTTGCATTTATTTATTCCAAACCTGCATTTGCACTGCAGCCGTGCAGTGTGGGCAGTGCCTCTTTGGGCCGCGCCCGCCGGTTCATGCATATGCTAAATCACTGCATCTTATCTCTCGCCATTTAGCTTTGGCCAACTGCAGTGAAAATGCAGAATGAATCTTTGTGCTTCTGGCATTTTTCTCCCTTTATGTCAAGGTTAAATGGTCGTTCGGTCTTTATCTAACCCAAAGCATCGTGACCTCACCCACATTTCTATTCCATTTCATTTTGTCCTCTCACCTTTTCAGTTTGAGCAGGTCCAGATGGACTATTGAAGAGTCTGATTCTGCTCTCTGCCTGGGGCTCACTTTGACACAAACTGTTTATATAAATCGAAAGTGTTAAGAGCTTCAGTTTCTATTAGCAATGTGTGTGGCTGGGTGTGTGTGTATACTATATGAGATTGTACTGCGAGAGTGTGTGTGTTTCCTTCCCCTGTTCCCCTGTTTTTGTGTGTGCATGTATCAGACTGTAGTTTTGCACTGTGTGTCACTGGTGAGTGTGTGTGTACACTCCCTGTGTATCGGCGGCGGTGAGTGTAATGGAGGGAAATTGTTGTGATTAGTTAATGGTTTCTCCGTCTGTTCCTCCTCAGCCACTCTCGGCTCTTCCTCTCCCCCTGTCTGCTGCGATGTGCACACGGGAGATAATGTTGAAAGGCTTCACCAGCACAGCTGAGCACATGCACGCATCTTATTGCCTTCATAATTACATAATTAACTTTTGCTCTCTAATCGTTATGGAGGTAATGGTGCTGTTCAAATGGAGCCCCTTCTGGGCAGGAAGGGAATAAAAAATCAATAATCCATAGAGTGCCATCAGCGCCTGGAGGCGTCTCTGCAGGCTTCACACACTCTGCCTCACAGCCTACGGTCTTCTTCTGGAAGCACCCTCTCCTGCAGACACTTGTTAAATGGATGTGCTTTTTCAAGTCAGCTTCCTAGTTACTCGCCACTAATTCAGCTGATGTAAACTTTGAAATGCAGCAGTGCACGTGGTGCGGTGCTTGATTAACAAACATCTATATACAGATAAAATAATTACATTCTCTGTAGGTGATATTATCTTTCCTCCGACACATGTTTCTCGTTTGGTTTCTCTTTCTATATCTCTGTTTCTTTGTTTTTCTCTCTCTCTCTCTTTCTCTCTTTTCCATGATGCTCTTTCTTCCCAACCTCTGGCAGTGCGTAAGTACACCCATTTATATCCACACAGCACTTTAAACGCCTGTGGTTCAATCTGTCTATCTCATATTCAGAAAATGCAGACTTATAGCTTCACGCTCCTCACATGAATAGAGGCTTT
Organism: Brachyhypopomus occidentalis; assembly: GCA_020368025.1. Taxonomy (NCBI): domain Eukaryota; kingdom Metazoa; phylum Chordata; class Actinopteri; order Gymnotiformes; family Hypopomidae; genus Brachyhypopomus; species Brachyhypopomus occidentalis. Next base: position 5,424,402 of record JAGXOD010000004.1, read on the forward strand.
GGCGAAATATTTCCAAGGCCAAATTGCCCTTAATGTCAGTGTGAAATTAGGTTCCTGACCTGCCTGCTGCAGTGCAGTATGCTTATTCTCTGTCTTTAATCTTTTTCCCGCCTACCCTCGCATATCAGAGCCGAAACTGGACTGTGATGACAGCCTTCTCTTTCTCCATCTGTCTCTCTTTCTCTCTTAAGGGGGTGAGTTCTATTTTAATATACCTGTGAAATGAGTCTGGATTTAGCATAAACGTGCTTTAGATTCAAAGTGCGGTCATGCTACACAGTGATTTGCTGTCCACCTATAAGAGAGGATTGTGGGAGTGTTAGGCACTGGCATGCTATTGGAGACTAAATCTCATCTCCCTGCAGGGACACTGAACAAATAGGTTTTATTAAAAATTCAAAAGGAGACACTCTCGGATTTTCCAGCGAGTTATAGGGAGAGAAGTGACAGGATATGAATGGTGCTCCCTTCTTGAGGTATATTACAGAAACTGTGCCCTACAGAGAGGTTTAAGGTGACAACTCCCCCATCCATCTGTGCTGACCTCTCATCTTCAACACATAAATCACTCAGTCTCCCAACAATGTGGCTTTTTGTATTGGCACCTGCGAAGAAGTGCGCGTGTGTGTTTTCTCGCGCGGGCGTGTGTATATGTGTATTTTTGTCAGTCACTCTCGTTAAAGCGAATCTCAGCATCTCACCTTGATCTCCACCGGCTCCTCGCCCCCCCGGCCCGCGGTTGCCTGGCCTTTCCTCGCATTTAAAGTAAACATGAGGCTGCGCACATGAAAGTCGCCCTGACCTTTCCAAAAAATGTCAATGCCAGCACTCATGTAGTAATGAGCACTGGAGCAGGGGGACGCCTACTTTAACCTTTAAGAGCAGCGATGCTATGGGAGAAGCATTATGCTAGCGCAGTGGTTAGCAACATAGCTACGCTGCGTCGCCCACTACAAAGGCTACCGAAAATGGTCCCGTCTGGGAGACACTCAAACTGCAGTGATCACGGCTTGTTCTGCTTGGATGCTCTTTCGGCTGTACTTTGCGTACCTGTAGGTTCTATACTGTATGAATACAGATTGTGCCTCTGATACATGAGTAAACCATATAGAATTTTTTTTTTCTCTTATTATTAAGTCATCAGTGGAGAGCGATGAGGCGGGAACATGATCGGGCGATTAGGTGGGCCTGGTATATCAACTGCAGTAATCAAAAGAGATTACAGATGTAGGCCTACTGTGCAAAACCGTGGTGATACGAACCTATTCTGCTTATCAGCCTGTGCTTCCCGGATCTTTATTGTTCCTGTTTCTATTCCTGTTCCTGTTTAGTTTTGGCATTTCAAATCATACGACCCATTTGAAGAGACATTTAATAAAGTGCTTTGAGAGGCATGCTAGAGGAAGCTGAACTGAAAGCCAGTCGACAGGGGAGGAGCACTGTGGAGGGGAGGGATGACCCGGGCCTGCATCTGCCCCACCCTTCCAGAACGGCCTTTTTGCTGTTGTCACGTGGAGCGCTCCCCTGTGGACTGTTGGTGCTTATTCCAAAGTTCCGATCTCCACCCACGGCCTGTTCCATTCAGCGCGACCGTCGTTCCCACCGAACTCGCTGTGCCTGCCGTTGGATTCTCCGTCCTGTGCGTGGTAATCGCCCGACTACTGTCACAGGTGGAGCACCGTGGCCACAAGCCCGTGGCAGGGGAGGCGGTGCCGGGGGGGGCGGCGGGTGGAGGGGATGTCTGAGTGACAGCAGCTCCGGGTGGGGGCTGGCCCGTGTTAATGCGCCAGTCCGCCAATGACAGACACCCTGCAGCAGCTTCCCCGCGCGGTCAGGGCACGTGGCAGAGGAGCGGCCGGCACACGCAGCCGCGTGTGAAATCATGCCCAGCTGCTTTTTAATATAACAATCGAGTGACGGACACGACGGGGCAGAGAGAAAGAGAGAGAGAGAGAGAGACTTTCTGTTCTATGTCCTCACGCGTGTGATCACTCTTGTAGCATACAAACTCAGATTTCACCCCAGCCTGACGTGCACAGATGTGGATGTGATCACACATATACCATATAAACTGGATTCTGGCCCAGCGTTAAATTTATTTTTACAAACTAAGATTTTTTGTTTCTTGTGTGTGTTTGCATGCATGTCCTTGTGTGTTAGCAGGGATATAGAGCACTTCATCTGGCCTCTCTCCATGGACATGCGCACATCAAATTCTGGATAATAACTACAGCAAGTCATTGCTACCATATAAGTTTGTTATTATTCCATATTAATGAATCCCTTCTGTCTCCTTATGTCTCCAGATATCCAGATAAATCCAGATAAGTTAGATCCACTGTATTTATGCTTAGCATGACAGTAAAGACAAACACAGAGGGGTTTGTGGGTAAGTTCTTTGTGTCTGGCATGCCAGCCATGCGTGTGAATGGGACACCATTAGATGTTAATTGCATGCCTCACTGACCACAGTCTCCACATATGTTATGGTGTAATGAATAATCTAGAAGCAAAGCAGAATAATGAACAGAGTTAAAGAAAGAAAACCCTCACAAACCTCTCAGACCAGATCTGTTCCCCCTCGCTGGGAACTAGCGCTCATCCTCACTAATGAAGCAAACCATGGAGTGTGTCAATAGAGTAATTCATTAGAGCAATCCCTCGAGACTTAGTAACTGGACGAAGAGTGTGTGTGTGTGTGTGTGTGTGTGTAGGGGGGGGGGATTGTTTATAAAAGCCCCTAACTCAGAATGGACGCCCATATGTTGCGTGTTGGGGAGCCACCCAGCTCTGTTGTGTTTGTAATTCACTAAAACACATATGGCTCAGGTCACTATTAGCGCACACCTCCTCTGTACACACAACAGAGTTTCCATATGGTGTGTGGAAATGGATACTCCATGGTTAGCCTCCATCACCTACTGGTCCTCTGGACTCTGGACATAGCATGCGCTTTATTCTCTCCTTGAATGCATGTTTCCTCTTTGCTCACATTCCCTCTCACTCACTGTTCCTTCTCTCCTTCGCGTCACTCATTTACATACTTGGATGAGACTCAGGCCATTAAAACGCACAGAGCAAGGCAGTGCCATCCAAACAAGCCCGGGGAAGCCATGTATGAACTTCATCCACGTCTTGTCAGTGTCTCCATTATAAGACGCCGGATGTCATATGCCACTAGAGACAAGGATGCACAATCTGAGCAGATACTTGTCGATGGCAGGAAAAGCGCTGCTCAGACACTTCCATGTACGCCAGTCTATCTCGCCTAATCGTGGTCTGGCTTGGACATTGTTTCTGCTCCCTGCCAGGGCGATGCTGTTGGAAGGGACAAGGGATCCTAGGCAGCGAGAGCATATCAAATCTACCAACATCTCTCTCTGTAACATCAGACAGCGCTGCAGCTAAACACAGCTAATTATCTCTCTGGCATTAATCAAGGCGAGATAACAGGAGGTCTCTCGTTGTCTCGGGATATAAATTGAGTGGCGCTGTGGCACTGATTCTCAATCACAGTGACGGGTGCACTGCTGCCAGGCCTCACCCGGCCGCCGCCCAACCAATGAGCCGTGCCCAGCCAAGCTGGCATTCCCTGCAGCAGCCCTGCGCTACGGACTAAGTGACCAGATTGTTGACTGTTTACTGAATGATGGCTGTTATTTACAGTTTGCCGGAGCGCATTAGCATCCGTCACAGTTTGTTTGTCAGTTAGAGAGATGACATTTACATTGTTTCATTTTTATTGTTTATTCGCTTTTTCTTTTCATTAAGGGAGTGGCACTTTTATTGTCAACGGAATTGTGTTGACATGGTGTAATGCGTATTTATACACAAGCATAAATCCAAACCAATATGTACATAAGTATTTCTGCTTTAACTGTGGTGCCTCTGTTGTTACTGTTCGTGGCAGTTGACCCAATGAGCAGTTCAGTGTTATGAAGAGTTTTGTCACCGAGGATGAAATGTTATTCATTACAGCTGAACTCGAGCATTGTGTCAACACATATTTCCAACTGTTTATGTCAGACTTTTACCATGGTGAGCAGTCCTGCTGTGGGAGTGTGATTGAAGACAGCTAAGGCCAAACCTAATGAGAGGTGTGTGTGTGTGTGGTGCTGAAGAAACTGAATCCAGTCTAACATGGTTACAAGCTGACTGCTTGCTGTGCCTTAAGCGGTATAGTTTAACACAGTTATAGGATTACTGCTTCGCTTCTAGAAACACAAGCCTTGCTTAGCACCCAAGAGCGCAAGACCTCCTATAACTATATTAAAGTATGTACAATTTCTCTAGACACAGCAGAAATCATATAACTCCTGTTAGACACTTTGCAGTTCCTCAAGATACTGCAACAACTGGATGTTGGGTTCGTAGTGTACTTGAGAGAGCTGGTGTAGCCAATAGTGAGCCAGCTCTGCGTCAGACATGCGTTTGCCTTGGCCCGAGCTGTCCTGGCTTTCTCTCCACTGGTTTTGTGCCCAGATGAAGTTGTTTGTTTGTTTTTGTTTGTGTGTTTGTTTAGCAGTTACGTGGCCAGTCTTGTAGATATGTGTGGGTTTTCCACTGCCTTTCAGTGAGTTTGCCTCTCATCTGCCAGGCGGTGCTAACTGGCAGACCTGGAGGTAATTCAGCCATTCTAAATATGCCATGTGTGTTGTGCATGGCCATAAACGGCAGCTGGAAACCACATTTAGAGCACACGGTTAAAGCTCAGCACCTTTACACAGATGCCTTGCAGTTTCTCACCTCTCAGTCGTCTTTGGATGGGACGTGGACGCAGTGCTGGAGCCTGGGGAAGACCTTTTGGTCTCTGCTGCTCAGTGTCCCCACCCAGGACTCTGGTAGGCGGAAGGGGAGAACTAGCCTAAGAGCAAAGACACCATAACCGACAGAATATTAAAATCACTTTGTGTAATATTTTTAATATTTTTTTATGTGTGGTATATTTTTATTATTATTTTGTTGCAAGCAGCTTACGCCTAAACTGTGAGTTCTTTCCTGTTTCTCAGTGCTGTGTAGGTTCTGTCATTCCACCTGCACACAAAATTCTTTGCGATCACCAACAGACAAGCAGATCCGTTTATGAGGGACACCAGGCCAGTGTGAATTAACATGGGATCTTTGGCTACAGCATGTGCTATTTATATTTGTTAAAAAGGCATAACAGGCTGTTGACTCTTTTTATTCAAACAGAACGATGATGACCTTTGCTGCCCACTCTCTTTCTTCCCCGCTTTTTCCCTTTCTCCCTCCTTTAGTGTTCGCCCTCTTTCAAGTGCACAATCCCCCTTCCCATTCTCATTCAGTCTTATCTCAAATAATTAGCCCTCCATTCCTGCTTAGGTCCCTGGAGGCCCAGTGCCACTTAAAAGGGCGCCCGGTGTGGCCGAGCCAGGAGGGAGTTCAGATCAGCTCACAGTCGCCCAATATTCAGCCCCTAATTAACCACCCAGGTATTAGAGCTGCGCCCAGATCAGAGTCCATATGGCTGGAACGCCGCCACTGCCATTATCACCAACAGTCATAGGGAGAGAGAGATGGAGGGGGAGAGAGATGGAGGGAGAGAGAGACAGAGGGAGAGAGAGGTGGAGGGAGTTCTGAGTTCCTCACCTAGCACAAAGCCAGGCTATATTATTTTTAATGACTCCCCAATGGTACAGATGACGGTGCATTTGTTATTTTAAAGTAGGAGCTTCTGAGCTCTGTGTGGCCTTGACCTCTCTTTAACGTGTCCTTGCCCTCTGCTGCTACAAGAAAGTCGTTACTTAGAGAGAGAAAGCAACGTAGAAAGAATACTGACAATGTTTCTTTTATATAGCTGTAAGATAATATACTTTCAGTAAGTTGATTTAATCCAAAGTGTATTTAGGCCGGAACATAGCTATTACGGTTTCTCCTGTGCACACCCATCAATGATCCCTCTGTCAACACTAAATCAATGCATGCGCTGTTGGGAATACATATTTCTTCTGTGTCACCATGAACAGGATGTCAGCGAACTGAAACAAATCTACCCACTAATTCACATGACTTTGAGTAGAGTCCAGTGAACCATTGTAGTAAATATGTTTATGTTTCTGAAACAATGAAGAGGAAGAGGAGGAGGAGGAAGAATAAGAAATGAAGAAGAGGAAGAAGTAGAAGAACAGCTTGTGTTTGAAAGCCCCTGTGTTGATGACAGCTGTATGGTAGAGGAACATTAAGAACTCATTCATGTCTTTAATGATCCACATAATGGGTGAACGCGTGCGCGTGTGTGTGTGTGTTTGTGTGTGTGTATTTATGGGAGCACAACAGAAAGTAAAGTGGAGATCCTTAATGCACTGGGAATTCTGGGAATTAAGTAGCAGCTGTCCTTGCATGAACAAGATACTCCAGGCTAATATGCTGTGGCATATTCAGTTTCGCAAAGTTACACATACCAAACGTGATCATTTTAAAATAGGATCATTTTAAAATGGGATCATTTTAAAGAAGTCCTGCTTCTCTGCACTGACTTCCAAATATATTGCCTCAACTTATTTTTCATCAGAGAAAGCTAGCATGCTAGTTCATTTCCATGCAGTCAATTGTGTTGTGTGTGTTTTAATCCATTTCAGTCTGATAAAATATTGTTCTTTCCCTGTTACATGCTAAAATGAACATTAGCAACCATCATGGCAGGTTGGCTGCTCATTACAAGAATGGAAGCGCTAAAATCGTAGATCAGCAGTAGCTGTTCAGTGTGTCTAAACGCACAACAACATTATCTTTAATTTAAGTACTTTAGTCACACACATTCACACAAAATTTATATATTTTTTTCTTTCCTCTTGAGCCCATGTACTGCATCTGCTACTCAGCCTAGTGCACAGTCTGACGGCCCTAGTGCACAGTCTGACGGCCCTAGTGCACAGTCTGACGGCCCTAGTGCACAGTCTGATGGCCCTAGTGCACAGTCTGACGGCCCTAGTGCACAGTCTGACGGTCTCTGGTCCATTTAAATGGGAAGTTGTTAGAAGGCAGCAGAGGCCAGCAGCACTATGCCCAGTTATCACCTCCGCTGTCTCTCTCTCTTAATCTGGGAAACCTCAGTACAGATCCGGGGCCAGGCTCCCTCAGGCTAGCGCCTCAGCCCCTCCCTGGTTCTGATACGAACCCATATGGAGGCTTTTAAGGTTTGGATGTCCTACCTGGACACTTTTACCTTAGTTGACAGTCTTGCCCCGGTCTGTGTGTCTGAATCTGAATTTTAAAATCTGAATATTATTATTATGAATTTGTCTGTGTATAGACAAAATAGCTGATGGGTAGTGAGAGAAATACGACCTCTTCAAACGTGGATGCACAGGGGGCACATTGGAAGACGCTGTGTGTTTGTGTGTGTGTGTGTGTGTGAGAGAGAGACGGAAGCAGCTCTGTAGACTGGTATAATGTAAGACTGGAATGCTTTTCTATCCTGCCGTCAGCATAGACCACATGATGGGAACAGGACGCCAGCCGGCTCTCACTGAAGGTTTTCACACAGACGCTTAGCTGAGCACATACGTTCATGCGTTGCTGGCTCACTGCCCAGTGTATGCATCTACTGTCACACTGCCCAGTGTTTGCATCTACTGTCACACTGCCCAGTGTATGCATCTACTGTCACACTGCCCAGTGTATGCATCTACTGTCACACTGCCCAGTGTTTGCATCTACTGTCACACTGCCCAGTGTATGCATCTACTGTCACACTGCCCAGTGTATGCATCTACTGTCACACTGCCCAGTGTATGCATCTACTGTCACACTGCCTGGCACCTTCTCTGCTCTGAGGGGAATTTTGTGGTTGCTGTCTACTAGAAGACATACAGTATATACTATATAGGCCTGCGGAACGCACAATTAAATTATGATCCATTTACAGAATGTTTGGATGCATTTGATCTAATCACAAACACACACGTCCCAATGTCTTTCATCACACTTGCTAGCATTGTCCCCTTCATTTTGAATCCATAACCCAATTAGCTGGACATCAAGGAACATGCAGTATGGCAGCGTGCAGAACGGGAGCTGGGGCACTTCTGGCTAACTCGCCAGCTATCACAGACACAACTCAGTGAGCCAGTGTGTCGGGGGTGAACGGTCATGTTCGCAGGGGCCAGTGAGCCAGTGTGTAGGGGGTGAACGGTCATGTTCGCAGGGGCCAGTGAGCCAGTGTGTCGGGGTGAACGGTCATGTTCGCAGGGGCCAGTGAGCCAGTGTGTCGGGGTGAACGGTCATGTTCGCAGGGGCCAGTGAGCCAGTGTGTCGGGGGGGGTGAACGGTCATGTTCGCAGGGGGCCAGTGAGCCAGTGTGTCGGGGTGAACGGTCATGTTCGCAGGGGCCAGTGAGCCAGTGTGTAGGGGGTGAACGGTCATGTTCGCAGGGGCCAGTGAGCCAGTGTGTAGGGGGTGAACGGTCATGTTCGCAGGGGCCAGTGAGCCAGTGTGTAGGGGGTGAACGGTCATGTTCGCAGGGGCCAGTGAGCCAGTGTGTCGGGGTGAACGGTCATGTTCGCAGGGGGCCAGTGAGCCAGTGTGTCGGGGTGAACGGTCATGTTCGCAGGGGCCAGTGAGCCAGTGTGTCGGGGTGAACGGTCATGTTCGCAGGGGCCAGTGAGCCAGTGTGTCGGGGTGAACGGTCATGTTCGCAGGGGCCAGTGAGCCAGTGTGTCGGGGTGAACGGTCATGTTCGCAGGGGCCAGTGAGCCAGTGTGTCGGGGTGAACGGTCATGTTCGCAGGGGCCAGTGAGCCAGTGTGTCGGGGTGAACGGTCATGTTCGCAGGGGCCAGTGAGCCAGTGTGTCGGGGGTGAACGGTCATGTTCGCAGGGGCCAGTGAGCCAGTGTGTCGGGGGTGAACGGTCATGTTCGCAGGGGCCAGTGAGCCAGTGTGTAGGGGGTGAACGGTCATGTTCGCAGGGGCCAGTGAGCCAGTGTGTAGGGGGGTGAACGGTCATGTTCGCAGGGGCCAGTGAGCCAGTGTGTCGGGGGTGAACGGTCATGTTCGCAGGGGCCAGTGAGCCAGTGTGTCGGGGGTGAACGGTCATGTTCGCAGGGGCCAGTGAGCCAGTGTGTAGGGGGTGAACGGTCATGTTCGCAGGGGCCAGTGAGCCAGTGTGTAGGGGGTGAACGGTCATGTTCGCAGGGGCCAGTGAGCCAGTGTGTAGGGGGTGAACGGTCATGTTCGCAGGGGCCAGTGAGCCAGTGTGTAGGGGGTGAACGGTCATGTTCGCAGGGGCCATGCTGGCTTAGCTTTGTGAGAAACAAACACTTTTCTTCCAGCCAAGATAAATTTCTGTGTAACTGGAGAAAGTATTTTGTGAATGTCCTGAAGAAGCTTTGTGGGGGAAGAGTAGTAAATAATATCTTAAATATTGAAGCTTTTACATACATAGTATAGCAGTGTTGATGTATGAAGGTGCATAACGATTTCATGTTATTCAGGAGAAAAAATACTGCCCACAGTTTTCGATAAATGCTTCTATGTTTGAGTTGACAAAGTATTACTAGTGGCATTTGTCATTAACAAGTATGTAGTTGGTCATTTCTGCTTGGTCGAGACATTCCCAGACCTGTCCAAGAAGCAAACACTTTGAAGACAGTATGAAGTCAAGGTCTCTAAGCTTAAGTGGAGGTGCAAATAACTGGCTTACCTCTTGAATAAAACAATTTTTCATTTCAACTATTTGTGTGGTGTCTATTGTGACTCCATTGGTATGGCTGTGTTATATATTAGTTGACACTAATGTGGCAGTCTGTTAACTGTTAACATGACTGTTATAAGTCAATAAAAGTTAAACTGTTCTAAGTCAAACTGTCCTGCAAAACTGTCATAGTTGACACCTTTATGATCTGTTATGACCACATAACATGTTGGGGCATGTCTTCAGTTCTGCAGGTGTGGAATGGTTTGACACCAAAGGTACAATTAATGAAATGAGTGGGGGAAAATATGTAAGAATGATTAGCTACACACTAAAGAAAAAAATCATGAGTAGTTTAAGTACAAATGTCCCTTATTGCGACTTCGGTGACCATGAGCCGGCCATCTTCTTTGGGAGCTCCATGGTAGGTGGTGTAGCATCGACCATCACCTGACCTAAGGCTGCGGTGCAGTCACAGGCTTCAGAGAGGATGTAGAGGTCAAGCATGTGTGCGCCCCTGGTCTCTGTCCCTAGCATCAACCCCACACACCTGCTCTGACATATGCAGAATGTTTGGGTCAAGATTGGAATCAAAAACTGTCATCACTTCTGGCTAAAAGCCCATGACTAAGGTTGTTCTAAGTTCTAAGGTCAAGCTTGCGCTCACTGCCAGTGTTCTGCTGTTGGATGGAGCACTGATGAGAGTGAATTTCCCAAAATGTAAATACTGCCACAAACTGATTATGAAACTTAAATCTTTGATTCTTTGAAATATGTCTTAATAACCACTTTCATTTTGTTTGGTTCTAAATGTACGTGGCACTAAGAGCCTGTTTTCACTACTAAAGCTTCTTTAGCTGAGTCAACAGTAACAATGGAGTCATCCAGGATAACTTTGCCTTTGTGTTCCTTGTCTGCACGGTAGAACACAATACACGACTATATATCACGGCTTAACCTGCCTGAACTCTCTTTGTGTTTCTGGGACACCGCGAAGATTGATCACCTCAGTTTGGAGAAAAGATCCTCTTCTCTCAATAGCCATTGGATTACTTTACAGGACAATTAGGCTTGGCCTTTGTGTGGATAATTACAGTAGAGTTTAACTGGACCCATCCCCCCCCCTCAGGTCATGGGGACAACCTTGACTGAGTCACACCCAATGTCTACTCTTCTCTAAACAGGAGACTCTATTTCTCTTTGTCATACATATGCACAGTGTGAGCTACTCGGAGATGTTCAGTATGTGCATGAATAGGGGACGTTTTCTTTACATCGGTTTACAGTTTACTGTATTGTGTGCAACCAACAAATATTGTAGTCAAAGATTTATTTTTTATATGAATATTACTACATTACTGACTCACTCTTTTATGTAAACATTTGTTCTTTCTGGCCTGAGGTAAACTCAGTCTGTTTGGGCATAGATCTGTTTGGGAAATAGATCCAAATTCCATCTTGTGTAGTTATTCTGTGTTTGTATGTAATTAAGAATAATGAAGCAGTGTGTGTTGTTTCATGGTCTGTGATCAGCATTTTCATTCCACGACAGAGAACATCTGATAAGCTATTATTGTGGTGTACCTTTACCACCAATGTGCAATCTCCTATCTGAACAGGTGGGTCAATATTGTTATACTTCTCTCTTAGAGATTCTGTGTATATAAATAAGCTTAATGATTGAGCAAAGCTCTACAGTTTGGCTTTAAATGAGTGAGTCACACTATTGTAATAAAATGCAACAGTATTCTACATTTACACACCTAATGGCACCAGATAAATGAGACTCAAATAGCGATTTGTAAGTTGGTGTAAAGAGGGAGGGTTGCCCTAGATTTTCAGGTGTGCTTTGTGTGCACCAGAAAAATAAAGGTACACAAAGAGTAATTAAAATCTGATTCCCCATGTACTAGCTGATTACAGATTAAGGCCATGCACACTGCTTCCAACAGGCCACAAAGGTTCTTTGTGTTTTTGCTGTCAGATGAAATCTCCTTTGACAGTGCCGTGAGTTTAACACGGCCTGTGTCATCATGGAGAAATGAAACACTTTTTTTTTTCACCCACCATTTCATCACTGTGTTTGCATTTCAGCCCACTGGGCAATAACTGTCCACTTCCTGTCCGAGATGTGTTTGCTGTCCGCTCCTCAAAACAAAATCAAACAAAAAAAGCAAGAACTACAACACGTGTAATGTTACCCTCTAATGAAAATTCTACCTGTCAGAGCTGATCCATGATTAATCCCTCTCCCTTTTATCTGTGGCATTAATCAGATCTACATAATAAAGCTGCAGCTACACTGATAAAACGGCTTTTGATTAATGTGCTCAGATGAAGTGATAGCTGCCTTTGATGCATTTTATCGATTTCTTAAAGGGCTGGAAAACCACGGGGAAAGAGGCGGGAAAGAAGATCAGATCTGTCAGCACATACAGGCCGACAAATATAGGGTCGTATTTGCTGGTGATTTATATGAGCTGCCCTGTGCAGGGCAGAGGTTAGTTCTGTCTCACTATGGCCTTTGCTGTTGCTGTCGTTTTTCAAGCTGACCAGGTGCATAGCCCAAGGTGCATAGCCCAACCCACCTTCACTTTAGACTGAGAGAGAGAGAGCGAGAGTTGCCCATCTCTTTGGAGCATGCCAGTACACTGCTGTGTGTTCTCCTGCAAGGGAAACAATCACTGCGTCAATTACACACATGCTAAATGGCATGTTGGCTCTGCAAATATTTGAGGCGGTAAGGAAGTGGGAGTGAATCAGATGATAAAGAAGAAAACTAAGCCCAGCCGTTTCCCAGTGAGAGAGATCAGATTCTCTGTGGGTCTCTCTCCTGGAGAGATGGAGAGAGGAGGAGGCAGTAAGGAGGGAAGAAAGGAAAGAAAAGAGGTGCAGCAGAGGGGAGAGGAGTGTGTACAAGGGAAGAGAGGGGAACTGTGATAGACAGATGGGTGGATAGAGGACAGATAGGATGAAGGAGAGTCTCTCCAGGCCTCCCAGGCTGCAGTGATCTTTCAGTGTCTGCCTCTCTTATAAGCCTGATTCCATTAAGATTAAACCACACTTGACTGACAGGGCCAACAGTGGTGAAACACACTGTTTTCTTTGTTTTTCTTCCTTTATATAGGCTACAGCTCTTCGGTGGTAGTAAAGCGCGAACAGCGCCAAAAAAGACAAAAGTCGATGCGGTTTTCTTTTTAAATGTTGTTAAAAGATGGCGGGGCCCCCGAGAATTCAAATCAGCAATTCTTCTGTCGATTCCATTCTGATTTGTGAATTGCATATGATTCAAAAGACATCAAAAAGGCTGTCAATGAATGAGTGAGTGTCTCCAAGTGTCGTGGTTCATTATCCTAGTGTTACTTAATCGCAGCTGGCTGAAGGTCAGCTCCACAGTGCCAGTCAAACTGCTCAGTTACCGTTTCATTCTCACTTTGACAATGGTCTCCAGAGAAGTGCAGTTATAGCACTGCATCTGTCTTCATTCACAAATCACTCTCCAAAGCCCAAACAGCTTTATAGCCCTTAATGATCATCAATTACAGAACCCTTTCGCCTATCAAGGAGCACTTAGCCACAAAGCAGACTAAAAATTAACCCTATTGAGAAGCTTGCGGTGTAATTGGCTACTTGATTAAGCATACACAAAAGGCTAGCAGGGAAGGCAACTTAGCCAAATGAGATGAGTACTGTTTACAGGCTCCTAAATACACTTCTCACTGGCAGCACAACAATGTGTTGACCTCTCAACTTTGGCATGACCCCTCTCAGACTGTGTTAACCTCAAACCTCTGTGTCCCCTCCCACAGCTGGGAGTTGTTACAATATCCAATAAAAAGACAGGCAGCCAATGGAGAGCCAGCCCATGGGCCTCAAAGGCCAGCCTGTATGAAAACAGAGAATGCGACAGAAGCGTTAACTCATTAACGGTCATTGTTGAGCCAAAATGGCTGTCATGCCGACTCTGGCTGAATGGGAAATGGGCTAATGACCTGAAAAGCAACTTCAAAAGGCATTACTAAACAACTGAATGGACCCTTCGACTTCAGAGCAACCTCAATGGATGACATGTGAAAATGTCTGAATGTTTCCAGCGGCTTAAAAATCATTCTCTTTTCCATATAATGACTGCAAAGTTTGCATGTTTTCTTTCTTTTACACAGACTGGTGCATATGAATGAAAGTAGTGTATCAATTTTCCTCCTCAACAAGCAAAAAGAGACAAAAACTTTCCTCCTACAGACCCTCCTCCAGTTGGTGGACACTACAGTGTCGCTGCTTCAATTAAAGCTTTGATAGACCAGTAACCAGTACCGGCAAGCATACAGTAACTTTATGGTTGATGTATAATCACAAAGTGCCTCCTAATGCATTTTTGTGTCTCTCATTCACAAAGGCTGGTGGTAAAAATAGAGTTTGTGTTGTCTATAAAACTCTCAATGTCTTCAGGTATTGGAGTGCTGTGACTAATCTCAAGCGGACAGGCAAGTTTAATGGTTGGTGAAGAATGCCAGAAGGAGGGAGCGAGGGCCTGCTACTAGTGAAGACCTCACAGATGTGTCCGTCTACATGTCTACGTGTGGAGGAGCAGCTAAAAGGTCAAACACCACTTTGCTGTTAACTCCACTTTCCAAGTTAAATTTACCAGGAAAAAAAACACATTACCCTCATTTATTCCACTTTTTTAATATCAGTGTAATTTTATGATATATCTCTGAACTTTATAAAAATTATGTAGAATTGAAAACATATGTGGTTAAAAAAAGTCATTATTACATACACAGATGAATGGTGAGGCAAAATTAGTCACAGTCCATGGCCCTTCTGTAGCCATTAGGCTAATGGCTATAGCAGATGATGGCACGGTGGTGGAGGGTCAGTATACTGCCGGCATGAGTACCGTGAAGCCCTCTGACCTTCTGTGGATGGGCGTGAAGCAGCAGAGCAGGACATGTCCTGAAACCTACATAAGAGAAAAACCCCGAGGCTGGGTGAGTGTGTGTGTGTGTGTGTGTATCCTGCCCATACCAGGCATCCCCTGCAGGGGTGTTGTGTAAGCTGTGGTGGTAGAGGGCTCAGCAGGGGTTTCGATCATTCTCTGGACTGCATTGATGGGCAGCAGAGAGAGAGAGAGAGTGGACACATATTTTGGTAGCAGATCCAAAGGGCCCTTAATCTGGGTTGTTTCAGCAGCCCATGCAAGTTGATGCATCTCCTAAAAACCTCCTCTCGGGGGAATGTTGTGTGGGAGGGTTGGGCTAAACAATGGCTCCCCTCTGCTTCCACTTAGATAAGCAGCCTTCGTTAGCGTTGGGGTTATCCCCACCTGAATAGTCCATGCAGCAGTGTGTGTGTAGGTGTGTGAACTGGCCAGGCTGGGCATCCCCCTCTTTGAGGTGCTCAGTTTGGGGGCCCCAGCTGTCACGTGTTGGGGTGTCCTGTGGTGCTACACAGTGCCTCTCCAGCTGGAGAGATGATGAATGGATCATCCTGCTGATTTAGCCTGGGGTCAAATGTAGAGTGATTAGTACAGCACAGCTGAGAGCTATCTACACCACACACACACATACACACACACACACACGCATGCATGCACGCACACACCGTACATACATTGTACATGCTGTAGAAATGAGAATCTGTTGGGTGATAGATGGTATAAGAGCAAACTCTTATAAGAGACACCACATGCATACACACGTGTAAACGTCGTCCCACTACACATGTAATTTAGTTACTACACATCAAGCTGAGCCTAAAAACAAGGACACGGTCCACTTCCTCACGTCCTTAACTTCAGCTCGGAGCAGGCAGGACTCATAAAAGAGACAGTGGGAGTGATCAGAAGTATAGATCACACAGGCAGGGCTGTAGCCGGCGGCTGTAGGCAGCGAGCCTGTGGAGAGGCCACAGAGGACCATCTCCCTGCTCCCACTCTGCTCCAGTCATGCTTCACAGTGCTCATAATCTCCCACCCAGACCATGACACCATGCAGCTCCAGGAGCCCCACCAACACGCCCCCCCACAACCCCCCCACCCCCCACGCCCCCCCCACCCCCCCTTCCCGCTGTCCTTTCAAGCAGCAACAAAAGAGCCCTTCCTCTAATTACAACCCTCCCACTTCAATTTGAGCACCCTGGTTAACAGGCCATTGATACACACTTAGTGTGGGCACCTGTGCTCCTAAACACGATTTCCACACACAGCCGCCGGCGAGACATGGCTGAATCAGAGGCCGACGCAGGCAGGCACCTCCTCCGTGCCCACGCTGACCGGAGGAGGAGAGCTTTGAAGAGGGAGGCGAGTCGATAAGGGACGAGCTATCGCTGTCATACAAGTGCGCTGTAGCTTAAGGGCAACAACACAAACACTGACACCCCACTAATCAGGTTTGATAGGGCTGTGCAGCGAGTGCGGAGAGCTATGTGGGCTCCTACAGAGAGTTTTTGCAACAGGACACACGTCGAGAGGAATGTGGCGTTTGTGTCTGTTACCACGCGTGCAGCTTCTTATACACTGGGTATTGACAGCCAATTTGAAACTGTGTACCGCTAAGGAAATAAAAAAAAATGACAAATGGGGAAAAAAGGGATGAGGAAAAATTGTCCCGATGCGAAAAGTGGTGTACGTTAAAAGTAGCGTGTATTAGACCACAGCAACATAACTAGACGAAATTTGCATTGAAATCTTCATAATCTGTACAGTAAATATGTAATGGTTCTATGATTCATGTGAAGCAGAGTCAGGGGGCCCGGAGAGGCCGGGCTGACAATAAGTAGTGTTGATCTGAAGTGATGTACTCGCACATGAGTGCTGAAAATGAAAAATACATCATTTGCATCTTATTCACCACAGTCTGAATATTGAAATTTGATCCCAGTGAAAAATATGTCAACCAGATTTACACAGCAGCAGTGACATCCTATCCCATCCAACCTCACTCTTTCACCACTTTCCATCATTCATATCTAATGCAATAAAACTGCAATAACAAATCCTCCCTGGATTTGAATAATAAACAGAGTCCTAAGAGACACCGCCTCAGTAAGCAGGCACGAGGAACGGCTGGGATGTCACTGCACAATTGAAAATTCAATGTAAGAAGTTTCAAATGTGTGTGCGCGCATATGCTTGGCTCCATACTTTGTATTCATTGTCCACATGGAGTAGTCACAAAAATAAATAAAATAGACACATTATTTTTTTCCCTCTGAAATGTACCGATTATTAGGGGTTAAGCTCTGACTCTTTAGCTGAGCCAATGGTGAAGCACTTCAAAATAGAAGTTTCTTTAATGATCAGCTCTATCTAAATCTCCTTAAGGGGCCATTATGAGGCAGCTAAAGTGACACCTTTGAAGATTACCTCGCTCAGGCCAAGTGGAGAGGGATAAACACACCCACCCAGGGTCCCTCAGCACCAGGCTTCCACTCCCGGAGCTGCCCTGCCTGGGATGCTGCAGCACGCTGGAACCGTCCTGTCCATGCGCCCTGTCCGTACGTCCTGTCCATACGTCCTGTCCATACGCCCTGTCCGTACGCCCTGTCCGTACACCCTGTCCATGCGCCCTGTCCGTACGTCCTGTCCATACGTCCTGTCCATACGCCCTGTCCGTACGCCCTGTCCGTACACCCTGTCCATACGTCCTGTCCGTACGCCCTGTCCGTACACCCTGTCCATACGTCCTGTCCATACGCCCTGTCCGTACGTCCTGTCCATACGTCCTGTCCATACGCCCTGTCCATACGCCCTGTCCGTACGTCCTGTCCATACGCCCTGTCCATACGCCCTGTCCATACGCCCTGTCCGTACGCCCTGTCCGTACGCCCTGTCCGTACGTCCTGTCCATACGCCCTGTCCATACGCCCTGTCCGTACACCCTGTCTGTACGCTCTGTCCATACGCCCTGTCCATACGCCCTGTCCGTACGCCCTGTCCATACGCCCTGTCCATACGCCCTGTCCGTACGTCCTGTCCATACGTCCTGTCCATACGCCCTGTCCATACGCCCTGTCCGTACACCCTGTCTGTACGCTCTGTCCATATGATGTGTTCATACATCCTGTCCGTACGCCCTGTTCACACGCCCTGTTCATACGCCCTGTCCATACTCCCTGTCTGTGCACTCTATCCATATGCCCTTCTGAAATACGCAACAAGGCATTTGAAAAGCACCAACATTTGCATACTCAAACATCAGAAGCGGCAGAATTATACAATAATACATTTGAATCAAATCATATGAGCAAACATTTACTAGATAAAATACAGCAAACTTATACCAGAGCAATTATAGCAATAAAAATGATATATGACAAAATATGGATAGGGATTCATTGTTATTCTCCCCATAGACATCTGCAAACTCATTTCTCCATCTTCAAAACTACACGAAGCACTTTTGGAAACTCAGTCCCTCAGTTGAGTTAACGGCGCACATGGCTGGTGGTGCCAGTGGGGCAGATCATTTCAGTGTGTCCATCTCTCTCTCTTTGCTCTCTGTGTCTTCTTTTCTCTGTGATCTACCAGTCATGTATGTGATTGGATTTTAACCGAACAACAACAACAACAAAAAGGCTGAAATTACACAGCATTTGCAATGGAGCTAAAGACCAGTTAAGCAGTAAGGAGAGGAGGCCTCTCGCTGCTCTTTTGACTGCTGTTGGGCTTGGTTTCAACCCTCAGACCCCCCTCTGGAGAAGAGAAGCTGCTAATAGGATTAAGCTACCTTGGCTCTGAACAAGTGTGGATCTCCACTACATTTGGCCTGACAAACAAGGGTGATGATAGAAGTTGCCATCTAATACTGATCTAAGATCAGGTTTTGCGGTTTCTCTAATGATTTGTGAGCTTTAGGATTTTGGGAAGGGAAAATCTGGCCTGAAATCAGGGGATAGCATGGAAGCAGCTAGTCAGAGCACAACTGGGAGAATAATGTGACCGGAGACCTGGGGCTGCCCATGGGGCAATGCCTGACCATAGCAAATCGCTGAGGTGGATCAGACTGAGGTATTCAAAATAAAAGAGTAAACCCAGCTCTCTCGCTCCACTGCTGTAAGTCAGTGGCGGTTGCGTTGCCAATGCCTCCAGGCCATGAGACTGGCTTTGCATGGCAGTAGGAGAGATAACCGTTAGTGGAACTAACACGCCGCATCATATCTAAAGCTGAATCAGAGGCAGTGCAGCCAGGAAGCAGCACTGAGGATTACCATTTGCAGTGGTCACATTAACTGCAGCGGTGAGTCCCGCTGAGAGCCGTGGTAAGACTTTTCCAGCAGGCACCTGGCGCGGTGCTGGTTAACAGCTCCTTCCCACTCTTCCCAGTCTGCAATCGGGTTTAGGAGGTCGCCACGTTGACAGCTTTAGCGTAGCTTGATTCGATGACTGGTGCATTTGTCAGTGGCGCCACGGGCAACAGCTCTGTGAGCCACTTTAAATCGCGGCCGTGAAGCAGGATGCTTGTCGAGAGAGAAAAGCATAATGGTCAGCCGTGGCATGTGTGACGTGCTGAACACACACACACACACGCAACACTGTTCCCACGTGAGCCGCGGATCCAAGCACCTGGTTGGATTGTCGAGAGAGAAAAGCATAATGGTCAGCCGTGGCATGTGTGACGTGCTGAACACACACACACACACGCAACACTGTTCCCACGTGAGCCGCGGATCCAAGCACCTGGTTGGACAAGCCTGCCTGGCATTCCTGCAGTGGCGGCTCATTTAACCAACCGCCCGCCCTCCAGTCATGTCTGAAATCTCTCTGCTCTGGCTTCATTCTCAGAAGATGAACAATGCAAGCAATTGCTTTCCTTCCCTCACTGGTCTTTGCACTAAGGGTTACAACTTTAACGAGAGAGCTTACATTCAGTGTTAGTGTTGTACCCACACATCTGTACTTAATGCTAGATATGGCTGCCCTATGAACTTCCCTAAAATATCCAGAATATGTCATGGGTTCATATTTAGCATCAGCAGTATACCTTTACACATCATTTGTAAAAATGTGTAGAGAAAACGTATTGTGCTTGACAGCTATAGGAAGAGCCTGTCGATACATCTCCTCAGACTTGTCTCCTAAAATTGCTGATGACACAGCAGTTCTCCGCTATGCAATGCTTAAGCCAGATAAATCACAGGAATGAGTGTAAGCCATTATTTCAAGATTTCTCCGAAAAGATGATGGTGGGATATCATAAACATGATTCGCAATGGACAGTGACAGGAGCTGTGATTGTCTACCGACGGGTGTGAACATAACTCAGCCTGAAGCTTTGATGGTGATGGTGTGTTGGCTTGGCTGCTGTTGTACTCTGCAGACAGTGCAGAAGTGCTACGAGCACATGGCTCAGTGCACCTTCTTTAGGATGTGCGCTCCAGCACATTGGGTTAAAAAATGAAACCTTTACGGATCAAGTTCAGAAGAAATGAGAACGATCCCTCAGTTGTTTCCTGGCCATCTGTCTGTTGTGCCATTTTTATTTCGTCATAAGAGATGTCTAGAATGGAATACAGACATGGCAATTGCACTCTGAAGTGTGTTTGTATTGTATATAAACATAAGAACTAAAGACAAGTGCAAAACATGTTTCTAAATGTAGTGCGTAGTACATTGTTAAGAAGCAAAAATGCACCTTGCAATAGCAAACAGCCTGGCAGATCACAGAACACCACAGTGAATGAGTTTTCAGTCTTCTGAAGTTTCTGCAGTTTTACAGCCAATCTTGAAGTGTCTGCATCATTACAGCCAGGCAGTTTTTTGGCGACAGCAGTGGGTGTGGAGCAGGAGATGTCCAGGTAAGCACTAATGACACTCTGCCTATTACCACCATTTAGTCAGGTTTCTTCATAAAGCAGCGGCTGACCCATGCCACTTACGTGAAGGCGAGACAGTTGGATGCTGGAGGAGGAGAGATAGGAGAGTGGAGTACGTACGGCTTCCTCTGCGCGTGAACGCTGGGATCCATTCAGAGGAAGGGTGATGTGGTAATGGCTCTCTGCCTGGCCACTAATGGTTATTTAATACGCCCATCACTGTGTTCCACTCACTCTGCATACCGAGCACACACGGAGGGCCCTAAACCCTCTTTAACACTCATTCAAGATGACAGGAAAAATGAAAGCGTTTGTCCTCTCAATGGAAAAAGTAATCATGGCTACATTATCCCCCTGCTCACTCCTATCATACTAAAGCAGAGGAGAAATGTCACCAAAATGTATTTAAACGCTGATGGAGTGCCGGTGCTTGATTCCTGCCACGGGACTGATTAATACGAATAAATAAATATAAAAATCCTCAATTTGTATGTAAATGCAAGGGGTGGGGGGTCCATATCAGTGGCTGGTGCTACCTGCATCTGGAGGGAGATGGTAATAAAGTGCAGTGTAATGTAGTAATTATGGCAGTTTATGGTGATCCTGCTGTCCGGTCCATACAGAGTAATGAGAATCTTATAGAGGCTGTTAGGCAGGCCTGGACCGGCAGGCACCACCACTACTTCTGTCCTCTCAGACTGCTCAACAGGAGACAAGATAAAGATGGCTAATATCAGTGTTAGGAAAATATGCTCAGTTGGGAAATACGGGGACCTTTTCTGCTTATTTTTTATTGATTCTAAAAATACCTAGAAATGCAGGTGTTTAGTATTATGATCCATTCAGATATCAGTTGGTGTATGATACAGTTAATCGTTACAGTTCTGTGAAATTAAAGAAGAGGATGTTCTGTTGGTAGGCTATATGACAAGCCAACTTCCAACCAAAGAAAAATTTGTTTCAGAAATAAAACCTAAGTACAAAGGGGGGAACTGAGTATGAAGCTCTGAAGCTAAATGCTTCTGGACAGAAGTCATTCAGGTATGTTTATCTGCACCTTCTCTGTAAATAAGGCTGCTTTGTGTTAAATTGGATTTCACAGATCACAACAGCCGGCAGGATGCAGCCAGTCAAGTGCAGCTCTCAAGAGAAACTTATCGAGCTCTTTAATATCACTTTGGCATAAACGCTTCATGCAGAGTATTGACTTTAAATAAAAAACAGCATTTAAATATTAATAGCTGTGTATTGTTGGATAGTGGAGCCTGATCTGGGAACTGCAGTATGAATATATATTAATCCTCAGTGAAAGAGAACACTGAACTCTTTCATATTATTCATATTCTGATGTGTTTATGGTAATGATATCCCCCACCCCCGTGTGTTTATGAAAATTTGTGGCAAGAGAGAATGTGTATTGTTTGAGTTCAAATTATTGTAAGCAACAGATATTTGATACTTAAGAGATAAATTGAACATTGAAGTTAACATACGTAAGCTGGCCAGGCTATGAAAGGTGTCGTGGGCCACAGGCCTCGGCTCAGTGGACCGTAGGCCATGTAGTGTCTACCCACGAAGCAGCATCCCCGTCAGCACTCCCAATCCAGCTCAGAGCCGCTTGCCGAAGTCTCCGTTTGTGAAGATTCATTCAGTCCTGTCAAAGTATGCCACACGGATATTTTCCCACGAACTAACCGATGGTCAGCACTGATAGCAGCCAATCCATTCCTGTCTGCAGTGTGTCAGCCCAAGGGTGAGAGTCATTCATTTCCAAGCACTCTCTCTCTCTCTCTCACACACACACACACACTCACTCAGGGTGGTGAGTATGGGAAGCCCAGGTGTGAGGGACAATTCTGATTACCCTGGCCACAGATTGGAAGAGATTAATATTTCTTCTCATTAAAAAGAGTTATCATGGTGGAGGGATTGGTGTTCATTTCAGATTGTAATCATTCTCTTAAAATCATAATTGCCTTTTTCCTCCAGAGCATGTTTTACATTACAATGCATGTTCCTGGTCCATTGAAGGATCAGCGTCATATTGTAGTGGGTGCAGATAGTGGGACTGGAGTTGTGGTCTGTGATGATCAGCTCTTTTTTTATCACAGTAAATTACAATGATTAACAATAATGGAATAGGCAACAATTTGTGTGGCAGATACTAACAGCATGTAAGAAACATTTGGATTAAGATGACAGTTTAGACACAGAATCCATTAAGGCCAGAGAGAAGCATGTGCTGCTCACCTGCATGTCAGACCACATCTCACCAGGCTGCCACTTCCCCACACGGCACACTCTCTGAGTGTGTTTACAGAGTGAGCAGTGGAAGAGTGTGCACTCACACGGCACACTCTCTGAGTGTTTACAGAGTGTGCAGTGGAAGAGTGTGGACTAACTCATAAATGGGGTGTGATTTATTTCTCCATCTCTTTCTCTTACACACACACAAACTTACAGGCAAGAGAACCGCACAAATATACTTCTGAATAACTGACTCTGCTGTCTAGAAATGTGCAACAATACCAAAAGTAGTAGAACAGAGTTGCTATTATTTATTATTTGAAACTCATTCAAATAATACACAGATGACATGCTCAGACGATGGTGCTGAAGAAGGCTGTTTTCAAAATGCTGCTAATCTTCTGTTTTGCAATGGCTCACCAATTTACTGTTTATTTAGCATATGGGTCATGTGGATCAACAATAAATATCAACACTCAGTAAATAAACATTATAATAAAACAGAATAATGATATTGAAAAGACAGAATAATGATATTGAGTTGGTACCTGGATATGTGCTCCTTTTACCATCCATTGAAAGAGAATATCTACAGTATTCCTAATAAGAATATTCATTTATCTATGCAAGTTTCTCTTGCGGGAGGAGACATAAGGGGTCATTTCTGAATATGTAACAGGGAGAGGGAGGTCTGTCATTTTGATTGACAGATATAAAAGCTGTGAATATTTAAATGCACACTTACATATTCTTATCTGATTGGTGTAGACAGATGTCAACAAAGCAAAAATACTGGCAGGGAATACAAGACCACAGGAGACAAAAGATTTCCTAATTCCTGCACTGAAGGGGAGTCAGCTGACAGTCAACTCTGTCCACTGTTAAAACCAAGAAGGGTTAAAAGAGATCAAATGAAAGGCTGCTTTTGTCTGATGGCCTGTCAAACCGTGCTCAGCAGGAGCATGGCCAATAATGCATATCCAAGCTAAATATTAGCCATTAATTTAGTACATACACAACTCAGTGCCCCCAAAGCTTGGTTAATGTTGTGTAAATACAGTTCATTTTTGAATAACCATCTCAGCTCCTAAGTAGGTGTGCAGGAATATGTGATGAAGGTGGCGCAGTGGTGGTCCACTTCTCTAAAGGAGCAGGGTGTTCTGAGCATTTGGAACTCAGAGCGTCGGAAGCATCAATACTCCTGCCCTTTTCCATGACGGCATGAAAAGGGAAAAAAAAAATTCTGGATCAATTTAAGTCTGATCCAAAGAGCTTACAACTGTAATTAAATCATTAAATTCTTGTCCATGCTTGACAGAGCGAAGAGAAATTAACTTCCCCACCAACCTCATTTTCTATTTGAACATGAAATAATGATTTTCTGCCAGTCTAATTACAAAGCCAACATCTGATCTCTGCAGCATCCGAAGGGGGTTCACTCCAGCACAGGCATTAGAGCTCATTACCAGCTTGAGTGCAGAATTATTACATCTTGTAATTGGATGGGGAGATTTATATACAGATCTAAGGCCCGGCTTCTGCGATATTGTAATTACAAGCTTGGTTGGTCAGCTACTAAACTTCACAGGGAAACAAACAGGGCAGAATGTGTTTTATTAACCCATAACCTTTAAACAGAGGGAAATCGCTCATGTTAGCATTAAGAGGGGAAATAGTTTTATCCTTTTCACTGCCTTTCAGTGAGGGAAGGCATAGGCAAAAGAAGAGAAAATGTGTTTGGTGTGTGTAAGGGGTGTAATCGGGTTGGTGACGAGGGCAGAGAGGGCCAGAATGAGCTGTCTCTTCAGCCTGGCTGAGCACAACGTATCTATTACTTAAGACTAACTGGCTGTGAAGCCATCCATTCTGTGTTCCATAAGGGGGCTGCTAAAAGGGAAAGGAGTGTATTGATCCCTCAGTCAGCCATTTGCCTGCTAAGATGCATGGGTGAGAAAGAGAGTGAAGAAAAAGAGGACGAGATAGAGAGGGGGGGAGAGAAAGAACTGAGATGAAAAAAGAGAAGAAGAGAGAAAGAGATGGGAGGGAGGGATGTTCAATTAATTTGCAAACAGCATTTCTCTCCCCCCCCCCCCCCCCTTCAAGTGATTCCAGCGTGCAAATCAATGTTGACAGGTCAGATTGGCTGCCACTAATCTTGGCATAACAACTCTGCAGTCAGAAGCCCTCCGGTAATGGAGTGCTTATTTAGGCTCATAGCCCTGTGCAGGTCCGGAGAGGCACGATCAATGCTGCTGTGGGATAGGATTGATGAGGTCTTGATAGAAAGCTGAATCTCTAAAGCCACGGAGGATTGTATAGTGTATTTGACGCAGGTTAATAAAGTAAAGGCCAGAGCCTTGTCCTCTTTTCACCTGCCCTACCATGCCTAACAATACCATACAGTGGCAGAAAACCGAACCACTATGGAATGGGCTGTTTCTTTATGTGCTGTTATTCCCTTACTCTGTGGTCACAGAAGTAAATGATGTCTTTGATATTAGTACGAGGCTCATAACCCATGTTTGCTTTTTAAAAACGGCAAACAGTATCTCCGCCATTTGCTCTCGTTTATATTGCACTGTAGAACCGTAAATAACTGCAACTCAGCGACGGCGACAAACGTATCAGTAACTAGTACCGTACGCGGTATACATACTTTCTCTCTTATTCCTAGTTTTCACATATTTTGCAAGTTTGCAAGTTTCTCAGATCAGGCAAAAAAGGTTTTAAACGCGATTTATGAACTTTTCGGATTCGGTAGATTACACCAAACTTTTTTATATCCTTTTTTCATTATTTTCTTTTCTTTTTTCCGACGAATGAAGGAATGAAAAATGTAACTGAATGACCCGGTGTGCTGCTTGGCTTTTTTTATTTTTAAAAATAATTCTATGAATTATTATTAATTGCAATAGCCTATGGCGGTTATTTTAGAGGGACACGGTCAGCTGGTAATGAGACAGTCTGAAAGATTAGCGTGCGTATGCTCTGTGAGTAATGAGACAGAAAATCAGCGTGATAAGTAAGCTAAACGGCTATACGCTTGAAGTATTCCTCACAGTTGTTCTTGGTGGTCATTCTGCGTTTAAATTGTCCAAGTTCCACAGGCTTACTTGATTTCATTATTGATCACCTGTAATGTTAAATCAATATGCGTCTGGTGGCTATTCACTGTTGTTCAGATAGCTCGATAACATCCTTATCAAACAAATCCTTGTTCAGAGTTAAATAGTCGAGGGGTGGTGGGGAGTCGGGGGGGGGGGGGCAGTTGGAGTCAGATAGGGAGTACCCTTTCCTAAATCATGTTTATCATTAGATGTACAGATAACAAGTTTCTAACTACCTGTATATCTGGGTCACCCTGCCACTTTCAAGTCAGTAGTTTAAACGGCCAGTCTTTTTTATATTCAAGTCATGAACTACTTTACATATTTATCTGACTTGATAATGTGCAGTTAAAACGAGTGCGAAGTTTTCAGCATTGTTGCTATTCTATTTTATTTTTCATTTTAGAATGGATAAATATGTCTTGAAGACTGTTATATCTCTTGTTGGCCAGTATTTGGATTACGCCAGAAGAAACTTTTAACCTTAATTCAAATGAAAAGAGGTACCTACACTTGCTTTTCAGTGGGCCTCGTTCTTAAGGGTCTGCATATACATAAGGAATTTTGCCTTCGGTTGACCTTAACAACAGAGGCCCACAGAGAGTTTAGCTGTAAGAGTAATTTTTGCCTCGTCATAATAATTTTACCAAATGCACAAAAACTTAGTATACACCTATACCACTGGATTGCTTTATCGGAAAATAACGGGTATTAACGGGGATTAATTGTACACAAACGGAATCATTAGTGCAAAACAAAGATGTGGTAGCAAATACCACCGATTTGTGTCCTAGCCTATAATCCTTTCGACTGAATAGACTACAGGATTTAATGATAAGCTATGTTCAATATGCTAACGACGATATAATCTTACTGACACAAACTAAGCAGAAGCCTGTTAAACGGTTTGGTGACAGAATGCAAAGTAACAAGATGTCTCCTGGGGAATTTATTTATTTTTTCACGGAATTAAATAGTGCATCTTTTTTTTACTTCCAAGGTTTAGTCTAATCCACTTTTAAGATTAGGCTGTTATTTAATATGTGTCTTACTGATTATCAGTATCATAATTATTATAATTACTAGGCTATATTAGTATTATTATTATTATTAGTAGTAGTAGTAGTAGTAGTAGTATCATTTTATTTTGTTTAAATTATTTATTTGTTATTGCGGTTACAATTGTTGTTGATTCTGAGATAATGAAGCAATAGCTGTTAACCAATTGTTTTAACTAGCCTGTTATTTTTCAGCATGTATTCTTGTCCAAGGTTATTCGAAATTAACTGCTGACGAACACAAACCTTGTCATCTTTTATAGGCTAAACGTGCCTTTTGGTATTGCCGTTTTGTCTCTCAGCAGACCTATTTATTAAAACTGCAGTATCGGAGCAAAACTGGTGAGAATGTTTATCCGAATCTTATGTAAATACCCTGTTTTCTGATATGATTATAAGATAATGAGGTATAGCCTAACTCCTCATTTAGCTGGGCCAGTGTGAACGAGCGAGCGAGCGAGAGAGAGAGAGAGAGAGAGAGAGAGAGAGAGAGATGAAACGAATTGTGTGTTTAAGAAATGGGAGGGGCTACTGAGAGACTAGAAATGTCAATCACACCAAGGGTTCTCAACAATCAGAGGCAATCTGTGAGGACCTGACCTTAGTTCATTCAGATCAATAAGCGAGTCAGAGTGGAGTGTGCGTGCGGGACCGTTTTCATCGGAACGACCGGCAAAGACTTTCTGTGTTTTCACGTGGATCACTGGTGTCAGAGGGGAAACGACGAGTCTTTTCAATAGCTGGGACCTTTAGGTACGAACATGTCTATCCCGCAGCTCGGGTATAAGTATGTAAGACCGCTATACCCCACGGAGCGCCACGGGGTAGTCGCTGGCCGTATCAGTACGGAGTTGAACCCGTCCGGCACCCTCTCCAACGTGTTGTCGACCATGTATGGATCGCCATTCAGCGCCACCCAAGGATACAGTGCTTTCCTTCCATACTCCGGTGACGTTTCGGTATTGAATCATCTGGTAAGTTGCTGTGTTTTCTGAATAGCCTGTTATGAACAGGTTTATTGATCCTATAAAATTATGCTAGAGCCGATTGAAATGTCAACCAAGGTCTATTAGTTTTTTTGTTTTGTTTTGCTTTTACTAAAATCAGAACTTAAACATTCGTTTAAATGGCGTATTGCATCAAGCTAAAAAGTTTCAGTTTCATCAGGTTTTACTAGTCTCGACTACAGTCAATACATAAAACGAATACCTATGCATGATATTATTATTTGACACTATAATGTAGATTTTAAATGTTATTGGTACATTTTCATATTAAAACAAACGCACATTCGCCTTAAATGGTTGTGTATTGTGTGTGTTACTCTCCAGACCACCCCATATGAGATGAAAGACAGCCCAGGTATTCAGCATCCTGGATTTGCTCATGCCCACGCGCCTTTTTTCCCGTACGGGCAATATCAATTCGGAGACCCTTCACGACCAAAAAATGCCACACGTGAAAGTACCAGCACTCTGAAGGCCTGGTTAAGCGAGCACAGGAAAAATCCGTATCCCACGAAAGGTGAGAAAATTATGCTGGCAATCATCACGAAAATGACGCTAACACAAGTGTCCACCTGGTTTGCGAACGCGAGGAGGAGGCTGAAGAAGGAGAATAAAATGACTTGGGTTCCAAAGACTCAGACAGATGAGGAGGGAAATGTTTATACAAGTGACAACGAGGGTGAGGAGGAAGATAAGAGAGACGACGACGAGGAAATCGATTTAGAAAACATCGATACCGAAAACATCGAGAACAAGGAGGATTCAGATTATCGGGATGATTTTAAATCGGAATCAAATGTAACAGGCAGAAAGGATTCAGATACGTCCGATGAGTTTGAGGACACAAAAGAACACGAGAAAAGTTTTATAAACAGTGTTATGAAAGACAGTGCAGACACTGACGCAGAGCGGGGAAGGGATGATAGAGGCAAAAGCCCAGCACCTGAGCCTTTGGGTAACATAAACCCACCGCAAAAACCCAAAATTTGGTCTTTGGCTGAAACTGCAACAACGCCGGATAATCCGAAAAAGTCCCCATTGATGAACAGGAACTATGATCCGGCACCACAAACAACCATACCCCCCAGGAATCCTCTCCAGTGCTCGGTGGGGAACGTCCAGAACTGGACAAAAATGGCATTTTCAGCTCACCAGATCGCACTAACAAACCATTACCTCGGACTTAAACACCCAGCCTCCGTGAGCAGCCATATGTTTAACAAACATGCAGACGGGAGGACTCATGTCTTATGATCAGTTTCGCATAAAATTCACAGTGAACTACATATTTTTTTCGTAATGTTTTGATATTTTCCATTTCCTCATGGAAACGTAATACATACTTTTCACATCATAAAATAGTGATTTTCTTGAAGAAAATAAGTGAAAATACTATTGTTTTTTTACATAAGCGAGACATTGAATTTGTAATTGATGGATGTTGCCTAGCACTTCCCTTAATATGAGAGTATAATAGAGTAAATGTTTATATTGCTAACTTATAAACATCTTCACCGTGTTTATTTATCTGAGGCATTTGATCATGCGTTTGATCAAATTTGTTTCCACGTAAAGTGTCTGCTCTGAAAATGTTTACGTCACAATCACACTATATCACAACTTAAGTAGACGTCGTTTTATAGCAATATAACACGCTATAGGAATGTCACCAACGTTCTATTCAATTATTCGTTACGAAAAGAGAATGGTGTCTGTTTACGAACGCTACGAAGTTCCATTCGGTATTCCCCGTAGAACTCACGCGCACTGTTTTCCAACTAAATGGATTTTGAGACGCGTCCCAGCGTCTACATTATCATTAGCCTACACCAACGCATGATTTGTTGTCTTTTTTCCATAAGTCATTTAGGACTGCATTTTGTTTAGTTCACAGCTGTTGTTAACAGGTTTAAAAAAATTTCAACACATATTTGGTAGCACATTTTACACGTATATCAATTTATCATATGTCTTGAACATATGCCGTATTAAGATAAAAACAAATTCGTTGCGTTTATCACTGGTGTATACATTTAAAAAATAAAGTAGGCTATAATGTTTTTGTAAATGTAATATGAATTTTACCAACTTGAAAAAATATTGTACAAAACTATATTTTAAATATTAAAACAAATACACACTTATTCAACTGAACCGTGCAGTCTATATTTTGATTTGGCCTACTTACGTATTTTCAGGTTTGTGTTTTATATATTTATCTGAATGTTTTCACAATAGGCCTATATCAAGTCCAATTTAAGCGTAAACAATTAAGGGCTGTGTCTAAAAAAACCGTTTCTGTAGATTCTGTAGTTTGTACACGCTTAGATCATATTCATGCAAGCTATAAGCTTTTCGAAGTAAAATAAAACAGGTTCCCAAACGGTTAGCTATATGCAGTTTATGCAAATGGAGACTGGATGAACAAATTGAGTTTTCCATCAATATTTAAAATGGCAGAAACATAGATTGCACTGCGGGCTCACGTCACGTTTTTTATTCCCCCCAGTAGATATTTTAAAGAATTTCTGAGGAGTTCGAGCGAAGACGATGGGTTTGCGAATAAAAGGCCGTTATTTGACGTGGAACACATGGCGTATTTTACATTAGAGCTCCCTCTGCAGGGAGTCAAAATATTTTATTTTGTCATATAACACTGCGGATATTTCGGATTTCAAGCAAGTTCAACTCTTAAAATATAATTTCTCGAAAACTGTATTTGGGCATTGTCAATATCTAATCATTAGCCAAATCTAAATAAAATTAGCGGATATTAATGAAAAAATAGACTTTTTACTGAATAAAATAGTTTGATGGAAGTTTTCTTATTAGAAACATGGTAAAAGAACATAAAGCACATTAAATGTTAAAGCCATTGTGCTTTCCGAGCTTTTGCTTGTGAGAGAAAAGCAGAGGACAAAAAGGCAGTGGAAGTGTCACTCTGGTGGACAGGCTCTATAGAGAGGGAGGAGGCACAGATTTCATGCCCGTTTATGACTGAGGTTTCTGAGGCGATCGCATTCAGTGTAGCACAAAGGGGAATCGTCTGGATGCGGGGACAGGAGGGCAGACTGGGGGCTTTGGCCATTCACTCATCACTGGCTTGAGAATTCCTCTCTCTACTCCCACACCCCCTTTCACTAGAAGTTACAGGACAATTATGGCAATAGTTCTGCTTCATTAAGGGTAGAGGCCAAGGAACTAGAGCCCAGACAGTTCTTATTCCACAACACATTTATACTGGCCCTCCCTCTGTGTACTCACATTTTGACTGATGCAAGGGTGCTGTCTCCTGGGGGCTAAGGGAACACAGCTATTACAGATCCGAAAGGAAGAGAGTTTACAGGGCTTTTCCTGTTACAAAAGTCTGAAATGAACCTCTCTATTTCAGGAGTGAGAAACAGTTGGGTTTCAGGCTCAGACTTCCAAATGTTGCTCAAAATGTCTTTCAAGGTCAGATTTGAGAATAAAAATCCTCTGATATCACTAGGGTACTGTCTCATTGCAGTTCACTGCCATAAGATGAAAAAACAACTTCTCTTATTGTCACCAACACTGTACATTATTCATAGCAGAGATGTGGAATTTAGACGCAGTGCGTGAACTAATAAGAAAACAGTTTCTTCATCACTTGAGAAAATGTGCTGGCAGTCATCTGACATGGTGGTGCCAGTTTCAACATGATGGCTGTGGGCCAAGCAGCAAGCTGAAGTCACTGAGTAACACAGTATAGATCTTTGGTTTAGAGTCCCAGCTGTCTCAATCATTCTTTGTTCTGGCCTATATTGCGTAGGCTGCATTATTCATATTCTTTTTTTGCTGGACTTGAATTTATGAAACATTACCTTGACTTGCCAGTGTTAAGTTATAGCTCTTCCTGTAATGAGTGGAGCATCTCTGGGATTGTACCACGTCTTTTCGCTGTCTCGGAGGCTTCTAACTGGGGCTTAGTCTGATGAAAGAATATGTCCAGTCATAGGACATGAGTGCATACAAAGCAACCTAAGCCAAGCTCGTCAGCTAAGACTCCCTTGTCATTTCTGTAGTAATCACACAGCCGTCCCTGGAAACTCCCATGACCTTGAGAAATGCACGAGACCTTAGATCACCCTCCGATTAAATAATCAAACACTGAAAATAAAGCTTCCTTACTGGGCTGCTCTCTGTATGACCATGGGAAATCGCATGGCTAATATAATTTTACAGGTGGATACACAGAAAGATTGGGATGTAATTACCAGTATTAAAATGTCAACCTCTAAGAATTCCCATGGGCCCTGTTCATCCTGTTCATCCTGTTCATCATCTCTTCAGGATGGTCTAAGTAAGTATTGTGGAGAGATAAATATACAGTTGGTGGCCTATGATCTTTAATGAATGTACAAACAGATGAGAAGATGACCATTTGAGAAATAGATAAAAGCAAATAGTATATGGAGGTCAACAATATCCACAATGATTATAACTTTAGGACACAAGACTGTATTTGGTCCTTTCTTTACTGTAAAGCAATTCATATGTATTTCACAACAAATTCAGTCTATTCATATGCCAATTTAAATATGACCAAAGATTTATTATATTTAGATAATTCGAGTAAAGATTGGAATCTCCATGATGACGTTCCAGTCTCTCTAGATTCTGTTATTGCTACCTAAAAGTTGTGAGAGCATGTTAGCGCGAGGTGTGACGTTAGCGAGAGCCGCTCTTTGTTCCGTACAGAATGTCTCTCTTCCTCTCCTTCCCTTTCTCTCTCATTGTGACATGCTGTCACAGCAAACTCGCAAACACATGTGTGCATGACCACTGCAGCTGTCCAACACCCTTCACACGGCCCTGCTAAAACAGTACCAGACTAATCAGGCCTCTAGATGCACCGTGTCCCTCTATGGGACTCTGCTTCTGGACAGAGGGTGAGGTGTGGCCTGCTTGCTGGAAGAAAATGTCTGGCCCTTGTGTTGGCCCTGTCACACACACTCTAATGAAAAACCAACTCAGGAACACAGGATGAGCTCAGCTGTAACTAACACACACACATACTCACACACACACACATACTCACACACACACACATACTCACACAAACACACATACTCACACAAACACACATGCGCAAACACATGCACACACAAACAGAATGTACTGTTTTGCATTTGTTATTGTGGTACAAGATTTAGTGAACTGACGTGACTTGAAATATTTAATGGGTAACATATATAAACAGAAATACATCTTGAGCTCCTTGAAGCATCAGTTCAGTCCATCTGTGCAAACCTACAAAACAAGGCAGACAGGCCTGGACAAGCACTGGAGACATTAAAAGATTCCAAACCCCATTTTATTTTCATAATGTTGTGTATGGTTGTGTTAAATAGCCTTTTACAGAACTGCTGGACATATAAATTATGATTAAGATAAGATAGCAACATGAAGTCATAGTTAATATTAAAACCCATGTTCCATTCTAACATTTTAAAATCACATAATTGTAGGAGTATATGTGATTTATTTAATACTCATATTTGTCAGATGTTCTGTAATGGGTAAGTCACCTCCTTCAGTTCAAACTGATACTTTACTGAACACTGACCTTAAATATGACTGCAGATGGGGTTGGAAAAAACGTAATGCATAGCTTCTTAATTCAGACAGAACCTCAATTCTGGATGTCCTGCCTCAAAATATGACAAGGCCAGAATTTGGGCATGGTTGGAATTAAGAGGTTCATCCGTAGATGGTCAAACTTGTTCTCCTTGTTCATAATTACAGCTACACGTGTAAGACCAAGGGCAGTGTAGCAAAAGTCCAGCGAGGAAAAGAATCAGGAGAGATGGCAAGAGTAGGATATGGGAAATCTCTAAAGGCTCTGAAAGTAGCATACAGCCCTTAGGCTAGCCTTTCTCCCGCATACCTGAAAAAACACACATCACAGGAATTCAGTGTAAATTAAATATGAGTTACTTTCAGCAAGTGAATAAGCGAACCCTTACTTGAATGTCCAGCAAACCAGAAATGTTACTGACATTCTGATAATTGCATTTTAATATTTCTCTCTCCTGAGAGCTAGCTGATAAGCGTGCATAATGCAATTGGGACATGAGACAGAGGAGTAGGTTTAAAACCACTTGAATTTTCAGAACGTCAATATAGAGTGAAAAATCTAAATAAATAAAATCTTCACAAGCATCTTACAAAACAGACACTATTCTGAAATTGGGACAGAGAACATTTCATGAAATACATTATTTCTTGAACCATGCCATCACCCATGGTAACATTTGAAATCTACCAGAGCCACAGTATATTCACTCTATGCTCTACAAGGTTAGTTCTTGAGCAAGAAAGAAGTTACAAACTGACAGACTGGGCTGTCCAGGTTTCTCTGTAGGATGTGTTTTATTTATTTGCTGAGCTTGTGGGTGGATAAGAGGGGATATTTGTCAGGTGAATGAGAGGAGAGGTATTGAAGTGTATAAAATATTCACCAAAGAAGTAATGATTCCCCTGGACAAAGCAAAGGGGTACTGAGAAGAGAAAGCTGCAGGTGAAGAACCAGAGAGGGAGATACAAAGACTCCAGGCCCTTTTTTCAAGAGAAAAGGCAGACAAAAGAGCAGAGATGCCAAAGAGATTCCTTTCAGATGCCTCTTTCACATTCTCCAGTGGCAGCAGAGTACATCAGTGGTTATGAATCAGACTGTTTCAAAGCACTTGACAGACGGTAATAAATGTGCTAAAATGCTATTGTAAAAGGCATCTCTGAGAGAGAAAACAGTGTCTCACAGTCATGGGTATCTCTGGCCACATTCATATTTAAGGCTATTAAAAAGCGCAAATGCATTTTTCTATACTGTACGTAAAGAAGAAGATGAAAAAGAAGAAGAAGAAGAAGAGGAAGAAGAAGAGGAGGAGAAACTAAAAGGTTCTTCAAGATGAATGAGGGAGGAAATGGGAAAGAGTAAGAAAGTGATAAACATAAAAACATATTTTATGAGATCAAATAAACAAATGCACATCCCTCTCATGCACCGAAAAAGCAGTCTATGCCATTTGTGGGGTGCTTGAAACTGAAAATCAATTTCCACATAAATAATCAGTAAATAATATCACTCTGTCAAAGATATAAATGAGCATTAGCAGTATTTTCTATAGTAGTTGATTGATCTAATATGAAATGTATGTGTTGTCTAGTTTTAACCATGTTCAAAAGCTGTGCTGTTCCATTAGCACTTCAGTAGAGACTTGTGAACCTTTGTAACGTGAACCATGTATGTTCCCTTGAGACTACAGTTTAAAAAACCTTCTGATGAAATACAACAAATAACTGCAACAAACAACTTTCCACTAATTATCCACACATTACCCACTAATTATCTGTGAATACACTCTGCATTTGTTAAATCTCCTTTTTTTGCACATATCTGAAATAAAGGAGAAGAACAAACTCCCTCTGGGGTATTGTGCTTTACCATATTGAGATTCTGTTCAGTCACAGATTTCAGCTCAGCATGAAAACAATCACCATCTGATTCATTTAGCAGAAAACAAAAGGAACTTAAAGCACACATTTTTGAAAGATTTGTTCATAAAACAATTCTCACAAAATACTATGAAGTAAAAGCATCTCAACCAACCCAAGGCTAATTGCACCTCAGATGTTTGCAACATTATGTTGTTGTTGAAATTAAAGCAAACCAATATATGACAATACAATGCAGCTTTGAAAACACACCTACATGAGGAAGTGATATTATACTTGTGAGTTATATCCAATTATATTACATCTGAAACATATTGACAGCTGGTCAAGAACTCTTTGAACCTCTCAAACCAGATGGTGTACCATTATAACAAAGCCAATTACACTACACCTCAGCCTGTTGACCACAAGTGAAAGGAATGTCACCTGATGTCAACCTAGTGAAATCATGGCCTGACACAACCTGCACTAGAGTCACGGCCAGCCAATAAAACAGACAGACCAGTGGAGTCAAAGCTGAAGGGCAAAAACATTTGTCCAATTGTCAAATGTGTAAGAATAAGTTTGCCCAGGGGCTGTTAAAAGCAGTGGTTAATGAACCCACTTAAGAGGGGTCAGCACATACTAATTTGCCAGAGGTGGAACTCAAAACAAAAGCTCAAGAGGTTCTGTTTGGTGGTCTATGTGGAATTCCAAGAATGGTTTTACGATGAAAAAAAGGCTCATTTTTTTCAGATGATTTTTTTTTCTATAAGAAGACTTTGGTTTAAATTCTGTTTGTATGGCAATTCGTTTATAATAGATATTGTCACAAAGGACAATTAGAGAAATTTAGGACTAAGACCCCTAATGAGAAACGGCAATGGCAACAGTAAGAAGACATTATGAAGATAAAGCCTTAAGAGAATCAGAAAGCCATTTTCTTTTTTGGCAGCACTGAGGAATGGAATGACAGTCCAAAGTGCACATCACCTGAGAGGGAATCACGGGGGGGAAAAGGATCCATGAGATTAACTAGTCGTAACATGTCCATGTTAAACGTTGGTTTAATCTAGTACGACTACTGGCTGTATTAGACTTACACAGGGTGTAGACACTTGAGCTGATGCTAGGGGAAAAGCCAGATTGAGATTAGGTTCATGAGGTGTCTGATGTGAGGATTGTTAAGGATCATGAAGACCAGCAGTCCATGAAAGAGTGAGAGGATGTGACACAAACAGATGATTAAAAAAAAGAATGTGTTATTGATCCTCACGTATAAATAGGCTACAGAAACAAGAGCAAACCATAGATATTAATGTGCCACCAGAGTCACATGCCACGGGTGATTAGCAGTGATGGCTACAACTGCAAAAAAAACAGGATGTAACCACAAATATAAGATAAATCAATGCAGGTTGGAAGTTTCCTGTTACAGACATTGGACTAGAATATGAAGATACACATCAGCAGGAAAGAGCCTGGCTAGTGTATACTGACCACATCTTCCACCACATATATGACAGCATTGATTTTAAACTCCTGTTAGCTAAAAGCCATCTGTTTCTGATGCTTACTTCAATGGCATGTGACAAAGAGGAAAATGGAGGGAAAGGATGCGCTGCACAGACACAACGCGACAGGAAATCATTACGGACACTGGCAGTGTGAATATTTAATGAGAAGGGATTTGCTCTACTGCAGGTGGATGGATGGGTAGGAGCAGTGTCACACATTAGCAATGGATGAAACAGAAGCACACTCTCTAATGGCAATATCCAATCACCGCAGTGATCTCTGACTTCCTGACGAATCAAAATCCTGCTGTATCCACAGGGTAGTATTCACAAATGACTGGTAGAGTACATCAAAGCAAAAATCTCTGACACAGTAGAAAGAAAGTGGTCAGGCTTACATTTAACATTATGAGGAGCCATTAAGCTTCATTCCTTCCGCATCACTAGAA
The DNA here is from genome assembly GCA_020368025.1 of Brachyhypopomus occidentalis. Classification (NCBI taxonomy): domain Eukaryota; kingdom Metazoa; phylum Chordata; class Actinopteri; order Gymnotiformes; family Hypopomidae; genus Brachyhypopomus; species Brachyhypopomus occidentalis. Next base: position 5,461,712 of record JAGXOD010000004.1, read on the forward strand.
TTCTACATTTTATATTATAGCTATTCCACAGTTATCATCAGAGAATGTAGGCACGTGTGATTGTGTGGCATGAACGCAGAGCTGCTGTGTGTGCTGGAGCTATGCCAGCCCTGCTAGCGTCGGCGGCCGCGAAAGCCCTCTGATCCATAATGACTTAGAAACTCCGCAAACACAACGAAAAAACATCTAAATAGGGGAGAAAAATATGACAGCGCAAGGCGGGACTCTGCGACTGCGAGTCGTCTTCAGGGCCGCCAGTGAATGATGCTCTGTCACTCACACAAACGACTGTCATCATCGGCAAAGTCCCAGCGAGCTGCATTTCCTTCTTTATCTAATAGAAAGTAATGACACATACAGGCTGCCAGGGCTCTTTGGCAGCAATTGGGCCCTCTGGGGAGACATTTTGCATCTCTTGCCGCAATAAGAATAAACGCATAGGGGAGTCTATTTGGCTGAGTGTGATGGCTAGTGCGTCACTTATCACGGCTCAATAAATCTCCATGCCTCAGCGAAGAGATGGGAGCGGTTATCGCATCTCAGCAGAGCCCCTGTCACACGCGGCCCCCGTGACTGACGGCTCCGCGCATCACCCGCAAATTATTTATCAAGGTGGAAAGAGCGGAGGGTAGATGTGATTTAGCCAGACAAGAAATAAAGGAAATCGAAAAATAAAAGAATTACAGAAATGGGGAAATGAAAGGGAAGAGAAGATGGGAAAACAAATGAGCGTCTACGAGGAGACCGCAGACTTGGCAAGAGAAGACGCAAAATAAGAGGGGAAATTAAAACAGGCAAAATGCAGGATCACTATTAACAATGTGATGCTGATGACGCTGCTTTGTCTGAAATTATTACTGGAATGAAAACAGAGTTTAATTTTATTGCAGATATTTACTTACCACACAAGCCTTGCTGGAAAATGTGATGCTTCGTAGAATTAAATGACTCACTTCAAAAACACTTTAAACCAGAATGTTCTGAGATTACAAGGTTAACTTCTAGTCAAATTAAAGGAACGACAAAACCTACTTCAAAGGAAAGGTTATGGATTATGATTATAAGTTTTTGCATCTATCTGTTATATTAAACATACTGTGCGTTTTGGCTTTTATTTGTGCATTTCCAGTAGCAGAAAGGTTATCTGCATTTCTACAGGGCCTTCCAAAGGATGTGTCAACATTACAACATGTGAGGGAGAGTGTGCAGTACAGACATCTGCCTAGCAGGTAGAAATGGTGCACATGGGCCCCTGTCTGTCTGGAGCCCCCTGCACACGAGCTCTCTCATTACACCCAGTATTCTCCACTGTCACCTTGCGAGGCAACAGCTCCACACTAACGCCGTATTCATCCCAACTAGGAGGACAGCAGAGAGACTATATTTAGGGGAATGAGGTGTAAATATAATCAGTACTGTCACACACCTCGCTGCATTTCTAGGATTCAAGCCTCATTGATCATTAGCTGCCTTCAAATATCGCACAGCATTTAATGTTGGCAGAGGGGAGATAATAAGGCTAACAAAGATGAATAATTGATGTGTTTGCTGTTACACACACGGGGTGAGCTTTTTCATCGTTACTGTTGACTGTTAGGAAGAATCTGCTACTGTCCATGTCAGAAGAGGAGGAAAATGCCTGTGCAGTTCATTATGCTCAGAGCAAACAACAGAGACTGGAGTTCAACCCACACGGCTCCGCCTGATAAAAGCAAGCTGTCACTTTGTGCTAATGAAATTTTTTCGTTTGTTTGTTTTTTCGCCAACGACACGCCTCGAATGTCATGTCCACCCGAGCAGCAGCCCCTCATTACTGCCGATAATTAACTCTATATCTGACAGGACCGCCAGCGCTAACCACAACGAAGCAAGTGCAGCAGTGCTAGGAGATGCTAATAAATCACCCGATGACAGACATACTACACAATAGGAGGCAGATGAAAAAAAAAAAGAGCAGAAATGTTGATGTGAAATGTGGTTATCGGCGAGTACAGTAGGGGGCAGGGAGAGAGGATACAGAGATCTCATCTTAATGCTTTCTTATTGGGTGAGATGAGCAGACCTTTCGCACGGTGTGTGTCCAAGGTTTGAGAGAGACAAAGAGAGAGTGGGAGAGGGAGAAAAAAAGACAGACACACACACACAGAAAGAGAGAGAAAGAGAGAGAGAGAGAGTGAGAGAGGAGAGGAAATTACCTGGTGCCATGACCTCGCTCTAGTTCACAATCTAATGATGAATACTAGGCCAGTGCAGCATGGCAGATTATCCCAGTGGGGGCCCATAAGCCTTTGGCTTGATTTATGACATATTTATCCCCCTCTATCTGAGGGATGTCACCTCGATGGAGAGGGAAGAAGCCAGTGAGCAGAAATGACAGGGGGAGAATTATGTGGCCATAATTGTCAATCATCGCTGAATATGAGCTCCAACCCCTTCCGTTTTCATATTGGTGCAGCGATAAAGTTGTCGCTGAAACCATGAGGGCTTCTAATGCCACTCAGATAGGAATAATATTCACATCATTCTTTTCCTGTGTCGTGGGGAAAGAGGGCCCATCTATGGTATAAGCCCAGGGGCCACCACAGGCCCAGGGCTGCGACATTAGTGCTGAGTATATATCTGCAAATTTTTCATATTTTTTTTCGAGAAGTGCGATTAGATTAGATTGGGAATCATTTGTATTGCCTGGCTAGGAGGTAATAAAAACATTAGTCAGTCTGCTGCCTTTAGCTCCGGCCCCGAAGGAACGGCTGTAAAACTGAACCATCAAGGGAAGCACAGGTCAGAGAGGGAACACTGTGGTGATCTAACAAATATAAGGGTTCCCAGCCACATGCCTGTCTGCTGTAAATCACACTTTGGCCCATATCAGTGAACCTAGTCCCATTCACTTTTTAACAAGAGCAGACATAAATCTAAGAGAGCAAAGTTTTAATGATTTTTTTTCCCCAGTTCAGTTTAATTGTTTCTTATGAACTGCAAAACACTGAACCTGCAGTTTAAATTTGCTCCTGCTCAGGTAGTATTGATTGTCTGAAGCGTCTCTGAGTGAAGAGAGCAGATCGCAGATCATTCGGCCCCATCACCTGACTAAAGGCTGGAGTGAACGAGGAATCCCAGGCTGGAAATTATCCCTATTACTCTGTGCACTCAGCTGGAAACCTCATTAAACTATGTATAATCCTCTTAATCACAGCCATCGTGAAAGCAGCTCAAAACTGATAGCTCTTATCAAAACAGCTTTGAACTCACTCTTTTATTGTCAATTAACTATAAATAACAGATAACTTTTCGCTTCATATATATATATATATATATATATATATATATATATATATATATATATATATGTTCACTTGAATGTTTCAAAATAAAAAAAAGGTCAGCTATAGCTTTCAACACTCAAATCAAGAAGCAATCAAGTTTGAAATTAGTACATTTGTATTGTTTATTTGTGATTATATTTATTTATTTTTGCTGTGAGAGCATACTCATGATTGTTGCATATTTATAAGCTGTCGTTGGGCAAGCACTTATAAATATATTGCACAGTTGACGAAGGTCCTCTGTTCTGTTTCTGTGGAAACTGTACTGTGTACATATTACAAGTGTAATATCTTTCTCTCTCTCTCTCTCTCTCTCTCTATATATATATATATATATATATATATATATATCTGTGTGTGTGTGTGTGTGTCCTTACAACCAAAATAAATAACTATTTTGGCTCTGAGAGCATTGTGTAACTACCCACTTCTGCAGTGTAGTTTGACAGACTGTATGGATAATTAAAGCAATAGGCGTGCAGATGCAGAGGGCCAGCGAGTTTGTAGTGACACATGGCGCTAGCGCACAAATCACCAGGCATCTGCCTACTGCATCTAAGGGCCTTTCTTACTGCAGTGCTTTTCATTTTTTACACCTGACAGCCCAGCGATCAGAGCTCGTCAGTGGCAGCTGGTTGAGACGGCGGAGGGAGGATGGGAAGGGCTTCAGAGAGGGCTGTGTGCACCTCGCAGTAATTGAGGGGAGATTACACGGTCTTTCAACCATGTAGTTGGTCATCACAACCCATTAACCATTTATATTAGATGCTGCTCCACAGTGTCAACAATCGTTTAGAGGACAGATGAGGTTCAATAGCAGAAAGGACCGTTTTTGTAATTGCAAGATCACTGACTTGTTAGGATTTGTTAATAATTCTACAGAACTTAGTAAGAGAGTAGGAGTGTAAATGACAAGGCCTGAAAGGTAACACTGATAGATAAGATGTGTTACTTTTAAATATGTTAAATTCACCACCCAAAAATGCCGGTCACATTTTATGCTATGAACTATATGTAGTCATACTTGACTCTGTCTATAAGACTCAATTGAAATACTTATAGCCTCTAATCTAATACATTAAGAACATAACCTTTGAGTACAGCGGTTTAGCAGGCACTCTCACATAACTTAAACACATCAAATATGTGGTGCCATTCCGTCTCGTGAAACACACGAAACAAGAATCAATGTAAATCAGTCAGCCCAAGTCATTATTAATACTATAAGAAAGTGCTAATTAAGTTACTCTGGTCTAATGGTTAAACCAAGAGGCTGAAGTACTGTAATCATATTTCAGGTAAAGCAGAGTCAACCTCTCAGTGGCTTATTTTCCCAGTCAGAGTTAATCGATTGGAGGCGCTTGCTAAGGTCAAGATGGCCGCCCTCTTCATTCCCCCAACAACCTGACCCTGAGTCGGTACACTAATGAGCTCATATTACACAGAGATCAATGGCATTGGATTCTCATTGGCAGTGGATCAGACCTGATTCAATAATGCTGAGTGTCTCACCTCAGACAAGATGCAATAGTGATTATTGCAATGAAAGAGTAAAGAGTGGTGTTTTGCAAACTCTCGATGTGTGTATTTTAAGAGGTCACACTTTTAAAGTGTTTACTGGTATTATATTTTGTCACATTAGCTATGGTTCTTTTGAAACCTGAAACCTATACATGTGAACTAACCCTACTCTAAAAATATTGGCGTAGGTCAGTTTGGCATGATTTGGTGCTAAAGCTGAGACATTATGACCTATCCTTTTTTATAATGAATAACAAATACAATTACAGTGCATCACTTTCATATTGATATTGCACCCTCTGCAGCAATAAGAGAAAGCAGGATTGGGAAGTCCACTCTGGCTGTTACCTTAATGGCCATCAAGAAAGGGAATGAGGAGCCATTTTAGCAGTCTGTCAGCTTTCCTTCAGCGGGGCCCATTAACATCCTTTAATTAACTCACTAACTCTGCCATAATGACCATGTTTACAGAGCCTGTCTCACCAGCATGTAAACACATTCAACAGGGCTGCCGCGTGTTGATCCTCCATACGTCCTTTCTTTCCTTTCTTGGACTTTCACGCGTATACATCTTTTGTTTTTGCCCTCTGATCTTCTGGAAATTGATTTTTTTTCTTTTATATATATTTTAATGAAGGCAGCTTCTGTGAAAATTGAACATTTTCAGCTGGGTGCCACCATCATCATTAGACCACCTAGCATTGGTAGCAGCACACATTAGAGATAAAACTCTTTTTTCTTTTTCCCTTCTCTTCACAGCAACTCTGTACTTTGTTTCATGCAAGTCAACTCAGGTTTAGCAACAGATGAGGGACAAAAGGGCTGTTACTGTCTCCATTGTGAAGTTCTTTCACAGTTTAAGGCTCTTTAATTGCTCTCTCCAATTCATCCACTTTAAGCAGCTGTCTAAGTGTCTTTAGTTTGCAGGGATTTCTGACTGCGGTTCAACTATATCACACTGAAGTTTTGAGTCTTTCATGAAAATATGGGACACACATAAAAGGTCACGTTTGTCATTCAAAAAAAGAAAGAATAGAAGAAAGGAAGAACAGCAGTAATCAAAACATTAGAAAGTGGTTATATATTAAATTCACATAATTCAATTGACAATTCATTCAAATACTAAAAAGAGCAAAAAAAAGTTTAAAAAATATAGGAACAAATTGCAACCATTTGTTCTGTATAACATCAAAGCAGAATATCTAACAGAGCAAAAGCATGTTGTTATATTTAAAACAATATACAAGCACTATACTGGCTTTCACTGGCAGACAGCTCCAAGGTTTAGCTGCACCATGTGCTAGCTAAATAGGGCTGCATTATTTATCAGTTTATGAGAGTCATGCCCACCCAGGGCAGTGGCCCTCTACTCTGACCCTGAGTAAATCAGGGTTGGAATCTAGGGTGGCAAGCCTGGTCACACTATCAGTGACATTTCAATCAAAGAGGCATTAGCAGAAGTATTATGTCTGTGCTCCTTTAACTCTATGCTCCCTCTTTTGTATTGGTGTATGCACTAATGGTACATTATGAGTTTCTTATGGCCATGGCAAATTGAACAGTCATGGTTATATCAGCTACTCTGGCATGGGTATTTTTGATTTCCAAATTAAACACAAATATAATTGTCTGTGACAAAAGTTATTTAAGACTGTCATCTGTGAGTAGCTGGCAACCCTATGCAGGATTCGGGCGTATAGACGACGTGAGTATGAAACGTGAGACCCCCATACAAGAGTGTGATAAGCAGCAGGGTTTTGGATCCAAACAGGGATATTTAAAACAATCTTTGATTTCCTTTAAAATCCCATGGCTTTCACACACATGACGTTTTAGGGAATTTTCTGTATTGTAGCAAATAAATTACATTATTTACATTACAGTTATTTGTGCGTGCATGTGTGTGTGTGTGCATGTGTGTGTGTGTGTGTGTGCATGTCTCATTACCTGCTGATGAGTTGGGCTTGGCCATGTGTGGGGATTATGGAAAGACACAGGAAGTGTCTTTGACCCAATATTTAAAAGTCGCTGGCCTTGGCCAAGCTGACATCACTGAGTCCCAACAGCATCTAGCATACTCACCCCACCGGGAGGACAGTCTGTTCACCAATTCCTAATTATACTCCATCTGACACCACTGTCCTCTGCCAGAACACACATACACATTGAGCACCTCTTAAATTAATACAATATTTGCATTACAAAATGTCAAATTGTGGAACCACTGAGTCAATGGTGGGAATTTTCTTTATTCATGCTACATGTGACATTTAGCACACACTAAATAATAAAAATTAGAAAATGAAATTAAGACAAGCTACAAAGTAGAGCTGTGAAAAGTAAACTGTAAAGTGCAGATGGCAAACAATCAGCCAGACTGCGTCACCAAAATATGTTCGTGTACTGGCTTGGCTTTCACAGTAAGGTTATTAGACACAAATACTGTTGGTCAAATACGCAAAAGACCACGTTTTAAAAACTTTAAGCCCACTGTAAATTATTCCAAATCACATTCTGGCAATATATGTACCATAACGTCAGGGATAACATACACAGTACATGGCTTTTGTATGGATAAGATTTCATGGGTTGTAGTGTGTGGATAAGACTAAAACAACATGCATCTACTCATGAAGGGGTGTATGTACATGACTGTTAAGTAATACATACCACTGCACACTGCTAGGGTATGTTCATTCAAATCCCCTCTGATTGAGGCTTGTTAGCAAAGCCTGGCCAGGCCCTGCCCTATTAAAGCCAGAGTAATTAAAGAATAACAGCACGCCACATTGTACCACAACAAATGGCATCATATGTTAACCAGTCACAGCAGACCATGTGAGTGACATTTCAACATTTGGCACAGGCCAGACCAAGTGCAAATGAAGCCAGACATTACTGTATATACTGTATATATATATATATATATATATATATATATATATATATATATATATATATATATATATATATATATATATATGTATCGACCCTGACTATTGTCAGTGCAAATCACAGTTTCAATTTCTCCTCCACTATGTTACTGTTAGGAACTGAACTGTAGCATCTTCTGCTGTGGCTCTTTGAGAGGCTCCTACATGGAGTGGCAGGCAGTCATTAGTCTTGGCTGAGGATTACTATTCTGCACAGACAAATGCCTAGCGATGTTGTGAAGGCTAGTCATGATTAAGACACTGGAAGTCTCGCTGTCTAGCTAAACCCCTCTATAGAAGTCTGTGCAAATGACAATTTCTTTGCAGTTGAAAGTTTTTGTGATACAATAGTTGTAATGCATTATTTTTCAATGAAGTAAATAATAATGATGCTGTTCATGAGCACGTTTGTGCAGCTCTGCAGTTATATTGAGTTTTACCCTCTTTCACAAGAGGAAATAACACCATTCTCATATGCACCTATATTACTACAAGTTAAAGGCCTCAGGCGTAAAGGTAAAGAAATATCCAATGCAAACGTCGTCACAGCTGTTGAACCCCTGATGCCCACTGGTCAGCGCAGACTTCTCGAGCACAGCAAATCAGAGGTGACACCACCAAGGAAGAACAAAACCCCATAATATGCATGCACATGCGTAAACACAGCCGTGATGTAAAAGGGGGAGAAAAGGGAAAAAACCTGGTGAGGCTAATTACTTCCGAGTGTCTGATCCCGCCTGGGATAGACGTGGTCTCCAGCAAAGCCTGCACTCATCTCCAGACGACATGTTCTGGTGTAAAATTAACGATGTTCGAAGCCGCGTCCTGGCAGGAGCGAAAGTGCCGCTACAATTAGCCCTAGCGCTGGGATAACAGTGCGCCAAATGGTGCCGTCAGCCCACCGTTTAATTGCCTTGGCACCACTGCCACATATAATCACCTGTCATTACTAACAGAGACTGCATCTGTTTACGCGTCTGTCCAAGGTGCCAAAACGTGCCAGTCTTAAGGAGGAGACGGCTTTCGCCGAGACCCAGACAGAGCCCCAAACACGGAAGGTCATTCGCTAAATCAGGCATCACACATCGCTCAGTGGGAATAATACAGACAGCCTTCACTGAGAGAATACACGTTTCAGACTCCATTTCTGCCTGACACAGCCATTTGATCTATGACAGCGTAGAAAAGCCAGCCTTTCTTTCCAAGCCCTTGATGCCAACGTCTAAGACCACACAGGATTTTGCGGCCGTTCTGCGGATCTGTTCACAAAGCAATGAGGATCCATAACCAACATTAACGTGCAATATGCCTATATGGGTTTTTTTTTTCCTCTCAACTTTCCTTTGTCAGCATGACAGACTCTAAATTTCCAGCCCCCACCTTCTACCCCTCAACACAAAGACAAAACAGCTACGTCAGCTTTGCTGCACTGCTCTCCGTGACGGAGCAGCCGGCCGAGCCCACGGCTCCAGCCACCGGAATGCGGCTCGCCCGTCTCTTCCCTCACCGTTGCTGCTGCTAATTGACAGATTGAGGGATGGGAGAGGATGTACACACCTGACGAGCAAGGCCGCTCACACACCTGAGTGCCCGTTCCGGGGCTCAGGAGAGGGGCTGGGCATGGGCGCTGATGTATGGCTGCGGATGGGTGGCACAGCTGTTGGCAGAGAGGGGCACCGAAGGGGAGAGCCCACACCTGCTGGTCCTGCACTGCTGATCAGATGAAATAAGGTCTGTGGGGATGAGTGTGTGTGTGTGTGTGTGCGTGCGTGTGTGCGTGTGCAATGTAACGTAATGTGATGTAGCTGACATCAGTGAGAAATGGTCCGAGATTGGAAGAGCAGGTTCCTCGCACCAGGTCCCTACGATTCCCCTTCATCACTGAGCAGGCTGGAGGTATTTTTAGTTACAGATGGCCCCCAATGTAACAACTGCTTGTTACCTATGCAGGGCTTTGGTCTCCAGAAACATTGTTCTGAAGTGTGATTTGCCCCAAACTGACTACTAATATGCACATTCATAATGATTACACACTACACATATGCGCACACACCTCTAATGAAGGGAAGAGCTTGACCACAGAGCATGCTTTAAGTAAATTAATAGAAGAGGACAGCCTGAAGATTGCCTCTGTGGCTTTCTGTGTGACACACTAGTTCCGGCTGGTGCCTGTGTGTGTGTGTGTGTGTGTGTGTGTGTGTGACAGAGAGCAGTCCTGGGATGTGACAGGCCCCCCTGGCCCTGGCAGCCCCCCAGGTCTGACCCCACGCCCAGCGTTACTCCTCCACAATGCGGCGGCTGACAGGAGCAGCTGGGGCGCACGGCTGAGATTGATGAAATTTTCATAACTGTTTCCCCCGAGTTCTCCTTCACCTTCAGGATAATTTATGACCCACTCGACAGCCTTGAAGAGACAATATGCTTGCCTTGAAATTAACTGTAACAGTCTTGTAGGTTGTAATTAACAGCGGTTCATGGAGCGAAGGAGGCAACCGTAGCACCAACTGGATCTGCATGAATAATTGATGGTGTTTCCAGGGGAAATTAAGAGCTCCTAATGTTATTGTTTCCACACACATGTCCACCCTGGTTAAAGTCAAGCCTGCTTGGTGAAAATGATAACGATCATTCTGTGTTCCCAGGCTAGTCCTTGTCTGCTTACCACAAACAGGCCCGTGTTGCTGCCCTCTGATCCTGCATGACATTTGCAAGATTCTCTACAGAGAGAGAGAGAGAGAAAGAGAGAGAGGTTAACCAATTTCATGTATCACAATCACCCCCGATAGCAGGAAACATTAAGCAGAAATCGACCAAGAAAAGGCGAAACACTGTAAGGGAGCGAGTGGTCATGGGAAAGGGCCGTGATGAAAGAGTAAATGTGCAACCGAGATGAAGGCAGGCTGAAGCTGGAGGTGGATGGCCAGATGGGCCTCCCCACTCGGGTCATTTATCAAACCCAGCTCTAGCAAGCCCTACCATGCTATTGCTCTACTTTCCTGCCCCCTGCATGGCCTAAACCCCCTCATCGTTTAGTTCAAATGGCCATTATCATGTAATAGCCTCTCTTAAATAAGCCGACATCGGTCTGAAACGATTAGAACAAAACCCCTACGGCCTGCTCCCGTAGCTTGCTAACTCACACTGACAATGCCCATCTTTAACCGGGCTATTCACACCGTACCACTGCCAGGCAGGTCAGAGTAGGGTCACTTCCTGGGTGGGTGTGAAGGTGTCAGCTAGGGTCAGATGTCAAAGGTTACATGCAGTGGTCCTCTTGGTTCAAGAGAGTGTAGTGAAAGGTGCTGTCATCAGACTAAACAATAGAAGCCTAGACAGAGGTCTAACTTTGTACATGCTTTCAATCACCCTATCTAGAGCGCAATCGCTCTTCACCACAAACTATTTCAGATATATGCAACTTATAATATTATTATAATAAAATCTAATTATATTCAACCAGATACATAAATAATGGTACATTCGTTGTATGCAGTCTTCCCTTAGAGCATGCATAAAATTATCGATCTCTAACCTTCAGAGAAAGGTCAGCTGGTAAAAAAAAACCCTTGCAGCCTTTGGCTCCAACACAATTACTAATAACATGTTAGTCATACTCTCCGGCTCCGGGACTAGAGAAGTGAGAGGTTAGGGAGTAACCTGAGCCTCCTCTGACCTCAATCTGACTCACATGCAAAAAGGTTACAGGAGTTGTGAATACAAACACACATATCATTGCCTTGAAAGTATTGTCAGTGATCCCTTTGTAGCCCGACTTAACCCCCAAACAAGTCTTAGGCATCTGTGTGCTGGCTGTAGTAATAAGCTGTTGAGAGATGCTTTTTAGCATCACACCACACTCAAAAACCACCTCCAGCCTAAGAATGCGTCCAGTCACACACTGCCTCATTTAGACTACATTTGCCTTATCTGAAGCTCATTGTGTTAGCTAAAGCTTTACTAACTGTGTTTATGGACAGTTGACAACTCGTCCTCCGACAGAGACAAGACGTCGCCAAACGGCACCAGGTAAGGGGTCAGTGAGCGGACATTTAAATGAACTCTTTAGAAGGTCAGAGGAAATCTCTTCCACGTTTTATATGAGATGTTTAGATATGGCTCCAGAATCAGCTGTTCAACAATTAAAAGCAATTTGTAATGAACCTAGTAGCAGACACAGCATTTTCAACAATGGCTTGGGCTACATTTTATTCCTAACCCATAGCAACACGAGTCTGATAATGGAATGCAGCACACAAGCACAACAACAACAAAAAGGCTGAGGGTTCCTTTAAAACAATGTGAAAAACCTTTGAACTAATAGTCAAATACAAAGTTAACATGAAAAATCAGATGGGGAAAAAGAAAACAGCTTTCCCCACAAGTCACACAGCTCCAGGCCTCTCACCCACTGGAGCTGAATGTTCTTTGGGTTGCTTAAAAATACCCTCCCCTGTTGCACTGGACTCTTTCAAAAGAGTAACATCACTTACATCTGTGTCAAAGCGTGCCGGACAAACACAAAGCGCTATATGAGGTGTAAAACATTTGAAAACATGCGTCTGAATGCTGGGGGATATGGGAACAAAGGCTGATCTCTATGGAAAAGCACCAACATATTGGGCCAATAAAAGACACTTGTGTCTGCCTCCTATTTGGAATGCCGGTGATGTCTGGGGTTTCTATTGTGTGACTCTGGCCTTCTATGTAAGCAACTGTTGCACTCCTGCTCCACCATATGCTGCATGTAGAAGAAGTGAGGCAGAATGAGTTGGTCTGTGTAGCTCACTGGTTATATATAAAACAAGACGAATCTGTTTCAGCTCAGTTCAAACAGGTCCTAACGAAGTCCTGTGAAAAATAGTATAACAACCACCTGTCTCGAAAATTACCATACCGCTTGCCATTAATTCTATCTGGCAAAGCTATTTAGACTAGCCGAATATTCCAAGACCAGTTCTAGGACTAGGAAGGAGAGAGACACTCTAACCCTCTCACTCCCTATAAGTGTATTTTGTTACCACCTATAACATAGTTTCACAAATCTTTTAACTAATACTTCTCTTCTGTGATGCAAACTAAAACTAGTCAGAGAAAGAATTTAATGAAACAACCCCCACCCCCCACAAAAACAGAAGCACCAATAAAAGCACATGAAGCTGAAAGGCAAGTCCTCCTCCAGCTGGGCCTGCAGCTCAGCCCGGGCGAGAAGGCTTCAGGACCGGCCTGTCACGATCAGACTGTGCACTTGTATTGTGTTTGGATGTGTCACCAGAGAGGTCACCGAGCAGACACACAGGTCAGAAGAGCTGAATATCATTCGCTCCTCCTGCTGCTCCATTCAGCTGTCACGGCAATGAGGCGAAGTTTGTGCACGGACGTCTACAGGAACTCGCTCTCAAGGGCTGGTGTTAGGCTGCCGCTGTCAGTGAATATTGTACACACGGCACTCATGCACCTCACGGGGTAGTGCAGAGTCTTGTGTTTCTTAAAACATGCAGCATTTCCTTAGGATCCTTTCCATTTCAATGCAGAGGGATTCTGGGCAGTTCCTTGTACTTTGCATACTGTTTACTTAATGTTAAGATCACCTCAGCTAACGCTAGCCCAGTATGCTAAGCTAACGGGTGAGGTAATGTTAAACTAACTGTTGTGTGACGCTCCACACGGTGCCTCCCCTTACAAAGAGCTGGTGAAAAGCATGTTGACCACTTCACTTCACAAAAGCCATAGCTCATCAATCGCCAGTAGGGGATGACAAGCTTAAAACTCCCTGGAACAGCACAAATATGCAGTGGCCAATGAAGTCCGTAGAGTAACAGGCCGTTTGGAACCTTTAGACTAAGTATGTTACTAAAAAAACTACTGATATCACATTTACAGTTTAAAACAACATTTCACTGCTGTCATGTTATTACTCATGTTATTACACTAAATATAAATGTAAATGTGAGTTTGTAATTTTAAGTGTAAGTTTAGCCAATGTGTCCAAAACATACTTTGCTGCCTTTGATATCTGAATATTTTATTCAAATAACAATCTACTAATATATAATTTTATATATAATATAATATTAATATACTATTTATATATCAGTGGTATTTGCCTACAGCACCTCTGGGGGAAGGACAAATACTTCTAAAATACTTTTATAAGGAAATCTCTGTAGATGAAGAAATGTGTAATATCTGTGTTATGCTTGTAGCTAATAAGATTGCAATGACATTCATGAACTCACACATGTAGAAGAACAGTTTGTAGAATTAAGCAAACGTTTACTTTTCCTATTCATTATTCAAGTGCACAAGCACAATATGAAATATGCAAAGGAGCAAAATATGAAGTGACTTTAAAGGAAAAGTACAAGAGATTCTGATTGTAAAGTAGGTTTGTTTACCTTTATAACCTCAGGTTCAGGCATAGCTTCAAATGAGCTCCTTCACATGACTGATCACTGCAACAAGTTACACCACCCAAAAGGCAACTCAAAACCACTACAACCGAAGCACACAACCTTATTGCATAAGACAGCCCTAACGCTCAGCAATTAAACTGTCATATCGCAACACAAAAGATGGCACAGCACAGTCGGGGCTGAAACAAGAGATCAGTCATCCCACTCCAGAGAGTCTTCAATCAATTATAAATAGCCTTATTATGGCTGACAACTCAAATTGTTTATCCGTGTCTCTCTACACACAGCAATTAGAGAGAATATCAGCAGATGAGCTTGTTTGTGTTTATGACATGCCAATCACAATCCTTTGGCTGTGTTTGACGTACTGTACGTCAACATCTCCGTGGGAGAGCTGTCAAAAGTGTCAGTTTGACGGGTGACGTCGGTGCAGGGAGCACGTGCAGGCCCTGTGAGTTAAAGCCTACTTCATGCACCACTTGAGCCTGGAGCATCAGGTAGAGCAAAACATTCACTCTCAATTAGCCCTGTAGGCTGCTGGGCAGCATGGATGGTGCTAAATTCCCAAAGCCATGAAGCGAGAGCTGCAGAAACCTCACCTAGTTTGGCCAGTCTCCACCCAGTTTGGCCAGTCTCCACCCAGTTTGGCCAGTCTCCACCCAGTTTGGTCAACCTGAGGCTTACACTCCAGACAAGCTTGTTAAAAAAAGTAAAAGTAAAATCTGTGTATGTCACCAGCATAATCTGCAGTGAAATTACTCATCACTGGAGATTGCCATTCTAGTCCAAAAACGTCCCTTATCGCCATAATTTACCTTCAGTCAAATCTGAAGGGTTTAAAAATGCTACTGAAGAGCAAGTGATTCAAAGCAAAAAGGTTTCCTACAACAGCAGGTCTTTGTGGTGAGGATTACTGGCAACTGAATGTTCATTTACAGGGCTGCAGTAAATTCCTGTTCAACAGCTTTAAAAGTGAAGAAGTAAAACAGACCCCTGACCAGGTTAGACTGTGTAGCTGTTGTAACATTCTCTCAGTAGAGGTAAATGTCATAACGTCAGGAAAGCAGTAGTCAGAGCAGGATGGGACCTCACAGCACTAAGGCAGCCATAAATAATGGATATACTGTCTGTCTGCCCTCAAGGGCAACTGGAAACAAAAGATTTAATCAATCATTCCGACAGATTGGAAAAGATGGCTTGGGTTGCCATAACCAGCCAAAACAATAAAAACAGTAAATAACATCACAATATAGTGGCTGTACCTAATCACTGCACAAGAGTATTTTCCTTGCCAAAATTTTCAGTATTTACAACGACACTGTGCAACAACATTTTTACAGTTCTTTTTTACTAATACTCTTACCGATCATTATTTTTGCAGACATATATAACAGCATGCACAAAACAAAACAGAATTCTCCAAGGCTAGTGGGAGGGTCCAAGGGCACTGCACATGAGTGTTACACTGACCCACAGTGCTGATCGCTCCACCATTCAGGCTTGTTCTCTTCAGCTGCACAAATGCATACTGTTCTGTCCTCTGAAGTGTAGAAGGTCATGATCTGCTTTATAAAACCCTACGAAAGTAATGATTTTTTTTTAATTGGCATGACGCTCCATGGAGATAATCATTCCAGGTGGTGTGTGGTGAATGTAATCTCAGCTCACACAGCGATAACGCTGAGGAATCTCCTGCACATTCAGGAAGGAACTGCTGGAAATACGTGTATGATGAAATGAAACAAAATGTAATTGTGAGAATGGCATCACTATAATAGATAAATACCAGCAGGAACAAGAATGAAAAAGGTATATGTCAGTAATTACAATAGGTGTGTGTGTGTGTGTGTTGGGGAGACAAAGTAAGTCGAATCCTGTTTACATCTGAATTATGTAATATATAAAGCAGCACTTTCATTCATTATAAAGTGTCAGTTCTTCCTATGCTATATAGAAGTATGGGGGAGGGTTTATAGTGTTGCACCTCACCTAGCTGTGGCTGAAAAGCTGTCTGCACCAACACACAGCTGGGTAAGCTTGCACACTGCTGCTATGCAACTTCACATACATCCACTGTGTGCATACCAAAGTAAAAAGGAAACCTGTGGTATGCATGTCAAATCCATCAAATCACTAACAAATTCCAGAACAGCCTATAGCACACCAGATGGGATCAGCATGATCATGAGAACAATGGAAAATCTGTCCATGTAAAAAAGAAACTCATATATTGGAACAAGATTCAATATGTGTGTTTTCATGGGTGAATAGTTAATTAGATTAAATATGAATATTAATAAATCCAACTGAGTTATTAACATATTTCTGGAGTTATTTTAAGAGGCATTTGTACCAGATATGCTCTATAATCTCTTTTACACAGATTATCGTCTTTGCCTCAGATGGGGTGATAACATGCTTGCTATAATAGAGCTTTCATCATGGTGCTCAGTTTGTATTTACACACAGGAAAAAAACCCTGAACTGAAGCAAATCTTTTGTTCACTCTCTCGTTTGTTTATTTAACCAAGCCACCATGCAAAATCTCATTTCTTCTTGTGTCCCTTTTGTCAAAAGGAAATCAGGTTATACATAAAGAAATGTTAAAATTAGCATGCTCAGCATTCTTAGTGACAAAATTAACTGCCTGGATAAATACAATCACTACAGTTTGTGTGTGTGTGTGTGTGAGAGAGCGAGAGAGAGAGAGGGAGAAAAAAGAGCAAAAGAAAGATGACATGCTCAAGAGACATCGAGAGAAAAATTCCTCCATTTAAGCTCCGAGCCAGAGGCCCTCCATCACACAGAGCAGCAGACGGCGGTAGATTTAGAGTGTCTTTGGCAGTTTGAAGACAGATCACAGTATTTACTTAGTAAACTCCTCATATGCGCTACCTGCCTGACACCCGCCCCAGAAACAACCTGATCACATAAACCCGTCAGAGCAGACAAACACAGCGACAAGCAGTGGGCTACAGCTGCAGCACCTCTGGCAGTAGCAGCCGCACCATCACACCTGACTGTGCGCTGCTAGTGAAGATCGTGCCACTGCCCTGCAGGAATACACCGTCAGAGAGCAGAGACATGGGGCACGGGAGGAAGGAAAGGAACAGCACTTAGACCTAGACCACCTATCACTTAGATCTAGACTTAGCACTTAGGCTTAGTCAAGCAACCCAAACAAACCCAAAACAAAGTGACTTTAAAACGACAACTTATTGCAAATTTGGTTAGTCTCAAATTCGTGTATAGATGGTAAAATACCATCTGGATGGATTTTGTATATCTCATCTTTGATACTGTTAGCTTGCAAAAGACCCAGACTGTAGTGTAAATGTAGCCACATCCAGTAAAAGTGTGACCTATGATCAGTCTGATGTCTCCAAGCAATAATGTAAGATCACTTGCCTTACACATGCCATCGCAGGTTGTATACAATGCAATTCATGTATGCTGGCCTATGATAGGAGCGGAATACTCGAACTACTGCAGGAGGAATATAGCAACTGTAAGCAAAATGGACTTAAAAACCAGTGTGTGGCTTTAAAATGTGTATTCATGGTAACAGTAGCACTCTGGTCACTGAAACAGCTCCAGGAATTTTCCATGTACTCCTTTTACTTTCTGCAAGGTCATTGGACCATTAAAAAAATCTACTCAAGGTGTACTTCTGCTACTTTCAATTAATCACTAACAATGTAGAACGGTCTGTCTTACCAATGACATCTAATGTCTAATCCAAAGGGCAATAGACTTCTAAATTTATTCAGCTTTTTCTCCCAAGGTGTGAAAAGGAATACTCATTCACCCATGTAAACATCCTGGACACTACAAAACCTAACCATTGGTCATTCATTCACAGGGGGATACATGCAGCAACAAAAAAGGTTTCAAGAAAAAAATATATGAATGGGTGACTTGAGAGGAAGACAGACACCTCCTGCTGGCTGCAATGACTGGACTACAATTGCTTTTGTTTTCTTTCATAGGGCTTATGGTAGCATTGGTAATCCATCTCACACCCCTGAATGATGCACGCTCAACACTCTTACTTGTATAAACACCAGACACTAATAAAAATACACATTTACTTACAATAACTGTACATTTTGTTTGAATGCCTTACACGTTGACCTTAAATGAGACTTATCACACATTCCGATTGAAAGACATACCAAGTGATGGAAAAATCTGATTTTAAAATCACTCCCATCGGTTCTTCCGGGCTAATTGTTGAGAGCTTCTATATTACAACCACACTTCCTTGCCCTCTTATCTCACACGTTGGATCTGAAATGAATGCTCCTCTTTGTGAAGTAAAGGCTGAACTTTCCCTAGTAGTGAAGCTGCTCTTGTAACAGCTTACCACAAGGCATCAGCTTTGCTCTGTTACATCTCCTTTTAAATATTTACCACAGCAAATATACTTGCAAAAATGCAACACATTTTCATTCCTATCACACTCTAAAAACCTTCTCACATACCAACCACTGAAAAAGTAACTCTCAGGTTAACCAACCCAGGTGGAGTTTGAGAATGATTGCCTGTAGCTGTGGTGGTGGAGAAACGATGGGCAGGTAATTTCAATCTGGATGGGGCAGAGTTCATCTCTCTCTGCAGAGCCATGTCAGTAGCACAGATGATTAATATGAAGATTGATATGCCTGCCTCCCTATGTGGCCTGTGTCTAGAGTACAGTGGGGAAATTTATTCTGATGTAGCTATGGGGACACAGTTTAAAGTGTACAGAACACTGGGTCTTGGTCATTTGCTAATGCATCATTAAAAATCTTTTTCTCAGATAGCCAGACATATAGACACTCACATACACACACCTCCAATTTAAAGGAGATACATGACTGATGGTCCAGCAAAGACATGAAAAAGATTTTGACCCTACTCAATAATTCACAAATAAAAACTGCATATCTGATAGTCAGTTCAAAAATGAAACTTGCCTAAATGTTTTTTCTGTGTAGCATAATGCTTGCTATTGATCCCATAAACTCTGTGGAAATAACGGCCTCTCAGGTGTGAATTAAAACAGTACCAAGTGTTAAAGAGTTGGTCTTCAACAGAACATTTTGAAAGCGCGTGCTGTATGGAGAATGTGAGTAAAGATTCAGAGTGAGAAAAGCATTGATTAAGAGCCCATGCTTCACAGTTTTTTAGCTCAGCAGTCATTGACTTAGTGGTCTGACATTATGGAGTGTAAGTGCAGTCAGGAAGATGCTAATGCTTTTAAGGGCCTCTCAATAAGTGTATTTTTATGTCTGTTAGAATCAATATCTTTAAACAGTGCTCTGAGAAGACCTGTCCTGGTTTGTCACGGCCAGAGTGAAGGTCATATAAAAACATTCAAAAGGTACACTGTATGTGAGCATGTGCAAGTACAGACACACACACACCTCTTCCACAATATTATACAAAGAACCACCTAAGTCAATATTTTAACCAGTGCCTGTACAGTAGCTTAAAAACTGTGAAACTTTAACTGTGAAACAGACCACGACAGGCCTGATTTGAACATGTAATTTTGGAAGTGACATGCCACGCATACATTAAAGTGTTGTTAATACAGAGCCAGGCAAAACACAAGGTCAGAAGTCCCTGACCCTAGAGCAACTTACTTAACCTAAGGAATGTCAAAGCTGTCACGCAAAGAGACAGTTTGAAAATAAAGGGTAGGCTAAACCTCCAGTAGTGATCTATTTAGCTAATTATTATGGTAAATCAGGGCAGGTAACAGAGTTGACACAGAGGGGAAGAGAGCTAACCGGGCAAGAGGTTAAGAGATTACACTGTGCCCTATGACGGAAAAATCTCCTGCTGTAACACCCCAGGTTCAGCGACTCGTGGAGAGAGTGAGACCCAGGCAGGGCAGGATTAGAAGAAGAGTAATGTCCAAACACCACCTAGTGGCCGCATGAGTACCCTCTCCACTCAACCACCGCATTGATGAACTCAGTGAGGATTGTGGCATTCTGACCAAGAATTACATCCTGGTTTCTTTTCGTTTTATCTAGTCTTTCTTTGGCTCCAATTTTCTTCAATTCACAGTAACCACTCGTGTTATTCACCATTCTTCAGTTACTCCAGCTGATCCTAGTTTCTCTATGACTAGAATGGCAGGTCATGTTTTACCCCTGTACCCTGTCTCTTCCTTGTCCCTCAGTGAAGCTCATCAGAATATATAAAGCAAGGGTGAGAATCTGCCTGTATTCTAACACGGCGATGAGACAGGTCACATCTTCATGCCCCCTGACGGTGTGTTTGACAGGCGGGCGGCGTGGCAGCTCTAAAGAGTAACGATCGCTGCAAACAGAGAGCCACACTCAGACAGGCCCAGCGCTGCGGCCAGAGGGGGTGCAGCGGCTCAAAACCGCAGCAGGCGGCCCAAAACGCCACGCGCACACGGAACACAGACCCGGGGTCAGAGGTGACGGATTAGGGAGACAGGAGGAAGAGGCAGACACCATGCACCAGTGGCTGCAGCGCGCCTGTCGAGAGCAGGAGCATGCAAAGCACTCCCGCGCTCTCCATTTAGGCCCATGTGTCAGAGCTGGAAATGAGACCATTACCAATTCATGAAAGGCTAAAGAAATGTCCTTACATGAGACAGTGCCATTCATTCCACTCTCCCGAGCGCTGGGCTACCCATGTTGATCAGCCTTTTCAGGCATGGGGTTGGAGTTTGAAGAGGAGTTCCTGCCGCCTCGCAGGTAGGAAGGAAAACGGGCAAGACGTCAAACCTGAGGACACAGATTAAATCAATCTGAAAGGTGTGGTTCAGAAGGTTTAGGGTGAATTCGTCTACACACAACGCGCCCTTATTGATGCCTTTGTCAAAAAATCCATATTTATGCAAGTGGCCCAAGTTCAGGTTCATTTGGGGACTTGCCTGTGCTAAGTGCCCTTGGTGCACTTAGGGGTTGTTCGTGTCATGAAAATGACATTTCCCTCTTGTAGCAAACGTTCCTAATTGAGGACGAGTCGTGTACCATCTCCCTCAATGGAGAGAATGCTCAGCGCAATATGACAGATGGGCCAAAAGAGGAGAGGGGGCCGGGAGGCCACCCACCCGCCTGTCACAGTTGTCAAAGGGCTATGCTCCAATCATCTGCACATGACAACATGACCCGCCCCTTGCCTTAACTCTGAATGCCTAATGAGAGCACTTGGGACACCTCTGCTCATCTTCCCCCGCTGTCTTTCTTCTCAGGTGGTGGGGTCATTTGCATGTGTGCAGGCTGGAGAAGGGTCTGGGTAGCAGGACCGGGCGTGCGCTGATCAATACCATCGATCAGATTCTGAGCACAGCTAATGATGAGGTCAGTCTGATCACGCGAAGAGCCCACCAGCCATAACAAAGCCAATACCGCGAGAGTGTAGATCAGTCAGCGTGACAGGCCTAGCAAGCAGAGGGCCACGTCAGTTAAGCGCTCCGCTCATAACTAGGGTTAGGGGTTAGGGGTAGGGTTGGGGTTAGGGGTAGGGGTTAGGGTTAACCCTAACCCAGGGCAACACTAATGAGGTATGTAAAAGAAGCAGCGACAAAAACAAAGAAAATGCAACACAGATCGTCTTTAATCTAAATGCAATTGTAATAAATACCAAATACATTTCTAAACACTAACATTTCTAGCGACGTCATAAAACACTTTTTTAAATAAATATGACAAAAATAGGTTAAGGTCTTTCTGTATAAAAAATACACTATTAACTTTAACTAAAACAGCAGGCCCTAAATGCCTGAGCGAAGGCTGGAGATGTCGTTCACCAAAGCCGTCCAGCCCAGGAGGATCCAGCTCAGCAGTCGGCGTGCTCGGCAGACAAGAGCCAGCGCCCAGCAAAGAGAGAGCATGAACGCCGAGAGTCAACGTGCGTGAAAATGGGCATTACCATTTTAAAGAGACGGATTAAATCCCATTAAATTCAGTTAGATTCCATCCCACATGTTGAGTATAAAAGCAACCGTGTGGCACACAGCGGCTAATGAGGCTTAACAGGCCTTTCATTAAGCACAGTTATTAAAGCGCTAAACATCATCACCACGTCAAACGGAGCGCTGGAGGCTTAGACCCGGGGAG
This sequence comes from Brachyhypopomus occidentalis, assembly GCA_020368025.1. Lineage (NCBI taxonomy): Eukaryota > Metazoa > Chordata > Actinopteri > Gymnotiformes > Hypopomidae > Brachyhypopomus > Brachyhypopomus occidentalis. The sequence goes on from JAGXOD010000004.1 coordinate 5,483,995, forward strand.
GCAGCCATAGGGAAATGCTCCCATTTTAAAGAATGTCACACCGGGCGCCATGCATGGGCAGGAGTCAAAGCCTTGTCGTGCTGTTCATTTGAAAGGCCATTTGCCACACATGTTTTTATTAACTTGCTCTTCGGATTTAGGAGAATATGAGAACACGCATTGTGGTCTCCTTGTCTGCCTGGGCCAAAATGCACACCAGTATTTGTTTGATCCCATACTGGACTAAAATGAAATTCCACCTAAACACGTGTCAACAAATAGCTTTCAACTTATAAATCATGCATGTTTGTTTTTAAAGCAGGGAGAACATACACTGGGTATACTCAGATCTCGCCCCAGTTTGACGCATGGAGGTTGATTTAACTTGAAAGAATTTGAAAGGATTTCGAAAATCAATGTTTCTGTTTTCCATTCAACAGTTGCCGGTTGCTTATTGCTTCTTCACCCTGACCTGGCGATGTAAACAAAGCCTACGGTCTGCACCCGCTGTAGGCTGTACATGCAGCCCTGTGCTCCAGGAGCTGTTGGACTGGCGCTCAGGCAAGAGCAGAGTGGGAGTGGGAGTGGTCGTGGTCTGGATCCTCCATAATGGATCTCAGGGACTCCAGCGCCTCTACAGTCACCTTTAGGCTGCCCACCACTTCACTGCTGTCCTGCACATCCACAACTACAGGGAAGTGGAGAGAGAGAGAGAGAAAGGGTAGGTTAGAGTGATTCACCGTGAATCATATGATATAAACATATATCTCAGTAGGCAAAACACACAGACACAACACAGTCAAGGTCAAAGAAAAGTCCCACTCACTATCCAGCCTGACATCTGTCATGTCCTTCTGCTTCTTCAGGATGTCAGGGATGCTAAGATAGGCCACGCCCACATCCTCACACTCCTTCTCCTGCTCCTCCTCCGGTGGATCACTCACCACAGTAAATCTGATACTGAAAGAGTGAAGCAGAGACTCAGTCAGACAGCAGAGGCACAACCCATGATAACGTATTCAGGACTGGAAATGAATGCATCTAGTACATTGTATTTCTTTTAAAATGGTAAAAACACCACTTATCCCATTGCGGATGGAGACTGTCCATCCAAAACAAAACCACTCAAAACAACCTTACTAAGATTAACAATGCAAATGAAAAGGAGAATTAAAAAAAGAAGAAAGAAATGAATACTTTTCAAGATTTTTCCTCCTGCCTTCCAGCACTGCTCTAAGGGTGTGTCGTCTGGCCTGGTTGTTCTCCACATCAACATGGATCACTATCAGCAAAGAAAAAAGCAAACAGTCATAAAGTGAGCTAATACGAAACGTCCAATAATGAAACACTGAACAATAGTGCCAGACACTCACAGGTGAGGATTTGGCAAATGTCTCATTAAAGCAGTAGTAAGTCAACTTATAAACCTTTCACCAGTCACAGAACTTTTCAGCAGTTCAAATGAGTGGATGGAATAAACCTGTGTCTTCTCCAGCAAAGCCCTTACGATCTGGAGGTGTGAATAGCTCTGAAGCTGTCAGAAACTGCCCGACATTTTATGGGATTGCTTTTGATTTGGTTTGTTTTTTGTTACATAAATGCTGCATGTAGGTGTCTGCGACTGCTTGTGTCCGCCTGTGTACCATTGCTGTAGTTGAAGAAGATGCTGTATCCAGGTGGTGGTTTGGGCAGTGACAGTGGAGTCTCCACTGAAGGCAAGTCCAGGAAACAATACTCCACAAACAGCCTGACCACACTGGAGTCCACAGAGACCCTGGAGCCCGACTTCAGACTCAGAGAGACGACCTCCACACGTATTCGCTCCGACGGCTAGTAGAACAAAAACATTTTTGAAAATGACCTTTAAAACTATTTTTGGTGAAGGTAGTCTGCACAGATATCTTTACATGACCATTTGAATAGCATATTGCACTTGAAATAATAGGCAATGTATTTTATGGAAACTTTTTTATTTCCATTTTTGAAGAATCCATTTAAAAAAAACCCTCGCCAAATCCAGCACTATTATCTTCTGTTTAACATCAACAGTATGAAAGATCTCCTGATCTGAGCCACTAGACACCCTGATACTTTAGACAAGATCAACTTTCAGAGTAGAACTATTAAGAACGATGAGCACAAGTCAGGCAATAACTCCATCACAAAGATGACACTGTGTCTATTGGGAATGTCTAGTCTGTAATGATGGATACACCTGAAGCTGTTTGTCTCTGTCTCATGTCAGTCTGTCAGACATCTAGTCCAAATTTCAGCTTTAAGTGTCTTCACCATGAAACTGTCACTTTGGTCTAGAAGCTGTCTGCCTGAATATCTCTCTTGCCTCACCAAAAGGCTTTTTTAACTTTTCTCCCCATCATATATGTTGTTTCTTGTCCAGGGTTCCAACTACAAGGAGTGTCATGCTTTGTAAAACTGTATGTCAACTGTTTGATGGAATATCAGCTACGCCAGGATCAGAATCTCTTACATAAACAAAGCTGTTCTAACGCTTACATCTCACTCAGCGGTGCATGTCCACATATCCTTGACCGTGAGGACAGGTGAATTTACTATAAGCATCAAATTGTTGACTATTTTGTAGGAAGGCTACTGTAAAAAGGTAGGTATAGCTGGTATAACTGTAGGAGGCAGTGACCGCAATAATAATAGTACTAGTAGTAACAGTAGTAGTAGTAGTAATAATAGTCGCAGTAGACTGAGTAGTAGTGAAGTAATGATTCTCTAATGACAACTTGCTGTTGGGTCTGAGCATCTGCTGGTGCTGTCCGCACCCACAGTCAAGGTGTTAATCTATGTATTCTACGCTCTGCCAACCCTGCAAAGTCTTATAAAATAACATTTCCCAGTGGGCAGGCCAGCAGCTCCAGTGCAAATACAACATAGCAAACAATACACAATGGCTTATTAGTTCAAGCCTGTTAATTGGATTTGTTGGCTGAAGGGAAAACATTATTGACAACCTGCAGATTTACTTTCTGTAACTGATGTAACACATACGAAACTTATTCCTCCTCAGCTGAAGCCTCATTATATGTGAGAAACTCCCCATTTTCAAGCTATGGTGTTTACTTAAAACCCCTAAGATACTGATAAAAACAGCCCGGGATGTGGGGGAAATAACCTCGAAGAATTCTTCTCACTGTTTTCACAGACAGATACTCTCACATTCACTCTCTGTTACACTCACACAGGAGTACTCACTTGTTTCCTGTTCTGGGAGCTCTGAGCAGGCACAATGCAGTCATCGCTGTCTGAGAGGATCGATTCACTTAGATCTGAGCCCTGCTGTATGTCTAGACAAAGAAAGAAACAGCGATGGTGGAGGGAGGGGGAGAGACACAGCAAGGGAGAGAAAGCAAGAGAGCATGTTAACAAAGCACAACAATTATGTCGGTAGGAAAGTTACAATAGAAAAGGGAGCATGAGAGGAAGTGGAATTATTTAAAGCTGTCAACCATCTATAACCAGAGACGTCATCTTTCTGTCTATCTCCGTCTCTACCTCTCACCTCCCATAGACCAGCATAACATAAGAGTGACATGCTGGACATGATCACTTTAAAAGACAGCCTCTTGGCCAAGGTCAACAGTCATTAACATTTATGTTGTTGGCTGCCAAGAGACAACATATCAGGATATTGGCAGCAGCACCTGCAATATTTATGATTTTTTTCCTCACATTGCTGTAGGGAGGCCTGCAAAACAATAGAGCAGGTGGTGTCCCACATGAAAGTGAACACCAAGCCTGAACAGAAGGATTTGCTTTCCCCAGAATGCATATGGGATCCAATATTGTATGTAATATGGACTCTATAAATACAGAAATGTATTGACAGCAATAAGAAACAAGATAAAACAAGTACTGGGAGATATTTCCAATACAGTATATATGGAATTGGCACCCCAATATTACAATCAGTTAGTCAACCAAAATAAACCATCCAATGAGAAAAAGCCTACATAATAACAAAACATTCTGGAATTGCCTCATGCTTAAAAATGCAAATACTGAAAATTTATGCAGCACGGCTAAAGACTGTCCTACTTTGTCTAAAATAACGGCTCTTTTATTTGTTGACATCAAAATATCCACAGAACAATTAATTTGAATGGCAGAGGTTGGTCAGGATGTTCACAGCACAAAGAACAAAAAGAAGACGCAAAGAAATCTAAGATTTGTTAAAGGTCTAACTTATGATTAAGAAATGCTAAAGACATCATGAATGACAGCAGTAAGAAAAATGCACCTTCCTCTGGCTCCTGGATTTCCTCAGAGATCTCTGAATCTTCCGATACGGACTGAGAGCTTACTGCAATCACCTGGCCCTCTGAGAAATGTGACTCATCATCTTCCTCTTCCTCTCTGCCTGCAGGGGCCTGCCCCACCTCGACTACTCGGACGGTCTGTAAATGACTCAACATTTGAAGCAATGTTAACTTTGTGAAATAAACATGAACATTCTTATTTTTCAAGAGATAATAATATGTTCATGACTACAGATCAAATTGGTTTTAAACTAATTCTTAGATTTTGCTTAATTTCTACAAACCTTTGAATAACATCCTACAACTTTAGTAATAGCTACATATTCAGTAATAATACATATTCAAGGAATGCTTTCACAAGCTTTGATGGTATGGCACTATGCATGTGCAAACCTTTGGGGTTGAGACAGCAGAGGGCTTTGTTTCCTGATGACCACTGGAGGGAGTAGTTTCACTAATCTTCTCATTTCGAATAAAACACATAAATAAATAAATTACCGAATAAACATAACATTTATTTATAACAAGTAAACAATCAATAATAAAACTGAAAATGAAACTATATATATATATATATATATATATATATATATATATATATATATATATATACACACACACACACACACACAATTTTTTTTCTTACTTGATTTTCAGACTTTGTGACATCCAAGAATGAAACCTTCTTAGTAGGCACTTTAGTCAGGGTACGCAGTCTTGGCTTCGGCAGTGGGGTCTAAAGATACCAAGATACCATGTAAAAAGTGAATCACTGAAAATATTTGACTGAAGATGCTAGAATATTTTTTGGGCCAGTGAAGCAGTGGTCATGAATTTAAGTTCAAGGACAGAATCATAAAAACGTCCAGTCCAGTGTAAAAAAAGGTGCTAAAATCCAGCCCCATCTCCTGAAGAAATATCTGGGACTGTCCTCGAACTTAAACCAATCAAAACCTTGCATTTACGTAAAATAGCTGAACAAATCAATCAAGCTTTTTTTGCATATACAGGCCCATGTCTCACCTCAGAAGTAGTGGAAGATGGCAAAGGAAGAATTTCTCTCCCCTCCCCTCCATTAACACTTCCAGTTTGGTCAACTGCTAATTTTACAGGAGACTCCTTCACAATGAACTTAGCCTGCTCTGAAGTCATGGCTGATCCTGAAGGAGGCAGGTATGTGAACTTCCATTTGAGAGTCACGTCAATGTAACCACTGGGAAGACCAGCAGGATCCATCAGCTCAAATGTACCTGTATCACACACATCACAAATGAAATTTACAACCTACACCAATAATAAATAGAATAAAATGCAGTAAAATAGTAGCACACAGTGAGTGAAGATGGCTGTGCACTGCCAAAAATAATGTAAAAGAAGCAATTACCATTACTGAAGCTTATTGGTAAAACAGCTTCTCACCAGTAATAGCTTTATCATGCGCCAAGGATATAAGTGGCACTTTGGCTTTCCCCAGATACAGCTGATTCTCCAAGTCCTGATCATCAAACACATACAGGATCAAACACTCAGACCTCAGATATGCATCAAGGTCAGAGTTCATTGCCATGGGGAAGGTTACATGATCCTCAAGCTGTGGTTCGTTGGTAGAAGGAATGATCGGTGTGTCATGGTCAGGGAAGTGGAAGAGTTTGTAGATGACGTATGGGCTGGGCTGGCCATGAGGACCCCTGGATTTGAGATTAGTGCAGCGATGTACTGTGATGTGGAGTTCGTTCAGGTTCCCATCTTGGAATGATGAGCTGGTCAGAGGGGCAGTCACAGCCTATGGAGCACACACACACACATACAGGAGGGAAGAGTGACTAAGGAAGAAATGTGTGGAACTGCACAGTTCTTGGTGGGAACAAAAAGGGCATCTCCACTTTTTTGTTCACTTTTAGATGCTTTGCAAGATTTAACTGGTGTGTTTATTTTATAAATTATTATTGTGACAATGAAGTGTAAGGGACACTGGCTACCTGTTGGATACATTTAAATAATCAATAGCATGTTTATATATATATATATATATATATATATATATATAGCATATATAGCATATATATAGTGTATAATTGAACTTTTTAAAGTTAACTTTTTAAATATCACGTATAGAAAACAAAAATGACCTAATCACAGTTTCATTTAGACTATTCACAGGTAGGTAAACTATGAATGAAGTATCCATGCACCAGCAGCCACAGCTAAACCAAAGATGAAAGTGAAGCTGCTGCCTCTTCATAATTAGATGTGTGAGTGTTAACACCACCTGGCTCTGGTCTCTGAGGCTGGAACTGAGGTAACCCTGTGCCTTGGCTCTCTCCTTAAACAGGCGGATGGCCTGTTCCATAGGAACCCTCAGTCTGAGCCAGTAATCCAGAGTACCAAGCACATGGATTTCACCACTAACCCCTATCAACAGTTAGAGAGAAAGAGACCAACTGAGTCAGCAATTCTAGAGGTAAATGCATCTGTAGATAAAAAGGCATGAATTTGAGTAGAAGAGAATATATTAAGAGAATTAATTTAGCTTAACAAAGTACTTAAAAAGGACCTTTATAAAAAAAATTGCTCTTTGAACGCTACCGACTATGAACTTCTCAGCAGGACATGACAACAATTTTTGACTCAGCAGAACTATATCCTTACCCAAAATGCCTTATTTGAACTCACCTACCAACTGAAGTGTGCCAAATACTTTTCCATCTCTTTCCAACACTTGACTCAGGTGCAGCTGACCTGCAGCTATTGTTCGGAAGGCCAGGCCCTCAGCCAGATGAAGTTCCACAGTGATGGAGTTACTGTGGAGGTAGTGCAAGAAGAGATCGTCCACCTTCACCAGGTACTGGGAGATGAAGTTGTAGGCTGGTTTTGGGCCCCGCACTACAGCTGTGGACTGCAGCTCAAAGTCATAAAATGCATAAGTGCAGAAAGTGGACGGATCTTTGTCACCAAGACTGTCCAGAGCCTCAGGACCGAACCGGGCTGTGCCCAGGTGGATCTCCAAAAGGTTCTCTCCTCGAGCGAGATGAACGGTTTCATCAAACTCATCAGTCACATTATCATCTGTGATGTCAGCTCTGAAGACGTGGGCCTTGGTTCCATAGGCAATGTCTTTCAGCTGGGCTATGTGAAAAGGATGAGAATGTTAGAAGACAGCTGAGTGAGTTTCAAATAAAGCTAACAGAGCTAAAAGAGTTACAATCTTTTGAATGTAGTTAAACCTTCAAGTTTCTTGATCTTGGCAGCCCTCATGTCCAGAAGCTGACCCAGTTTCTCTTGCTTAAGTTCATTTTCTAGTTTCAGATCTTCCATCTTGCGTGTAAGTGCCTCAACTTCTGCCTAAATTACATTTTTGACACATACAAGAGACGAAAAAGGAAAAGGATTTGGCTCAAAAAGTTTATAAAGGTTACAAAACTACATCACTTTTATTTGCTGTTGGTACTGAACCTGGTAGTCTTTATTGATCTTGTGTTGGATGATAAGCATATTTCTAGTCTTCTCCAGCTCTTGGACAGTTTCTGCATGAAGGGCCTGTAGTTCTTTCATCGAGCGCTCTACATCCATGTGGACCTCTGCTTCCACCTTTTCCAGGAAACCCAAATCACCCGAGTGCTGGGTCTTACGCACCTGATGTTAATGAGAAGATCCGTTAACAAAGATTAGGGGCAAACCAGCCACAATACATGTAATGTAAATTCCCCATGAAAAATGTCCATGAAAGGCTTATGAAAAATGTAAGAATGTATGAAAAAAATTCACTTCACTGGACACAATCTTTATGATAACTTACAAATGGGCTGGAAAGGTAACCTTGCTAATTTGGTTGCTGTTAGATCTCCATCTTCAAATGTGTTTGACATTATTTTTTAAACTAGTTTATCCACTAATTTAAATAAATTATTAAGTTGTGCGTGTTTCACTCATTTTCATGAGTATATGCTTGCCATTCACAACAGACATACATTATCTTTTGGTTATCAGAGGTGGACATTCCAGGTTCAGAAAGTAAATGTCCTCACCAAGATTTTGCTCAGGCTTCTTGGATTGTGTTGATTCCACTAATTTTACCTGCCTTGCACTAATTAGAAAATCCAGCAAGCTTGAGAAAAATCCTCAAGAAGGAGTTTTACTTTCTGAACCTGGAATGTCCATCTCTGTCGGTTATTAATTTTGAGGAAATACTTTACTACTAAGTATCAGCCATCCACGTAAGCTCATTCAAAATGACTAAGTGCTAAACTCATTCTTCTACTTTTTGCCAGATATCCCATTTGTGGATTGACGTATACTAGTTTTAACTACCTGTCAAACCTGTCCAATTTTGCAGTTTTATGGTATAGTTGGCTGAAATTCTGTCAATGTTATAGAACATTTACCTTTATGAGCATCAGTGCTTCACTCAGTTCAGCAGCATCTATTTCACTTTCCTATAATATAAAAAAGCAGGTAAGACTACAGTATGATCAGAAACACAGTATGATCGGAAGCACCGACTTTACAGTCTTTCAAACTTACCTTGGTAAAGATCTTCATGCGGTCTTTGATTTCATCTAGCTGTTGCTTTTGTTCCAGATAACGAAGTTGAAGTTCTTTATTCTCTTCCATCAAGTTTTTGTTTAAATCTTAAACAGAAAACATGCAAACCTTAAAATAGCTGTACAGATTAAATGTGTAGCCCTGTATTTACCATTCTATTCCATGGGTATTCCAGAAACAGAGCCATGAGCTTGGTCCACCTCTCTCCGCTTTAATCTTGTCCAGGATTTGGTTTTTATCAGTGAGGTCAGACTTCAGTGCCATCTCCAACTGGGCAATTTGCAGTTTAAGCTGTTGCTCTCTCGTCTTCCACTTCTGTTCTTGACTAACGTCAAATGCACTAAGGCAACGACAAAAAACATTTTCACCCCAGGGGCCTTGATGTTTTTGTCCAGTTCTTTTTTTATTTCTGTTTACTCACCTGTTCACTAACTTATCACAGTTTTCTTTGAGCAAGTCTCTCTCCTTCTCCAAGTCCTGAATTCGCTCAAGCAACTAAAAAAGAAGAAAATCTGCAAGTTAACACGGCGTTAGCCTGTAACCTCTGCCTTGCAGCCAGCATGCAGCGAGGCGTAACTGCTCTATTGCTGTACCTCGGCTGTCCTCTTTTGCTCCAGTGTTTTAGTGTGAAGCTGCCTCTCCAGGCCCAAAGTCTTCAGTCTCTCATCTTTCAGCTGCCCAGTGAGCTCATCCACTTTAGCCATTGCTGCCTCATGACTGGCCTTCAGGGTCTTCTGGTTCTACACAGAATCAGACGAGTTCCATAGCATTTTAAATTAACATCCTATAACAATATAAATGCTTGAACCACTCGCAGAAATACATTTCTGGCTATTCATGTACAATGTTAATCACGCCAATGCATTTGGGTGGGATTAAAAAAAACTGGTCAAACAAAATGTCCCTTCCCCTGCTTGCTCTTGCATGTTTTGTTTTCACCTCTTGTAGCTGAAGGAATCTTCCCTCCAGCACAATGAATGCATTTCCTTTCTCAGCCAGTTGTTTCTGTAGCTTTATCATCTCCACATTGTCCTTAATGGTTGACCTATGTTAAATTTTCAACATGTTATTGACAAAAACATTACACAGAAAATCTTTCTCTTCCTATAGAAGCCTATAATTTACAATGTCGATTAAAGCAGCACAAACAAACAATCGGGTACCTTTGACCACTGGCCTGTTGTTCTCTTAGCTGAAGGAGAGACTCCTCATATTCTCTCTCTTTCCTCCTCAGCTGATCTCTCATTATCTCTGTGGATCTCTCCATCTCTTCTATTTGAGCCCTCTGGCTCTCTATTACATTCTCCCTTTTTAGAGAAGAAAGCACTAATGAATTGTAAATTATGAACATCTCCATCCAGTGTGAACAGATTTCTGAGAGTGCATTTATGAGAGTTGGTGGGTGAACAAGTGTTTACGGCACGTACAGATTGCGGATCTCTGATCGGGCCTCATCCAGCAGACTGTGCCCATATCGAGGCAAGAGGCCCAGCGGTGGCCTGCTGCTCATTTCTCCCTCTACCTGTCTGGTTCCTGCTGAAAAAATAGAATTACGGTAGTATTAATACCTCCCAGGTGCTCAGTAAAGCGTGTCACAGTTCGGGACTGAGTGTTATACCTCCACTTGGTGTTTGTGGCCGTTGAAGTGAGGCCGGTGAGTCCTCCCTAAATCTGTGCAGGCCAGAGTTGATACGAGATTGAATGTGACTATAGGGTGTTGGTCTGCGTCTCTGGCTCTGAAGCTGCTGTTTTGCTGTAAGAAGACGCTGTTTGATACCCTCATTTTGTTTCTCCAGCTCCTGCACTTTTTCTTGCAGCTCCTCAATCATCTCTTCCATCTCAACATCACGGCCCCCAACTACACGTCCTGCTGAAGACACCTGCTCCACACGCTTACGGTCCTTCACCAAGCGGATTAGCTTTGTAGCCATCCTGAACCGACATACACATAGACACACGCATACTCTTAAAACAATCAACTGACTTGACATGAGCTACGTGAATCAAATGAAATGAGCAAAATTACTTAAAATGAAAAGAGGAAGTTCTGACTGAGTAACATACTCTTAATTAAAGTTATACCTCTTGATCTTGTCCTCTTGCTTATGTGTGTGCTGTTTGAGCAGGAGGTGTTCCTCCTGCAAACGCAGATATCTGTCCTCAAGTTCATCTCTGCTGACCTTGGCCACAGCCTGTCTGGCTCGGGCATTTTGGGAAAGTAGTGATTCTGTGGAGTTTTCATATTACAGAAATGATTTTTTTTATTGTGCTTTTGAGGTGAATAGTGCATACCAATAAAACAAATAGCGCGTTTTACCTTTCTCCAAAACTCCTCCATTAAGGTTTAAAGGGATGTCTCTCACAGGAATGTCAGCAGCCGTCTCGTAAGCTAACGTCACAGACATGCTTCAGCCTGAAAGGACAAACGTTTACTTTCCCAACTTTACCATGCATCCGTTCAATGCGTTTTACGGTGGCATTATTATATGTCTAGTTAGTATTCTATGTCCATGTTTAGCTAGATAAACCACTAACTAACGGTTACTAAAATATAATAAGTATTATACAAGATTATGGCGAAAAGCAACTTAGCTAGCTGGGCAACAGATTTTCATAGCCAAATTATCAGTTAACTATCGCTAACCTACCTTGCAAGACAAGTTGGAAATTTCCAATGCCTAATTTAAATTTTAAAAAAGTATTTATTTTTAAGTAGTTACGTTTCACACAGCAAACCACATAGTTACGTAGCTAGGTCATTTATCCGTATCTAGTTAGCTAGCTAGCAAGCAAGCTAAGTAAGGGGCATCTGCAGCGACCGTTGCTAGCAAACAATTTGCCTTTACAAATCAACTTCCCGTATAGGCCTTATGGGAAAAGTAGTCCTAGGTACTATTGCTCAAAGGTCCATGTGGTTAGTGAAAATGTTAGTCTAAATATTTTTTTCGCCAAAAAAAACTAACTTTTACTTACTAGCTATAAATAGAAGACGATACTCTTATCATAGATCATTAGGAGCAATTAAATAACACAAAAAATCAATATCTTACAAGAACACCAATATCATGTGATAGCTAACTACAATAATTCTACAAAAAATAAGGCATTTGAGCATACGAATGTATGTGAGTGTAGGCAAACATTTGTTTGACCGTTTACTGCATTGCAGTGAAGCAGTGTGAGGTTGTATATTGACAGGTATTAAACCTACTCAAAGTGAAAAATAGTGGATTGTCACGGTAAAATGACATTTGGAACGTGAACAGGGGGCGGGCACATCGTTTCCGTGTGCTAAGAGTCCTGTACGTCTTTTGTATTACGATATACGTTTACGTCACATAACAAAATATACTACATTCAAAATTTTCACTATACGCACTCTACGTAAGTCAAGTACGCAAGGTAGAAGCTGTCTGTCAAAGGACATTTTAAATGGCTACACTGTGCAGAACTGTACAGTCTGTAGGGCATTGAAATACCTTGCTTCGGGTTTAATTCGCACCTTAGCCATATAAATGCTATATTTTACAACTCATTGCTTTTCGTACATTGTCTGAAACGATACGACTACTGGAAACTCTCGTTTGATCATACGTAAAAATGAGCGAGGAGGAAGACATTCTGCAGAAAACAAAATTAGGATTTGAAGATCTGTGTCGAGTCCTGAATATGGACGAGGAGGCGAGCAACGGAGCATGGAGAAGTTATGAAAATATCAGCAAAAATTACACTTTGGAGGTAAGACTAAGCTACGTACGGCTGATAACTTGGGCCCGCTGCGGACGATACGCCGGTACATGCACGCAGTTTGATTAACTGTAGTCATACGTGTGTGTGTGTGTATATATATATATATATATATATATATATATATATATATATATATATATAGATCTTAGTATTGCCAATAGAGCAAATACATGTTTGTGAAAATCACTGCAGATTTTATTTATTTATTTATTTATTTTGGATACGATTATTGGTGGCGATCGCCTAACATTAGGTTTAGCGTAACCACCCGGGTTAAGAGGTTAGTTAAGCATTCTAATAGACCTTGTGATTTCTCCTATCACATAGCATGGTAGCTAGCTCTAACGTTGCTTCTCAATGAAACGTGAATCGTTGTTTTAAAAACTAGCTAGATACTTTAAACTCGTCCAAATACTTCCATTGTCATTCCATACATTCCCTATTTTACAAGTTAACTATCCCATTTTACTAGGTTACTCTTATACCCTATAGGTATATAAGCCAGAAAACAATGTTTGTTCTTTTTTTGCATTCTTTGCTATTTGAATGTTTACATTTGTGTATCCTGTTACAACATTGCGCTTACCTGGTAATGCCCCATCCCCCATCTCTCTCCCAGGGTAGTGAATTACACTGGCTGGCATGTGCCCTGTATGTGGCCTGCAGGACATCTGTGCCCACTGTAGGCAAAGGCACTGCCGAAGGGAATTACGTGTCCCTGACACGGATCCTGCGCTCTTCGGAACAAAGGTATGTTTGACACTTGTTTCATTGTTTGCAATATATTTCAAATATTGACAGCAATCATAATGTGCTGTTTACATACATGGGTGTTGTGTTTAGGATGATGTGAAGTCAGAAGAGGGATCTTAAAAAGTGTTTTAATTGCAACAGTATGCATACCCAACCAAACATTTGAAATGTTTTTAATTTTGTGACAAAAAAAATCATTCCAAATGTGAAAGAACTAATGTTATTTGAAGTTCACTCAGCACTATATGTTTCTGCTGGCATAAAAAAAACACAAACATAAAAAATGAAAACCTGTAAAAAATGTAATGGACATTTGAGTAACTATGACTTGCTCTCTTTATAGCCTGATTGAGTTTTTCAGCAAAATGAAGAAATGGCAGGATATGGCCAACCTGCCAAAGGAATTCCGGCAGAGCACAGAAAAGCTGGAGAGGAACTTCACAGTCACATCTGTCATTTTTAAAAAATATGTCCCTATTTTCAAAGACATTTTTAAAACCCCCTCTGAAGAACCACCTAGAGCTCACAGAAGCAGGAAACAGAGGTAGGCTCTACTGTAACGCTGAATTAGGTCTCCATTCTATTCAGCTACTGTATGTACTGTATACAGACACCTAATGTCTAACTTTTATTGACATTAAATGAGAAATTCAAAGGTCACTCGTAGTAGTTGCTAACCGCCCTTTCTAGTAATCATACAAAGATCTTATTGCTTTTTTGTATTCCAATTTCTCTTATCTCATATAAACCTCTGGAATATTAATTTTGCTTTAGAGAATAAGAAACTTTGTGTTGAGGTGTTGTGGCATGCAACTTTGGCCCTATTTGCCTGTTCGTTGGTTTCTAGTGTTAGTAATGAACAATCACTTGTACTTTGTAGGGTTATAATAATGGCACAGGAATATATCAACTTTGTGTATGGCTTTACATTTTTAACACATAACATACTATGGTTACTTACTAAAGTTTCATAAAGTTTGGACTGGTTACTGATTATGTCTCAGGTCAGAACAAACCTACTTTCTCATCTCAGACATAGATGGCATGGAAGAGTAGGGAGGGGGGTAGACCTACAGGAGCAGACATCACAGCATTAACCATCCCACACCGATAACCAGTACAGACCGTGTCCTACACTAATAGTGGAGAGGAGAACTGTTGCATAACATCACTTTCGCAATGAGCCGTGTCCTCCTGCTTGGCTCCGGCATGCACCCCCCCCCCGCTTGCCGTCCTGACAGGAGTTTGAGATGATTCCTCTTTCCTGTCTCCCCAGGCGTCATCCATGCACCGTGGCAGAGGTGTTCCACTTCTGCTGGCTCCTGTTTGTGCAGGCCAAAGGTAAGCAGCCTCTACAGCTCTGCCCGTACCAGGCATCGTTTGGGGCGGAACTGTCAGCTGTTGCATGCTATGTATGCCAGTGTTCAGTATATTTTCTGAAATGTTGTACATGTATCTCTGAACATGCCTAAATGACTCACATGCACATTGCATCTTTCCTAGTCTTCTTACTGGTACAGGTAAAAAAAAATTAATGATTGTTATAAAAAAGTTCAGTTCAGAAGGGGATTTCACATTTGATGTTAATGGAGGATGCTCTCTGAGCCCGGTGAGCCTGAATCCAGAATAACTCCAAATCCAAAGAGGTGTAGAGGGTATTGGAGGAGAAAGAAGGTTACACTCCTAATGATAGGAGATTCACGCAGATGGCCAAGAGAAGAGGACAGTGTTTATTGGATCGGTTCCTCCATAAGGGTGTCTTAGAGGGAGAGGGACTCTTTACCTAATAGAGTTGATTCAGCATATGCATTGTTCCTGTTTACTGTCAAGAAATAGAGCTTGGTCATGTGATCAGCAATCATTAGCAGGGCCTGTGCAGACTTGTCGGCATCAGCTAGAAACCTCAGGGGGTTTGTTCACACACACACTGGTCCATTGCATTGATTTCTTTTAACCTTCTTTAAAATAGAGCACTTAACAATGTGTTTGTATGCATATGGTGCTAACTGGGCTCTGAGGAATTGTGTAGTAATTGTCTTTGATTTTTAGTTATAACTATTTTGAATAAAAACAGTGATGTGAAAATATCAGCAATTTTGTGGACCAATGAACTATTAAATGCTAACAAACATACTCAGTGGAGCAAACAGCCATAGTAAAGACCGTCAGGTTTACATTTTTATTAGACTAAGAAGACCAATGTGAAAAACAGTTGTGCTAAATCCCAAGAAGCATTATATAAAATATAAGCGTGTAACTTTACAGAACAATAGGGTTTGACAGCTGCATGCCTTGGCTGTACTTAAAGGCTGCCCAGAGTGAACGCAGCAGGGAAACACACACACACCGACTGAGACAATTATTTCCGGGCATGTGCAGCATGCAGTGCTTATCATAGTAACCAGTGGAGATGACAAGTCGGGGCTTGTCCGTATTTGAGTAGCCTGTGGTCCAGTGGGGTGGCTCTCTGCTTCCCTCCCTTTTTTATCCCTTTCTCTCTGGTTTAAATCCCCCTCATTCTGCCGCTGTCATATGCAGCTTATTGCTTTCCCTGCGGACACCACTGACGATTTTGTAAGTACAGATTGCAGCACACTATGTATTCTTGGACTTGAAAGTGAATTTGACATCAAAATAAGACTTTTTCAAACATTTTGTCTTTTTTTGTGTGCGTGTAATCCAAAGATAGCATAGTGTGTGCAATTAAT
The DNA here is from genome assembly GCA_020368025.1 of Brachyhypopomus occidentalis. Taxonomy (NCBI): domain Eukaryota; kingdom Metazoa; phylum Chordata; class Actinopteri; order Gymnotiformes; family Hypopomidae; genus Brachyhypopomus; species Brachyhypopomus occidentalis. Next base: position 5,500,013 of record JAGXOD010000004.1, read on the forward strand.
TTGATAGAATCTGTGAGATTTGTTACTATAATGTTTAAATGTTCATTTCATGTTAATTTCTTTAACAAAAGGCCTTCAAGAATATAGTAGCTTTGAACATTTCAGTGGGCTCTAAGGTTGTTTTCTGCATGAAAAGTATAATGAGTTAATACTGGGTCAATTTGGTGCTATAGGTTAGTATGTCTGTGATTATCTTTGTATAGACATAGTATCGACGCTGCCTTTTATATGGCATTGGGTAGAGTCAGTAGAGTGTGTCTGCTGCTCTGAGTGCAGAGGTTTTCCAGTCTAAATATGAATCATTTTTATTGGTAGCACTATGATGAATGTTGGCTGGGCCTTGCATTGGCGCCCAGCATGCAGGTCGATTAAACAGGAAGAAATAAATTTGCAGTGTGCCTCTAGAGCAGAACAGGCTCTCCTCTGCAGCCTTTTCCTGTTGTGCATGGGGATCACGGCTCCTGTCTGGCTGATATACAGCCTGCCCGTAGTGCAGTATGGCTGTTATGAAGCGTGTTTCAGCTCACAGCGACACTGCTGAATGTGTTGGTCAGAGCTGTCAGAGCGGATGGCAGCTGGTTTGACTGGGCTGTTTGAGGAAGTCTAGTGACATAACCCAGGGTTCAACAGAATGCCTGAATACCTTGTCCTTTCTAAACCTTGTCCATCATGTTAGCCTTGTACCATAGTTCCACAGTCCCCGCATCACTTCTGTCTCCTCCGCCCTCCCCGGGTCACTCTCGCTGCTGTCTACAGGGAACTTTCCTATGATCAGCGATGACCTTGTGAACTCTTGTCACCTTCTGCTGTCTGCAGGGAACTTTCCTATGATCAGCGATGACCTTGTGAACTCTTATCACCTTCTGCTTTGTGCGCTTGACTTGGTCTACTGCAACTCCCTCCTGTGCTCTAACCGTAAAGATCTGCTCAACCCCTCCTTCAAAGGTACGGCCCAGACGATCAACCACAGACATGCACACATAGCCTGAAGTTCAACGGCTGTCTTTCACACCTACAGACATGCAGACACACAAACACACACACACGCTCCCTAGGCATGTCCAATACTACTACAGACATGCAGACACACATACACGCTCCCTAGGCATGTCCAATACTATTATAGACATGCAGACACACAAACACACATACACGCTCCCTAGGCATACCCATTGCTACTACAGACATACATACATACATTTTCAGGCACAATTGCTGGGTAAACAATGATATTTTCTCTATTGATCCTCTTTTGAGATTAACACCATATTATGATTCTGCCATATAAGCTTTCTGTGTGCGTGTGTGTGTGTGTGTGTGTGCGTGTGTGTGTGTGTGTGTGTGTGTGTGTGCGTGTGTGTACGTGTGCGTGTGTGTGCGTATGTGTGTGTGCGCACATGCAAACAGGTCTTCCAGAAGATTTTAGCAGTAAAGACTATAAGCCTGGAGTGGGTCCTTTCTGTTTCATTGAGCAACTGTGTGAGCTGCATGATGGTCTGGTACTGGAGGCCAAAGGAGTGAGGGAGCACTTCTGGAAGCCATTCATAAAGAGACTGTTCGAACGCAAGGTGAGTGACCCTAGCCCATTACTACATTACCACAGCATATAGGAATGGAGCTGCTTTGATAGAGTGCTGTTTGTTTTGACATCTCACAGGCTTTTCAGCACACATTATTTATCCATAAATAAATCCAAATAATACTCTTCTTTTCATTTGCCACTTATTTACAGATTTTAAAGGGAAAAGAAGAAACACTCACAGGATTCTTGGATCCTGGTAATTTTGGAGAATGTCTGTAAGTGTCTGAAATGACAAAAAGGCAAAACTTACCTTGCCAAGAAGCCACACACCTCCAGGCTACATTGGGTGCATCTATATTGGTCCAAAGTTGTTTTAATGTGAATAAAACGGTTCAGTTTGCAGTTAAATCAACTTAGATCTGTTCACATATGTTTTAGAACTGTAAACTAGTTGATATTTGGTTCAAAAGCCAAATTACAAGATGTCTTACTTGGAATGAGGTTGTAGTCCTGTAGGGAGTGGTTAACTACAGCCACATGCTTTGTAGACCAGAAAATCTGGGAACTCGCTTTGAAATTCTCGCCACAAGTTATAAAATGAACTGGCTGTACTTTGTGTTAATGCAGATCTGTGTTTTTCCCATCAAAAGCACATCACAACTGTGTGTGTGTGTGTGTGTGTGTGTATCTCAGTGCATCTCTGAACAGAGTGTATGAGGAGCACATTCTTTCGTCAGGTGCTCTGGATGAGAGGATATTCCTGGGAGAAGGGGCAAGTGAGGACATTGGCACACCTGCCCCCTGTCTGTGTGAAGGAATAGAGAACCAGGACCGTCCATCCAACATTCTCCACAGCTCTCTCACTGTGAGTCTGCAGAAAACACCATGCAAAATTCACAATATAAACCTCCACTTACATACAAACACCACTCCAGTTGACAATAACATGCAAACCCATTTGAAGGTCGATTGAAGTGATTAACCTTCCTTTAAGTTTCCTTCAATGCTCAATCATGTTCTCCTTATATTTATTTGATGTTTACGTGGTGACAATGCTTCTTTGTGAATTAGCGATTGAGTCTGGATGTCTGATTTACAGGCATCTGCTCTCAAAGTGTCCACTCCTCTGACGGGCAGGACCTACGTGCAGGACAGCACTGTTGGCACGCCGGTCTCCATGGCAATGCAGGGTGTGGGGAGGCTGCATAGTCTGTTGACAGGACTCAAACACAGACCGAGTCTGAGGCTACGAGAGGTTTTTAAGTAATATATCCACCTCACGTCCACCTCACGTCCACCTCACAGCCACCTCATATCCACCTCATATCAACCTCATATCAACCTCACATCCACCTCACATCCACCTCACATCCACCTCATATCCACCTCACAGCCACCTCATATCCACCTCACACCCACCTCACATCCTACACTTATTAAACACAGTTAGATCATGAAAGCACCAGTATAGCTCTGTTTACAAGGAAAGTCCTCCTGTTCATATTTTTGAGGTACAGCTTTGCTTGGGAGTTTTGACGGTTGCTCACTAGGTGTTTGGCTATAAAGCATCAGCTAATGTTATGCAGTGTCGCATCAGTGCTGTACCACTTATGGTCTGTTTAAACTGTGAAAACCCAGGGCCTGTGCAAGAGATCCCAGTGAAGCCATGGCAGCCAGACTGAGGGAGATGTCTGACACATTCCTCCAGAACTATGAGGCAAAAGGAGAGGAGAACCAAAGTCTGGCAAGAGGTTCGAATTCTAACCTGGATTCATCTCACCTTGCTATGAAATTAGCTTAGGGTTTTTATTGTCTGTTCTGTATTTGTTCAGCAGTAAACAATTACATTTATGTACATGTACACATGTAATTGTGAATTCCTTATCCCAAACATTAAAACACTGGAATATTTGTGCTTGTATGTATGTTTTGCAGATATTGCTGCAAAATACTTTTGCCTAGCTGAAGCACTGTACAACAAAACACTGGAGGCTATCGTTGACCAGGAGAAGAGGAGACTTGGTGACAGTGACCTCTCAGTGAGATTTTCGTTATTCTGTCATTCATTTAGTCATTGATTCATTCGCTGCATGTAAAAATTAATTTATGGTTTGCCTTTACAGTATTACACGCTGACTTATCAGAATCGCGTATAAAGCATTCATTCATTGCAATATTCTCTCACAGTGTATTCTAGAACAAGACATGTTCCACCGTTCCTTGATAGCTTGTTGCTTGGAGATTGTGATCTTCTCCTACCGTCCACCTGGCGAGTTCCAGCAGGTTCTGCAGATCTTTGGAATACCCCCTTACCATTTCTATAAGGTAGCCAAATGACAAACACCCCTCAAAAATCATTATGCATTTACTGTAGATACTGTAGATAATAGACTAGAAGCTATCAGCATTCATTCAATACCAGCAACAAAGCAATCACTCCTGTCCTGCTTATTCATACCATGGCAGCACAGATGGAATGTCTCTCTCTCTCTCGCTCTCTCTCTCTCAATCACCATGTGTTAGGTAATTGAGGTACTGGTGCGGGCCGAGGATGGTCTGTTTAGGGAGGTGGTGAAGCACCTGAACCATGTGGAGGAGCAGGTGTTGGAGAGTCTAGCGTGGAAAGAGGACTCCCCATTGTGGGACAGCATCAGGGAGGCCAAGAATCACGTGCCCTCTTGCCAGGAGGTCAGGCTGCACACCTGCTTCTGACCACCTACTTCTAATTTATTAATGCTACAATGTCACAACCAGTAGTTTCTGTATGGTACTATGAGATAATGATGTTTGTCTATGTGTCTCGGTGTGGATGCGCTTGTAGGTAATGCCCCCTCAGTATCTAGAGGATGGGTCTGACAGCAACCCTCACAGCCCCCAAAATAATGAGCTCAGTGCTAACACTGCTGGAGCAGCCACAGGTAAAAGATGTTTGCATAGCTAAAGCCACAATTACCATAGTTATGCAAACTGCAACAGCGGAGTAATTGGGAAATTTGTTATCGGATTGGTTCCTCTGGGTTTCCATTTTTCACATACCTGTCCATCTCAGCAGGCGTGTCCCCCTCTCCATCTGCGCTGCACGAGCGATACAGCTCCCCTCCCTCCAGCACGGTGCGCAGACGCCTCTTTGTGGACTTGGAGACGACCTCTGACACGGCTGCCTCTGTCAGAGTCACACAGCCTTCCCTGGTCAGCACAATACCTGCAGGCCAGACTGTGGTGACTATGGCAACAGCTACGGTTACTGCTAACAATGGTCAAACAGTTACCATACCTGTGCAAGGTGAATTGAATGACCTCTACACATCTATACCTATACCTATACTGTCTCAATCATAGATAAAGTCAGCATTTGTTTGTATTTGATATTATATCATTATGATTCGTATATATTGTATCATTATGAACAATTTGCACATTGTTTCTATTTTTATTGTTTTCATTGTGATCCAAGTTTCATCCATTTAAATAATTTAGAATGTCATTTACTCCGCCCCTCCGCAGGGATTGCCAATGAGAACGGGGGCATTACCTTCATCCCGGTGCCTGTGAGTGTGACCGGGCAGAGTGGGGCGGGGCTACAGCCTCTCACTGCCCAAGCTCTGACGGGCACCCTGAACACCCAGCACCTGACGGTCACCACTCCGGTCAGCAGCGCCCACAACAGCCCTGCAGCAGGCAGACTAGCAAAGAAAGAGCCCTCAGCACGGAGCAGCTCAGGGCCGAGCACCAAGAACGGGCTCCCTCTCGCTCTTCTTACGCAAGGTGTGCAGGGGCCTCCATGCAGATTGCTACTGTATGACACATTATAACAAATTACCTAATAGCGTCAAAACTTAGTGCTTCGTCTACAAGCTAAAACGAGGCGTGAAACTCCGCGGTTACATAAGTACATTGTGATTTCTTTCCTTTTTTTAAAAATGTAATTACTGTTTCAAACTTTGCAAGTCTTTGTGTGTTTAAAACTGCGTCCAGCAGTGGCAATATATGTATGTCAGCCAAAGACAGCACAGTGTGTAGCACCCTCCTGTGTGTGTGTGGGGTACCAGGTGTACCACTTAGCCAGTGTGTAGCACCCTCCTGTGTGTGTAGCCAGTGTGTACCACTTAGCCAGTGTGTAGCACCCTCCTGTGTGTGTGTGGACCACCCTCCTGTGTGTGTGTGGGGTACCAGGTGTACCACTTAGCCAGTGTGTAACACCCTCCTGTGTGTGTGTGGGGTACCAGGTGTACCACTTAGCCAGTGTGTAACACCCTCCTGTGTGTGTGTGTGGGGTACCAGGTGTACCACTTAGCCAGTGTGTAGCACCCTCCTGTGTGTGTGTGGGGTACCAGGTGTACCACTTAGCCAGTGTGTAACACCCTCCTGTGTGTGTGTGGGGTACCAGGTGTACCACTTAGCCAGTGTGTAGCACCCTCCTGTGTGTGTGTGGGGTACCAGGTACCACCACTTAGCCAGTGTGTAGCACCCTCCTGTGTGTGTGTGGGGTACCAGGTGTACCACTTAGCCAGTGTGTAACACCCTCCTGTGTGTGTGTGTGTGGGGTACCAGGTGTACCACTTAGCCAGTGTGTAGCACCCTCCTGTGTGTGTGTGGGGTTACCAGGTGTACCACTTAGCCAGTGTGTAACACCCTCCTGTGTGTGTGTGGGGGTACCAGGTGTACCACTTAGCCAGTGTGTAGCACCCTCCTGTGTGTGTGTGGAGTACCAGGTGTACCACTTAGCCAGTGTGTAGCACCCTCCAGTGTGTGTGTGTGTGGGGTACCAGGTGTACCACTTAGCCAGTGTGTAGCACCCTCCTGTGTGTGTGTGTGGGGTACCAGGTGTACCACTTAGCCCACCCTCCTGTGTGTGGTGGGGTACCAGGTGTACCACTTAGCCAGTGTGTAACACCCTCCCTAGCCAGTGTGTGTGTGTGTGGGGTACCAGGTGTACCACTTAGCCAGTGTGTAACACCCTCCTGTGTGTGTGTGGGGTACCAGGTGTACCACTTAGCCAGTGTGTAACACCCTCCTGTGTGTGTGTGGGGTTACCAGGTGTACCACTTAGCCAGTGTGTAACACCCTCCTGTGTGTGTGTGTGTGTGGGGGGGTAGCCACCAGGTGTACCAGGTGTACCACTTAGCCAGTGTGTAGCACCCTCCTGTGTGTGTGTGGGGTACCAGGTGTACCACTTAGCCAGTGTGTAACACCCTCCTGTGTGTGTGTGGGGTACCAGGTGTACCACTTAGCCAGTGTGTAACACCCTCCTGTGTGTGTGTGTGGGGTACCAGGTGTACCACTTAGCCAGTGTGTAACACCCTCCTGTGTGTGTGTGGGGTACCAGGTGTACCACTTAGCCAGTGTGTAACACCCTCCTGTGTGTGTGTGGGGTACCAGGTGTACCACTTAGCCAGTGTGTAACACCCTCCTGTGTGTGTGTGGGGTACCAGGTGTACCACTTAGCCAGTGTGTAACACCCTCCTGTGTGTGTGGGGGGTACCAGGTGTACCACTTAGCCAGTGTGCGTCTCCGAGACCTGTGTGGGAAGCTGGACATCAGCGCAGAGCTGCGCAGGAAGATCTGGACCTGCTTTGAGTACTCGCTGGTGAACTGCACGGGGCTCATGATGAACCGACACCTCGACCAGGTGCTCATGTGCGCCGTCTACGTCATGACTAAGGTGAGGGGAACAAACAAAAGAACAAAGATGAGCTCTTGCTTGCAACGCTGCGCCTTACACAAGTCGATCTTGTGCTTGTTGGTTGAGCAGGTGACCAAAGAGGACAAATCCTTCCAGAACATTATGAAGTGCTACAGATCTCAGCCCCAAGCCAGCAGCAGTGTAAGTATAGCATCTCTGGACAAGATCACAAGAGGGTGATGTTGATGATGAAAGTGGTAATTCTAACAATGATCTTTTAGGTATACAGGAGTGTCCTTATATCAGGAAGAAAAAGACATCCCTCAGGCAACAGTGAAAACTTCAATAAACAACAGACATCACCATGTGAGGGTTCACACGGTCAGGGTAACTCACGTCCACTGAAATTTAACTTATCCATTCACGACCATCACGTGAAATTCTGAAACGCCAGATCTATTTGGCTTTTAGGCATATTATTCAGTAACTGCACTATGAAATATGTGCAGTACAATGACAGTAATATGAAAGCTATGTAGGTTCAAAAGTAAATTATGAGAATCTGTCCTAGCAGGAAGGTCGTGACCTGTAAGGACACTGGACATTCTTACACACATGTGCATTTGACTTCAGTGAGACAGTTCAGGATGTAAATGACGTCCTGTGCTGATTTTGTGTCCTCTCTCCCCCCAGCTGGCAGTGGGGACAGCAGCCCCATGGCCATGCGCTCCAGTAGCACCCTGCCCATGCCCCGTCCCAGCAGTGCCCCGTCTACCCCCACACGTGCCCCAGGGGCCACCCCGGAGCAGGAGGAGGGGGAGGAACGCGGTGACCTGATCCGCTTCTACAACCACGTCTACATCAAACAGATCAAACACTTCGCCTTGCGCTATTCCTCCAGCTCGACTAAAGCAGGGGTGATTGGCCAAGCTCACTGAGAGTTAAGCATAGCAGGATAAGACTTATCATCATGAACACTGTTCGGTTTCTTTATTTGAATCTGTGTTTGGCTGTTTCAGACCGAGACTCCGCCTCTATGTCCATATCCCTCACTCCGGATTGGCTTCCCGCGCAGAGTTCTCCTTTCTCACAACCACTCCATCTACATCTCTCCCCACAAGGGTGGTAGCCCTGTCACTCCCAAAGACAAGATCTTCTACTACATCAGCTCCAGCCCATCAAATGTAAATCTGTGCACCCACCACACACACACACACACCACCACACACTCAATGTTTCAATCAAGCATATTTATTCTTTTACTATGGGTCTCATCTGGTGCTTTAAGGTATACATATTTGAAACATTTATACATATTTATTTGAAAATGTATTCATATTTCTGGCTACAAAATTAGGTTAATGGTGCAATGAAAATTGGGTATATGATTCCTTCTCAGCGGCTGCGGGAGATTAACAGTATGATCCGCACTGGGGAGACACCAACAAAGAAGCGGACTATTGCTCTGGAAGAGGAGCAGCAGTCCCCTGCTAAGAGGCTTTGCCAGGAGAACCAGACTGCCCTTCTGCGACGGCTGCAGGATGTGGCCAATGACCGCAGCTCCTCCCACTGATGTAAACCATCCAATAACATCTGGGTTCTACTCATGAATATCATTCACAGGTTCAGACCACATACAGGATTACCATATAGAAAAGGAGTAGAGGCTGAAATAGCATAGGCTCCACCCACATATGCACACCCCTATCAAATAGCTCCTCCCATATTTATAGAATACACATCAAGCAAGAAGCTTGTCAGGTTAACTCCATTTGAATGTACCAATATCAGCTGTTTTTGGGTATAACTTCACGTTGTATTCTCTCTACACATAAAGACGTATTGACCTATAGTCAACGAGTGTGTCTGATTTACTGAGAAGCTATTGTTAATGATAACAATTAAGAAAAATGAAGTACTTAACAGTGTTTGTCAGCAAATCCTGAGCAGCATTTGACATTGACTTTTTTAAAGAAGTATTTTCATACACATTTTTATATTGTATAATGGCAGGGTTCATGTTTTCTTATGAATCATTAAGAAGTGATTGTGAACCCTTTTTATGCTGTATTGTGTTTATCTTTGTATGTGTGTATGTGTGAATTATATAGCTAATATATTTATGCTATTTTTCTAACATTAGTTAAAGAGATACCAATTAGACACAACCAGCACCTAACAACTATCATGGTAATAGTATAAGCTGTACTTTAAAGCAATATTTATTATCCTTGTGTTCTGCATGTGCCCTGTGGCTGTGTGACATCATTTCTGTGTCATTTTTGTTCCCTATGAACTATTCTGCTCTTTTACTTGTGCAAAGGATGTTGTTACTTTTGGAATGTGATGTCATAACAAACTGTGCATCATGTGAAACAAACGTTTTTTTATTGTAAGTGCCTTTTCTCCATTTACCTAAGCTTTGTATGTAAGGATAACATAGAGTTTACTTGAATTTCTCTACATGGTATTAAATAAATTAAAGAAAAAATAGTAATTCATGACATATACTATAGATATGTGAACTAATTTAAACTGTCGGAAACTGAAATTAGTAAGTTTGAAAACTGGAACACAGGCAACTCAGGTCTGTTCTACACCTCATGTTTCACCACTAGATGGAGTCCTACTTTCAAATACAGCCTAACATGCAAAGGCAGTTCCTCTTTAGCAGTGCATGCATTGGCTAGTGTAATGTACTGACACACGGGGCTTAGAGAAATGATGCTGCTGGTTTATGTGCCTGACTGATCCGAATACTGAATGTCCCTATAGCAGTATCCACTGTGCTGAATCTCCCTATAGCAGTGTCCACTGTGCTGAATGTCCCTATAGCAGTGTCGACTGTGCTGAATGTCCCTATAGCAGTGTCCACTGTGCTGAATATCCCTATAGCAGTGTCCACTGTGCTGAATGTCCCTATAGCAGTGTCCACTGTGCTGAATATCCCTATAGCAGTGTCCACTGTGCTGAATGTCCCTATAGCAGTGTCCACTGTGCTGAATATCCCTATAGCAGTGTCCACTGAATATCCCTATAGCAGTGTCCACTGTGCTGAATGTCCCTATAGCAGTGTCCACTGTGCTGAATGTCCCTATAGCAGTGTCCACTGTGCTGAATGTCCCTATAGCAGTGTCCACTGTGCTGAATGTCCCTATAGCAGTGTCCACTGCTGAATGTCCCTATAGCAGTGTCCACTGTGCTGAATGTCCCTATAGCAGTGTCCACTGTGCTGTCCCTATAGCAGTGTCCACTGTGCTGAATATCCCTATAGCAGTGTCCACTGTGCTGAATATCCCTATAGCAGTGTCCACTGTGCTGAATGTCCCTATAGCAGTGTCCACTGTGCTGAATATCCACTGTGCTGAATATCCCTATAGCAGTGTCCACTGCTGAATGTCCCTATAGCAGTGTCCACTGTGCTGAATCTCCCTATAGCAGTGTCCACTGTGCTGAATGTCCCTATAGCAGTGTCCACTGTGCTGAATCTCCCTATAGCAGTGTCCACTGTGCTGAATGTCCCCATAGCAGTGTCCACTGTGCTGAAACTAACATCATTTCAGACTTACTGAAATCCCCACTGACTCATAAAGAGACTCATAATAATTTCATTCATGACAGCACTGTAAACGGGGGTTGGGAGTTTTACATGTCCTGCCCATAGAGCTACAGATGTCTGTACCTTATTGGGAAAACATACAAAGAGGCAACTGCAGGTCAGTGAGAAAGAAAACTGTTTTATAGTTTTCGGTAAGTCGTAATGTTTGCATTATCTAGTCAAATTGTTTTTATTATGGAATTCCTGTATTCTACCTCTGTTCCTGTAAAAAGAGAGAATGTTTATATATATTTTAGTAGTACTGTCAAGTACACAAGAACATTGTTTTATTATTATGAGGCCATGAGTTTGACAATATACTACTGATATAAACACTCACATGCAATATCACACTGTTACATTCTAATAATTGCTAATAACCCCCTTTAAGTACTGCAGGTCATTGCATTATGCTTATTATTGTTTTAAAAAAAATTTTTTGTATGGCCTAATACTAAGGCATGGTCAGAGGTGACCGAGGTGAGTTATATCTTTGTTGATTTGAGCTACGAACTAAGTTTATTATAAGAGGTCATCACATGTCTGACAACGAATGACTCAGTGCTGCTGGGAACTGTGTCTTTGTGTGTGTGCATGCATGTGTATCTACACTGCTGTTTCAATGTGGCTTCTATGAAAGGCTCACATAACTGAGGGTGTTAGTCAGTGTGTGAGGTCACTGCCTGAAATATGACTACATGCTCCTCATACCTCGCTCAGCTCATTCATTTGAAGCGTACTGAACCATTGATAATCTGTCATGCCTTCTTATGGCTTATACTGATGCTTAGCTGTAACTCATTCCCTCTAGAAATATAATAGATTTAAAAATGGGTCTAACTGTGTGTTTTGTATTTGCCTTGTGCGTAAAATCTAAATGTAATGTAAGAAATATGTCAATTACAGTTGTTGTAATAAAAACTATTTGAACTTACAATGCCAAAGACATCTGATAATTAAATGGCAATTCACTAACATGACAAATGGCTGTGGACCTGGAATGAAAAATGACAGCATATATTGAACATTAGGGCCTTTGAGGAAGGATGGCAATTCATATTCTGAGATTAAAACAAGATTGTGTCACAGGTGTGACAGAACCTCTTATTCAAACTAAAGTGTGGTTATCTGCTTTGTTAATCACAGGAGAAAGCAGAAGCAGACATGCCTGCCCTCACATGCAAATTTTGAGTCATAGGCCCATATTAACGCATCACTCTGTGTATAGTGCTTATATAACATTCTGATAAATCTGTAACATAATTTATATTCAGACTTTTTAAAAATAGCATTTTAAAAGGAACTTGCAGATACCCAAGTTAGACTTTACACACAGCTTCTACCATATCACAAAATATACATTTTAACTTCTTGCAGTTTACATAAAAAGAAACATTCAGACAATGATATATGTAGTGCAGTAAAAGATGGGAGATTGGAAGAGTTTTGATACGACGTACCCAAAGGGTGACACAGATGGAGTTACTGAAGAAATATTTATTCTGTCAATTTTGTACCTGCCAATCTTCAAAAATGCCTGCCTCTCTGGCAGCTTTAATGGCCAGATTTACCACACCGTAAGCTCCGGTCCTGACAAACACGACTGACAAACCATAAATATTAACTACATTTATGCAAACAGATGCGAGACAATACCTTGTCAGTTATGACTCTATGGTTAAGGGAGATTTGAATTTGTTCCCATAAAAACATACAAAAAGAATGAAGCTAAACTTAAACTGACCTTAAACAAAAACCAAGAATAAAGTCATTTTTGTGAGAACAAATCTGAAAGAATCTACGAGGTGTATTATGTGGGCAGTGTAGTGGCCATGATGGTCCTGCACCAGGGGGCTTTTTTTGTCCACTGCACAGTGACCTGCTATGTTTGACAGGACCCCCTGCACATGGCATCCAAATGAACTAATATGACATTTTAAGAAGCGTAGCATAATAGCAACTAAAGAAACAAGATGGCTCCCCAAGTTGAAGTATTTGTTGCTCCCGTTCTCTCACAGTCCTATTTTCATGGGAAGATAAAGAAGCTGTGTTTATGACAGGATGAAGAAAAAACAGATGAACGTGCTGCCTGCTCTAGAATCAGGTGGAATTTTGCTCTTTCCTTTAACATTTCTGAAGCTCTCAGCTCCTTCTGTCTACGGTCTTTGTGAGGAAACAAAAGGAAAGGTCCTTCGGACAGCTGCATTTGTCACTTAGCCGGGGTACCGAGATGACGAAGGGCCTTTTCAGGAGCGGAGAAACTCAGTTGTTTACGCCACAACAACTTTGGCTCGTTTCACTTTGAAATGAGACATATAGAAGAAAAGAGCATAAATTAAACGTAACCACGTTTCAAGTTGCAAAATTATTGTGTTAATCTTTTCTTTCCTTTCTTCCTTTCATAAATCAGGATGTTTTAATGGGAAAGCCTCTTTTTCAAAAGAATGTCAGACGATGACATGTGTAGTGTGAAGATACTGGTGTCAGACATGAATAAAGAAGACTGGCATTCAATGTTTGTTTATAGACATTAAAGGTGTCATTTGCCCATATTAAGTGTGTTGCTATGGACCCCAGGCAGGCAATAGTAGCACTCCAGCAAAATGCTTTATGTCTAAAGAACGTAAAAGGTGACTCATAGGATGTAGTGAAGTACACCTGGTGTGTTCTCCTTCTTTCACACATACACACACACACGCGCACACACACGCAATGAGACTCACATATGCATTCATGTTAACTCTACACTGAATAACTATAAATCAAAATTTGAGGTTAGCACCTCTTAGTCATGTGTGTGTCACATCAAAGGTAAACGAATCATCCCAAACCTATAAGGTTGTTCATTTAAGTGAATAAAAGGTGAAAAACAGGCTTATGTTTTTGCTTGTTTGTTTCATTTGTTTGTTTGTTTTAGGGCTACTTTGAAATCTGTGAAATTATGCCGTTTGCTGCCAGTCACCTGAGGAACAGCAGCTAATGAGAACCATTTGAGGCTGAAGACGAAAACGGAAGCATTAATAATTTAACTTGTTTGCACAAGCCAACTCTCACAAGTTTTTACATTGTACAAGACATGTGCTCCGTTTAAATATGTAGATAATTACAAGAAATTAAATAAAAATAAGGATTTCTCTGCTATTTTTATCTAAATTACGTAGATGACCTTCAATAGCCTAAAATAATTAATATGATTAGGAATACATACGTTACATGTATCCTACATTAATAATTATTTTAAGCAGTAAGTAAAAGCCCACAGTATATTTTCACAACGATAAATGTAATGAAATTACTAAAACATGTTATTTCATATTGAAGGATGTAATAATTTACAAAGTAGACTTTGATCATGGGTTTAAGTTACCAATTGTAAGTCACCCCGATCCGTCCATTCCATTGCCCACCTCTGATTCATGCTGACAGAGGAGGTTTGTTTCGCTGAAACACCTCCTCTCCATTTTGATGTCCAATAGAAACGCGAATGGGCTGGACTCCAACTTCTTCATGCTGTCAAAGAATGAACACCTTGAGCTTTTTTCGTTAGTTCTGCTTGCTAGATGGCAATTTGGGTATTTTTTAGCACTGGAATGTATCAAAGATTTTGTTCGAAATCATGCTGATACATGTTCCACGAGTCTTCGTTGTAAGCGCTTTTAGAAAACAAAAACACCAACGCGCATGTTAAAACTGAATTGGTGATCTATCAGATGCCTAAGGTAGCCGACAGGTTAGTCACGCGTACTTTTGTGAGTTTTATTTGGTTCACGTAATTGTATTATCGCAGTCGTCTACGATATATAAACTTTTTCTTCCCAGTTTTGAACGTGTTGCTGGCAGCTGCGTCGGTGCACTGACCAAGCGAGAACAGCAGGCAGAGGCTTCACGCAATCTGTAAAGTCCGTGAGCGGCGAGGTTTACAGGCTTGTTGTACGAGTCTTTCTGTACAGCGACAATTCGGAGGATTTTCGCAGAAAGCGATGAGGCCTCTCTTTACTTTGCTCAAGTAGAATCAGTATGTCTCGGAGAAAACAGGCAAAACCCCAGTGTGTCCAACTGGACCCGCATTGTGTGTCTTCTGAATACTTAGGTAAGTTCCACAATTATATTTTAACAATCGTCTTATCATATAAGTATTATAGTCTTATAGGTAAAAATACAACAACAGCGTCATACACATTTTGGCTTTTAATATGCACAGTAATTTTAAAAACCACGTTCATCAAAACTTGTTCTTCATAGAGTCTTAAGACAAATAGGCTACTCATCTCTAATTATGGTGTTATAAAAATCCATGTGTGCAGTATTTAAAATATTTTCTGTCACACTATGTTGAATAACCATATTATTCCACATAATGCCATTATGTGGAATTGTCATATAAAAATGTTTAAAGAATGGTATTTTATGAATATCTTTTCTAACAAAAACATTTTTTTTCTAACGATAATGAAGACTACAATGTAAAACATGTCAGCTCTCCACCATGTGATGTCCATGTTTGTGGAAGATGCTGCGCTGAGTTCTTTAACCTACCAGATCTTCAGGAGCATCAACTCAGCTGCTCAAAGAATCTGTTAGTTCTAATAGTAAGTGAAAATGGAAGTCCTGCCGCCCCCTCATTGTCTTTCCCGCTCAGCTCATCTCCTCACAATGCTGAGGAGCTGATGAATGACAGCATGTGTAATGAAGATTCTGAAGGATTGCATGACTTTTCAAAGGATAAAACCCTAGAGGCAAACAAAGAATCCACACTCGCGTCTAAGGCAAACAGTTGTGACAATGGCGTTCACTCCCGATCAGATAATGAAAATGGCGTGGGAAATGGAAGTACAAGCACTGGCACACTCGGTTCAATGTTTTCATCTGTCCTGCCTCAGGCCGATTCTCCACCCGAACTGGGTAACGTGTCATCCACCAGCAGCAATGTCTTTCCTGAGACCCTGGAGAGCACAGATGTAGCTGTGACTCAGTTGTGTCAGGAGGTTGGTGTGAATGCAGAGGTTAGCAGTAGCAGTCCTAGCAGCTGCACTGTGGCCTTACCTGGTCTGATTGAGCAGCTCATAACTCTGCAGCAACAGCAGGTGCTACAATTAAAACTCATTGAGCAAATTCAGCATCAGATATTACTGTTAGCGGCCCAGAGTACAGATACCTCAGCATCCTCCAGCATCTGCCAGGGCGCATCAGGGATTCCTCAGACCAGCCCGCTAATAAAACTGAGCTCCCACCTCTCTCAGCAGCTAGCAGCAGCCGCAGGGTTAGCGCAAAGCCTTGCTAGTCAGTCTGCCAGGATTAGCAATGTTAAACAACTTAAGCATGCGGTCTTATCAGGCAACCACGATAGCACAGAAGTGTTAAGTGGCAGAGACATTTCTCAAATGACAGACACATATAGAAGCAAACATTTAATATCAAGACTTGGAGCGTATCCACCTGAAAACCAATGTGTTCCTGATAGTACACTCTATAGGCAGGGAGGTACAACTAATTCACTTTCCCATGCCTTAGCCACTGATAGTACATCAACTTCAAAAAATAAACTCAGTCTACCTCACTCTCCAACTGGAAATCACATCTTTGCGAACACATTGCCCAGCATTGGGGAAATTGTAGATGATTTGAATGCTTTGACTGCTTTAGCTCAGCAAAGGAAAGTCAAACTACAAAAAGTGACTTCATTTGAATACAAGAAGACTTTTGAAGAAGGTTTGATTAAGCACAAATGCAGATTTTGTGCCAAAGTGTTTGGAAGTGACAGTGCTTTGCAAATACACGTGCGTTCCCATACGGGAGAGAGACCATACAAATGCAACATATGCGGAAATCGATTTTCAACTCGTGGAAATCTGAAAGTTCACTTCCAGCGTCATAAAGAGAAATATCCAAACATACAAATGAACCCATACCCAGTTCCAGAGCACATGGATAATGTTCCAACAAGTAGAGGGATTCCGTATGGTATTTCCATGCCACCAAACAAACCTACCTCCGACTGGCTTGACAGCAAACCATCTGTGACTAACTTACATCGCTTGATGTTACCTTCATCTTTGCAAAGTCTTCCAAATGTAATCAAAACAGAGGAGCAAATGGTATCAATTGGCAGGTCTCCTACTCCTGACTTGAATGGATTTGCAGCATTTCAAAGAAGAAATAAAAATACAGAGGAATTCGGCAGTAAGCATTTTCTCACAATTGAAAAAAGCATTCCTGTGTCCATGAACACATCGATAGATGGTTCAGAAAACCACACTTGTGTTGACAGTGCCTCTACCAATGTAAGTTCGTTGATCCCACTATTGTCTGAGGATTTTAAACCAAAGTTTCCATTTGGAAGTCTTCCAAATTCCATGGAAACCTCAGAAACCACCAAGCTGCAGAAGCTGGTAGAGAACATAGACAGGAAGTGCACAGGAAGTGACTCCAATGAGTGTATGGTGTGTCACCGTGTGCTTAGCTGCCAGAGTGCTCTTAAAATGCACTACCGTACACATACTGGCGAGAGGCCATTCAAGTGTAGGCTATGTGGACGTGCTTTCACAACCAAAGGCAACCTTAAAACACACTACAGCATTCACCGTGCCATGCCACCCTTGAGGGTGCAGCATTCATGCCCCATATGCCAAGACAAGTTCACCAATGCCATGGTCCTGCAACAGCACATACGCATGCACATGGTTGGGCACATTTCCAATGTGACCTTCCCTGAAAGTTCCCAAGAGACCATCAAGCATGACATCTTCTCTGTAGCAGGGAAGTATGTGGATGATCAAGGAAAACTCTTAGATGAGAACATGGAAGTAACTGAGAGTTTATCAGACTCTAAAGCTTCATTATCTGCCCTGGAGAGCTTTTGTTCATCTCCTACTTTAGCACAGGCTGTAAAGACAGCTGGGTCACAGAATCAGTTAAACGTTTTGCAAGAGAATGATTTACTAAATGATAGTTTGGAGAATGGGCCAATAGGAGGAAATTCCTTAATCCTAAAATCATCTTATGTTGATCACATAAGCCAAAGACTTAGGAGTCCTGTCTTGTCTGAAGCTACATGCCATGGCGACTCCTTGTCTCCACAGAGGTCTGCAGTGGAGAATGATGGATCCCCTACATACAAGACACACCATAGAAGTTCTATAGAGCTGACTGGCACAGGCCTATTGCAGGCAAATTTCACAGGAGCCAACTCACTTGATTCAATGCTTGCAGATATGATAAAAGATGGAATGACCGTGATGTCTCCTTCCCCTGATCGGGGAGCACCTAAGAACAATGCATGTGATATTTGCAACAAGACATTTGCATGCCAGAGTGCCTTGGACATTCATTATCGCAGTCATACCAAAGAGCGACCATTCATATGCACTGTGTGTAACAGAGGATTTTCCACTAAAGGCAACTTAAAACAGCACATGCTCACACACCAGATGCGAGACCTGCCTTCACAGCTGTTTGAGCAAGCAAACCAGAATTGTATTTCTGCACCAAACCCACCTCATTCCTCCATGGGCCACTTAATTGCCTCAAAAATAAAACTGGAAGTCAGCAGTATTTTAAACGGAGATGGGAAGGATTCAGTAGCAGGCGCTGTGGCCTGCTCATCTCCCTCACTGCCAGTTCTTTCAGCACCACCAGCTCCACCAGCTCCACCAGCTCCACCAGCTCCACCAGCTCCACCAGCTCCACCACGGCGACATCCCAAGCAGCATTTCTGCCACACCTGTGGGAAAACATTCTCTTCCTCCAGTGCCCTGCAGATCCATGAGAGGACCCACACTGGAGAGAAGCCTTTTGCCTGCACTATTTGTGGGCGTGCATTTACCACCAAAGGAAATCTGAAGGTATAGTAATTTATAAGTAAAAAATGTTGTAAAAAATTCAACGCTTATTACTATCACAAAGTAATTCAAGGCCTAAAAATATTATGGTAACATAAGAATTAAGATACACTAATTCTAATAAAAGGCAGTAGACAATAAACCCCATGATGCTTATTGACCAGATTCATATGAATGTTTTTTTTTTGTTTGTTTTCCACTTTTCACAATCTAGGTTCATATGGGAACCCACATGTGGAACTGTCCTCTGGCCCGGCGAAGTTGCAGGCTCTCTATCAGTAATCCTATGAAATTCCTTAAATACAATTCTGTAAAAATTCCAGACACTCTCCCAAAAGATAGCATGAGTGGAGTCAGCAGTGGGGAGTCCATCAGTGTGTGGAACCAGCATGCTACAACCGCTCTCACTAATGACTCGGAAATGAAGACCAATGAAATCTCTGTGATTCAAAAT
This sequence comes from Brachyhypopomus occidentalis, assembly GCA_020368025.1. Classification (NCBI taxonomy): domain Eukaryota; kingdom Metazoa; phylum Chordata; class Actinopteri; order Gymnotiformes; family Hypopomidae; genus Brachyhypopomus; species Brachyhypopomus occidentalis. Next base: position 5,519,048 of record JAGXOD010000004.1, read on the forward strand.
AGAGGCATGCAACACCTGTCAGTTTGTGTTGTAAATGGAGGAAGTCCAACTATTGATGGGCTGACAGCAAATCTAGAAGAACTGCATAATATAGATGTCAAAAGAACTCTCCCTTGGCTTGAGAGTCTGGATGAGAACAGGACAGGTTTTCCCCTTACACAGTTGATTGAACATAGTAACACTGATTAATATTCCTTCCATCTCTTTTCAGAGAATAAAACACTAGTGATTTCATTAAAATATTTTTGAATGATCAATTGTTCCTATCCATTGCAAGTATTCACATTTTTAAAAATAAGACGCATTTTTTTAAATATGTTTTCAAATATGGATACACTAATATGCTGTTAATTTGGTTGTACAAAATAATAAGACACTGTTACACATCAGTATATTGTGTATTTTTTTAAGTGTTGCACTTTTATGAGTGTGATTTGTATTACAGCTGTTACAATTAAGAACAATATTGATTATTTATTATTATTAATGCTATTTATTTATATTGTTAATGAACAGCTATACATTGAGTTTTCTGTTGGGTGTGTTTGTATTTTCAAATAGGTGGGCCGAAGGGGACAGCTCATAAGTACTGATTAGTACTGAAAGCATTCCTTGTACTGATATTTTACCTGTCAGAACCACATGCTGTTACAAACAGTTTACATGCTTTTTTTTAAATACTTTTTACGTCATGTCAGAACTTGATACATGCTCCACAACTGCATGCATCTGGTGCTAACATTGTGGATTCACAATCGTGTGTGTGCTTGTTATGTGTATTCGATAATGTGTGAAAATTATTATACTGTTAGATGTCACAGACTTTTTTGAGCTGTTTGAGTGAATTTCCATATAGCTCAGAGGACACAAATGTCAATCTTAGGAGGTTTTGGCATTTCTGTATGTTATAACCTACCTTCTGTATGTTTCTGTGTGCTCGTATCACATGAGGAATCCCTAACTGGTGTATACAGCACAATGCTTCCAGTGTTTTCCACCTGCTCAACAAAATTCATGCCCTTTCACTTCTGATATAAATCTGGGTCACTTTGTCCTCTGAATTTACATTTCAATAAACCCACTAATAATAACACATTGTGCTATGTCGAATGCACTTTTCCAATGGTAAGTGATACCTCTCCTGCTACCTTAAGAGAATAAAAGACTCCTTTCATCAGAGAGGTGTACCATTCATAGATATCATCCTCACTGTTTCATGACTTTAAATAACACTCTAGTTAACAGTGGCAGGTGGACTGTATAATGGCATTATGGCGATGGTATTGTATGATTATGGGAGCAACAACAAAAACTATAAGAGGTATGAGATAATGCAAAAGAGCTTCAAATAAACTGCTGTAGACTGAACGTATGATAGTTCTTACATTTGTGCTGTGGTCTTTTTGTAGTGAGGTGAGTGTTGACATCGTCATGTGACGCTTCCATTGTGGCATAACTTTGTAACAGTGATACAAAATAACTTAATCGTCATTATCATGACCATCATTTTTATTGTTGCTGTTGTTATGTTCTTCTTATTCTTCTGAAAATAACCAAAATTCTGCCACTTCTTAAATACTGTTTATTAATATTTACTTAAGCATATACTGTGTACCTTGTTACAATGGAATATATTTTGTATTAAACAAGAGGAAAATGTTCTTTACAGAAATATGAGGTTAGTACAGGAGTGCACTGTCATTTTAGTGAATTCCGCCTTTATTCACAAGGTTGGTGGGGGAGACGTATCCTGTCAAGACCATTCTCTATAGTTCTACATCCTGGAGAAGAGCTTTAGCAACATCAAATACGACTGAGTCATAAAAGCCACTAATATGTCTATTGAATGACCACCACAATCCCACATACCAAATCCTACTTTGAATGAGTTCTACTTCAAGAGCTGTCAGCCCCCATTAAATATCTCTCCCGGTGGCAGTGGCCAGCTGACAAGGGGAAACCCCACACCAGCCTGTGTCCATTAACATTATAAAATGAGCAATCATCTGGAAGGAAGAACAAGGGCTCAAGTACAAAACGCATCCACACTGCTTATCGGACACAAATCTGAGTCAGACAGATGGAAAACCCTGCAGCGCTCTGAGTCTGAGTGTCTGGATAAAGACGGGAGCAGGTCACAGCGGCGTAGACACATTCTCCCGCCGGCTGCTCGGTTCTTAGGGAAAAGAAATGCAACTCCATGAACTGAGACGCGGTCATTTCCACTGAAAACTGCCATGCATATGTTCAAGGCAAACGGACACGTGAGGTCTGACTTTTCAGCAGTGCTGACAGCTTGTTCTAAGGGCTCATTATAGGCAAACAAAGCAGCGCTTTCCCAATCATCACAAATTTCTCTTCAAAACTGCTGATCACAGCATGGTGTTTACAATGCAAAGAAAGCCATTCCTTTGTAAGCATTTTCCCTGTGATCATCACACTTTTGTTAGCTCGACAATGAAAATATTCCATAACAGAGAAGAGCCAAATATCTGGCAAGGCTTTGACCTATCCACTCCAAACCCTGCTATTGACAACATTGTGATTATGGCTTTGTTCTGGACCTGCGTATGGCTCAGATCATATCGGACCATAGAAGCTTAGTCAACTGTCTGATGACTGCAGGGTCAGTTTGTGACTGCTGACCTGTGTAATGGAATAAAGTTCAATAGACCGGGGTCATGCTGGCTTCGTAACTTTCGGTTGCAATTAAATGTGCTATCACAAACACAGCAAATACAAATGTTGATCTTACAAACATTCTTCAGAGATTTTTTTTGTAAGCATTTTTCATTTTTAATACTGTATATACAGTAATTCATTAAAAATGTTTCACAGTTTACATCCAGTTGATATGGTCAGTTATAAGCAGGTGGGTAGTTTGTAGACACCTTTTGCAGATTTGTGGTCAGTATTTAATTTAGGTCTCTCCTGAAAGCATCATCAGGTTAGAGGATTGATAACAATATCCAGTGTGGGACACCTGTGCTTGGAAACTACTGAATATTATGAATTAGGAATACAAAATATACAATTAAAATCTTCCTCTGTAGCCGTCTTAAAAGAAAATAGTTCTAATTAGAAAATAATTCTCTCTCTCTCTCCCCCTCTCTTTCTCTCTCTGTCTCTCAGGGGCAATAGTGAAATTGCAGATCTACACATCTATTTTTCTTCCATCCAGAAGCAAATACACAAGTGTTATTATGATGGTGTAACACAGGGGAAAGAGATGCATGCTATAGCAGCAGGTAAAAAAACAAGGAATGTTAAGGGGTATATGAACAATATGCAAATTCACATAGCGTAATTAAGGTTAATACTGAATCAAGCATAACAAAATAAGAAAATGCCTTTGTTTCTGTTCTTGTTTTAGGAGACACATCTTCATATAAATCATTAATACAAAGTTATCTGACTGCATTTTCACTCTTCACTCTTTTCTGAAGTTTGCTTTCCATATTCTCACAGATCAATGTCATAATTAGTGCATAATTGCTATAGATATTGAGGTCTGGCTCTTTCATATAAAAGTCACATTCAGATTACAATGGAAAAGATGACATCTATAATATCCTTTTCTCAGGAGCAGACATAGATGTGGAGACGGGGCTGACATGCACTCGATGAAGGGCAGTGCAGAGGGCATTCATTATGTCAATGAAATGATAGTTTGAACCCTTCTTAACTGGCACACAAGGGTGATAAGTAGAAAAGAAGTATGTGTGTGTGTGTGCGTGTGTGTAGGCAGAATTATCCATGTGTGTTAAATGGCCTTGCTGATTAAGTCATGACAGTTGGTGGTGAGTGGAAGAGGAGAGGCTAGGATATGTGATCTCCAGCTACAGGAATATGACGGATATGGAGAGCAGACAGACATAAGCCTTTGATTTTGACAATATCGTGGTGGTGGAGGTGGGGGTGGGGGTGGTGGTGCTGATGCAGCAGCTGCTGGGGCTGTTGTTGTTGATGTGTTGTTGTTGTTGTTGACACAATGCAAACCTAACAACATCACCCTGTTAAGAAAAGAAAACGATGTGTTTTTGTGTTTACGGCAACTACAATAAAGTATTTTAAATGCACACATACCTTACATAACGTACGTGGTACAACAAGAAGGGTCTAAATCATCTACATTATTATTATATGTGAAGAAACATTTCCTTATGACAATGTGACGAGGCCATATCAGTGAGGATGAACACTGCCAGTGGGGACAGGGACGCTTCCTCTCACCCAGGGGGAGGGAGGTCTCAGGTCCCAGCTGACAGTGACGCTAATGCAGGTGTGGATAAGCTTGCCTTCCAGGGATGGCGTGGCTCCTGTCTCTCTGAGCCAATGTCAACTCTGGTCATCGCGGACTCATATTTCACACTCCACACCTGCTCTCCTCTTCCTTCCAAACACCAGCTTTGCCTCCATACATGTTAATAAACCCTTATGATACGCCTGTGGCCACGGCTGTGACCCCGCTTGTGTTTGTGCTGGGATTCCACAGTAAGATCTGTTCATTTATATGGAAACCTCCACATTTTCACACTGACTTAGACTAAACTGGTGTGACTGCTTTTCATTTTGCATTAAGTGTTGTAGACCTCGAACATGGTCTTGGATAATTCAATGCCAGCATTGAATTTGAAGCTTGTGAAGATTGTGAAAGCGTATTCTGCGCAGTTACACAAGCACAAATGTGCACAAAAACACATTCTTACACAAATGCTCTGATGAGGACACACACACACCGGAAAACAGGCTATGTCTTTACAAGCATCATAAGACAACTGGTTCCTTTCCTGTTGTTGGGACGCACTAACACGGACACTAACACAAACACGAACGGATAAGGTACCACAGAGCAGAGACTCTTCAGGCACAGCTGACAGTAAGGTAACATGGAAGGTAGCATGGTGCTTTGTTAAGTATGACTAGACCTAACTGGTGTTGGAAAAGCCTACTTCAGATTAATCTGAGTCAATTTGTATTGATATGTATTCTTAAGAACTTCTTTACCTGAGACATTGAAAGCATGACAAAATAACACTGGAGCAGGACAGTTAACATCATCCTTTAGACGCAAGATGACTTACAATGACAAACATACAGGCTCCGCAAGTTCCTGACCTACTTATTATCAGTAGCGGGTAATATAAACATGCAAATATACTTTGCTTGAACTTTACAATCTTTCTGGAGAGGCTATTCATCTCCTCACAGCACTTATTTGCATGAGCACAGTAAGCCATGCATCATCCACATGTCATTTTTGAGACCAAATATTAATCAATTTTAGAGTCGTGGACCACTTGACCCAAAGCACCCAGCTGTAATGTTGCCCTGACGATTCACGATAACAGAGATTATGTACATATTCATGTGTCTTGGATGCAGGAATTCATATGTTTATGCAACAAAGCATCAGAATTCATTCAAGCTTTAAAGAGAAGTCTTATCATATGAAGGCCTAGCCACACACTCATGTTTACCAGCTCAACCTTGGGAAAGAAGAAAATGAACGTGTCATCATTCAGTGTTTATCTACTTATTACTGGGTTAAGCATAACTGAACAGATGCTTTCGTTTCATTTAAATTTCTTTTTGCATTTGAAAAAAAATCCTAATTTGATTTTTACATTTCTCTCTAAAATATTGCAAAATATTTAAGGACGTCAATATACGATCATTCACAGACGTTTTGAAATGTTTGTATTTTGTTCATGTTTTGTGCCTCCTTAAGTAACACAGCTGTTTTGTTTTCTGGTCCTGAGACTGGCATGTTGACCTCATATTCCCAGTGATGTCACAATGAGAATATCACATTGAGTGGTGTTCCAGCAGACTGCTGTGCCATGAAGCACAGAACTCTGAGAGATGGTGCAGATGATCTATGAATTCTCTTCACTGTCATACCCTGCACATCCTGGTACACTATTGTTCACAAATTATGTCTAAGGCAGCTGAGTTGTATGATAATCCCAGGATAACTGATGAGCCTTTGTGTGGGCATTAGTACCATGTGTTGTTTGTGTGCGTGTATGTGACAAAGAGAGAGTGTGTCGAGTAGAATGTTACATTGATATTAATATGTGTCACTGTGCAGTGGTTAAATTGTGTTTTTGTGTGTACTCCTAGGCCAATAGATGTGGTCCTGAGGAATTACGGCCAAGAATGTAGTGAACTCCATATGTAATTACATATCCAACTACATTAGTTATGCTATGCTGATAGTGGCAGTTTTTCAAAAGCGGTTTCCTTTAGTAAGGATAGTGTGAACTTAATTATAATTTATTATTTAAGAAATGTTACTGACAACTAAATGTGTAGAAAACAAAGGAGGGGTGTTTTTCTTGAACATATATGAATAGTCATTGAGTTTTTTGTAAATTAAGGTAAGGTAAAAGAGTTTACCTGTTTAAATGTCTTACTGCTCAGTCATTGTGATCAGTCATTATTATTTTTGGACAGTCATGGTCTGGTGGTTAGGGAACCAGTCTTGTGACCGGAGGGTCATGGGTTCGATTCCCAGGCCTGAGGCCATGACTGAGGTGCCCTTGAGCAAGGCACCTAACCCCAACTGCTCCCCGGGCGCCGGGCTAGGGCTGCCCACCGCTCGCTCTGGCCCCTAGTTATCACTAGTGTGTGTGTGTGTGTGTTCTGACTGCACAGATGGGTAAATGCGGAGGACAAATTTTGATTGGGTGAAAATCACAATTGACAATGTGGCTTGACTTAACTTAACTTATTTTCCAACCAAGAAAGCTGGCGAGTATTTATGCTAATGTGGGAAACATCACAGATTTAAATGCATTTGAAATGTTTTTTTGTTTATTTTATCGATAAATATATTCTTACATTTAAATGGATTTTTTGGTGCAATCATTTCACAAGCACAATAGGTCACAATAATTTACCAAAAAAAACATGATTTGCTGCCAAAGATTCTCATGGCTCAAATTAAAGTTTGTCATTAAGTTTTGTAATTTGTAATTTGAATACTGCCACAGTACTAAACTACTAAAATGTACCTATTCATGAGTAAACTATAAACTTAACGATTTGGTAACTAGTGCCATGGAAGTAAAATAGATTGTGGAGAACCCCATGCAAACAGCTTGACATGGTGTGTGTGTGCTATACTCAGGGGCTATAATAATATCAAAATATCTGTACAACAAATCTACATAGAGTCCAAGGTAAACAGTAAATAATCACAGTGAGCCGCCATCTGCCTTCAGTCCTTCCATTTTCTGAAAGGCAATCAAAAACTGCTAATGCAAATTACTCATGGCGATTTAGGGCCAATAATGGAGGAGTAGTAAAACATCTTAATAATGGAGGAGTAGTAAAACATCTTGGAGACGCCATCTTTATTCTGTACCAGTCAGGCAGCCCATTCCTTAATTACTGTCATAAAACTGCATGACACATCGTTTGGTTTCTATTTCATGTTGGCTAGAATTGCTACTGTGATGTCTTATTTCAGGGTCTCCTTTCTTGTCACCAAGGTGATGATGGTGTCAGTATGCTGAATGGTAAACTTTGAACTATGCCAGAATAATTGCCAGTATAACTGCAACAGTATTATCTTATGAAGTTAAGGTCTGTATATATATATATATATATATATATATATATATATATATATATATATATATATATATATACATACATACACACACACACACACACATACTGATAGCCCATGTACCCCAATCTGCCAGTCATCCCACCCTTTTGGTAGCTAATATCCCAAAAGGGTGAAGCAGGGCAAACTATTGCTAGATATGGAACCAAATGCGAGATATCATTGATGCACACAGAACAATTTGGAAACTTTTGTATGCTTTATTGGGTGTAAGCATACGGTGGGCTCAGCTCTTTCCCCCACATGTAGCAGCACTACTGTAAATTTCCATGATAAATCCTATTAGCGATTCAGCTGGAGGAGCAAACTCCACAATGAGACAGTGGTGCATCTCGCAGCTGGCCGGGACAGAGCGCGCAAACCCTGCCTCTGGAGAACAAAACGGGAATTATGTTCCGCACAAAAGAAAATGTATGTATCAAAACTAATAAATAAATGCCAAGCACCAGGCTGCCGCGTCAAACAATGGAGCGAATTAAAAATAGTTGCTTGATGCCATTGTTCTCCGGGCAATGGCGGTTTATGTGCTTATGGCCGTATGAATGAGTGGGGCTGAGGATCACAGAGATGCTCTTGTCTCATACAGTGGTGCGGGCCTACCAGCGGCCCAGGCAACTATGATTCACTCACTTTCTCGTCTGGGCAGAGCAGCAGTCCGATGGCGAAGTGGCCAAAGTTCTGCCGCTCCACTTTCTTTCCTTTCTCGTAACTAATGAATGAGCTGTGTAACTGACCTAGCGGCCAGCCGACAAACCAAGCTGTGTACACACAGTGCCTTGAAAAAGCTTTATGTAAGTGCGGAGCACCACATTTTCTGTGTTTTCTGTCTCTAATAGCTCGTCTGCAGTAAACATTGATACAGTCTTAAATAATCAATTATGATTACAACACTGAACTACCCTGATTGTTTTTGCCCTATAAATGGGCCTGTGTTTGTCTGTGGACTGATGCTACTTTAATGTTTCCACGAGAATATTCTATTGAAAACAGAACACCTCCCCCTAGTGGACAATTTTAAACAGTAAAATATAAAGTTCATGAAAACAGGAGTGTTGAGTATTTATATCTTAACTTTATTGTCGGGACATATTCGCCCCAAACTTAAAGATATTATGGATCTTTGCAGTTGAACAGAGAAATTACAATGATACAAACCATAACAATACGGAGGAATGTATGAAACCCAAAACACTACACAGACACTCCCTCTTCTTGGTTTCTGTTCCTCATGCGTAAACTTTCAGGTCGTGTCAAAGTGGCAAAGTTTTACACCAGTTGTCTTTTAGAAAGGATTTTTAAAGATTTTTAAGTATTTTTTTAGCTCCACTTAAAAAATATCGAACCTGTACACCAGACTTTATTTCAGAGCAATGGATTTATTACAACATAACAGAACCAACAGTTGTTAACCCAAGTTTATATTTCTTCACAAAGGTAACTAAGTATTTTCCTCAAATGAATTTCATTGTAGGATTACTACTGTCTGCAAGAACTTGGAGCATAGCAGTTGTTTTAGTTAATACAGTCTTTAGCTTTCAACACGCTAAGTACTGTTTTTAACCCACTTCCTCTGATATTGCCAAATATACCCTCAAAAGAAGGAAGTGTCATGAAATTTTGATCATGTTTTGTTGAACTATACAGATATGTAACAATATTCAGACTGCCAAGTACATGTAATGTTTAAAGTCTACATTGCTGACTCATTGTGATTGTAAGAGTTTACATCTTTCCTAAAAGAAGAGAGGGAATGTGGACACGTGGCTGGCATGGAATCAGAGTCCCAGCCGCTAGACCTAAGGACTGACCATCAAACAGAATCCACACAGTGTGACGACTCTAAGCAACAGGAGACATCCATTGATGCTGGTATTGTATAAGATGCTTTGTGAGTGCATTTGACTAAGTGTAAGCGCTTGCAAGAATGAAAGTGAAAGAAAAATGAAATCAATTAGCGAGAAGGCATGCTAGGCAGCTGGACAGATGGATGGACGTGTTAGTTTTGTTAATAATTCAGACATATGCTTTCTTTATGGATACAGAATTGTCTCCAGGCTTAAATGCCTCGTGTCTGACCACTGGAGAACTTCAGCAGCACTGGAGAGCAGTGAAGCAAGAGATGCGATCTACTAAACTGTTCTTTGAGATCCCTTCATCTCGTATTGTAGAGCATGCCACCTCTCGATATGTGGTGAGTCATGGACTAATAAATCAGTTCTGCACCAATCTTACCACCATCATATGCCACCAGTCTCCCACAAAGGCTCCATGCTCATGCTTATTTAGCTACATGATCTTTTTCCTCAGGTGTACCAGATAGTGGTGATCAGGTCGGGCAGTTATGACTGCAAGCACGTGGCCATCGAGCGCCGCTACTCAGACTTCTTCCATCTCCACCAGCAGCTGCTGCAGGATTTCAGCGAGGAGCTGGAGGAGGTTGCCCTGCCCAGGAAGAAGCTGATGGGGAACTTCTCTGATGAGAACATTGCTGAGCGCCGTGTGGCCCTGTTCAACTACCTTACCCAGCTCTATGCCTGCCGCTGTGTCCGTCACTCGCCCACGTTCGTGGCGTTTTTCACCCACCCCGAGCTGAAGACCTCCTATGATCTGCTCCGCGGAGGCCGTTTCTCTCACGCCCTGGAGGCCCTGCAGAGTGTGCTTGTGCTCCAGGAAAAACTGTCCATTCATGATCCAACTCTGCTTGTGCCAACCATGTGTGCACTGCTAGTGTGCCATAGGGACCTGGGGAATTTTGACGCAGCTTTCCAGACTGGCCACAGGGCCCTGCCAACAGTGAGGCGCTATGGCTTATGTAGGTATCACGGCCCCCTACTGGAGGCCATGGTGCACTTGGGCTATCAGTTACAGCACCCTGTTGCTCAGCTGCAAGATGAGCTGTTCAAGGTGCAAAACTCACCACATGCGCCAGTGTCACTGGTGACACTAAAAGAGCTCGTGGTGCAGGAATTTACATGATCCCACATTCTCTTTCAAATTCAATAACAATTCATTCTACATAGTTACATAATTCGTTCAATAATTACCATTGTTTCAGTCATAATAGCTTGGGTTCTTGATGAGATGCATAGTCAACATGGACTTTAATGTCAACATAATGTCAAATGTTTTATACCAGTTAATTATTTTAAGGAACTAGCAATGATAATGGATTTTGTACCTAAACTCTATATAAAAAATCTGTGCCATACAACCAATGCTGCTGTGTGTTGCTATGATTTAAAACGTATATGTCTAGCATTTCTTAAACTTTTGACATTTGTCGTTTTATAATATATAAGCAAGGGCAAAAACTAGACTAGAATTTTACTGTATAAGAGAGACCAGTTTCCCAAAACCAGAAAAACAAAATAAAATAAAATGTGTCTCAAATGACAAGCATCGCTAATTACACTTGTTGAAGAATTATGGCAAAACCTTACTATAGAACACAACATACACTATTAATTATGAAATACTATTAATATTATTACTATTAATATTATTAATAATTATCAGTTACCATAACATTTTGGTGGTATTATTTTGATTAAATTAAGACTGGCCTTTTCTGTCCGGGAAGCTATACACTGTAATAATTATCTAAATACAAAGGACGTTTACAAAAAAGCAAGCTCAATAAGTTTACCAATTACGGTTCAAAACGATACAATTACAACAAGAAATGTAAGGAAAGCTTTTATAAAAATGTGTAAATTGTATATTTCAAAGAGGTTTGAACCACACAATTATGTTGCAAGCCTGAATTCCAGCACGAGATCAAAACTGCAAGCTTACTTTATAACTATTACGATATAAATTAAATTCTAAAATTACAGGTAGCGACTAAAATAGGTAATTATCTAACTAAACGACAAATGGCAAAAGATACATACAAAAGAAAGTAGTTAAAATAATTTGATGTTAAAATTGACATACTCAGATTTTGTGGAGGTGAGATGGCCTTTTCCCCAACGCCGTTGTAACGTGTCTTGCGGCGTCCTATAAAACTGCACAGACATTAGTAGACGCTAATCGGACATACGTTCGATTGATCGAGTCTTACGTAAACCGCGTGTAGTTAGCCACGCAAGCAACATGTTGATGCGATGCACTGATCTATCAAGCAAATAGCGATAACATGACGTTAAGTTTGAGCTTTAAGTTTATCCGCAATTAAACCGAACCCTTTCCGAAACAGGCGAAATGGCAAACGACGGTTCGACTAAACTATCTAAAAATCTTTTACGGATGAAGGTAACTCGTTTTGTGCAAGCGCCGAGTAGAGTTTAGAGATGATGGCTAACGTAGGTTAGCTCGCTTACTGTTTATCCTGCTGTGTTGACAGCGCTTGGAAACCATATAAAAAAGAATAATAATGACAACGTGCTCTAATGTCTCCGAGATGATTTTAGGAACACCAAAGCTCAGATATCATCATAAGAATGAACTAGTTATTTCCCTATGTAGCTAGGCAGCTAACTAGCTCGCTATGTAGTTCCTAACGTAGCGAGCTTGGCTAGCAGTCTGGCTTTGAAATAAGGAGCTGAATGGTTAGCTAACTTGTCAAACTAGTTTGATGCTATCGCTGCTCCTGCCTTCTTTCGAAAGGTCGCCATAGACAGATTCCTGCGTAATCTCATCATTTTAACACGTTTGAGGAGAACTGTTGGGGATGGCTGCATGCAAGTGGTAGCTAAATATGCTGTCTAGAAAGCTCTGTGATCGACGTCCCATGACGTTAGCTACCTAGCTAGGATATCTGTGAAATATAAATACAATCTACATGTAAGCTTCACCAGCAGTTGTTTTCTGTTGCAGTCATATAACCTAGATACCAATAAAACACAGTTAAGTTCTCATCTCATGCATTCGAGGTAAGTGGCTGATTCGTACCTATTTCCATTACAATGTGTTTCAGTTTATGCAAAGAGGGCTTGATGCGGATGTAAAGAAACAACTAGAGGAAGAAGAGAGAAGGATCATCAGTGATGAGCATTGGTATTTGGACTTGCCTGAACTTAAAGCAAAAGAGTAAGATTTCAAACTTTTCATGGACATGGTAGTCATGGAGCTTTTGGTTATTTTCTGCACGATTTATGAATGTTTGCCCAATCGTTTCTGCATGTAGGCTAAAATGAACTGCATCTCCTTTACATAGAAGCTACATTGTGGAAGAAAAAAGTTATGTTCCATGTGAAGACCTGGTTTATGGAAGAATGTCTTTTAAGGGATTCAATCCAGATGTTGAGGTAATCTACTGTACTATGGGTTTTATTTTTCTTTCAGGCTAAATCTGAACTTTAACTGATGACAGTCTTTCTTAATGTTGCTTCATTTTACAGAAGCTAATGGTTCTGATGAATGCTCCCAAAGATGATGATGAGGAAGATGAAAAGGAAGATGTGACTAGAATGGACACAGATATTACAGATGAGGAGATGGCCAGAAGGTAGGTATAGGAGAATATATCAATGAAATTGACCTTGCATTATATGTATGAGTTTTTTTTTCAAAGTCATTTCCCTCTTAATAGATATGGAAGCTTGGTCGAGAGCATGAAGAAAAGATTTGCCAAGAAAAGGGATCGCTCCTCTCTCAAGGACAACGGGGAAGATGCGAGCCAAGACACCACAACCTCACAAAGAAAGAAAGCATTCTTAAAGCCCCAGGACTGAGGAATTTTATTGGTGTTTAATTAGAAAATAGATGTTTTTCCTTTTTGAAATGTAAAAATGTAATGGACTTTTAGGTGCTTGTCATTCACGTAATGCAACAATGGACCTGTAAAATGGCAGAAGAAAACTGGATGTCATACATCCTTACTTTTAAGTGAAAACGCGTACATAACATGTGCAAGCCTAATTTTATTTGATATACCCCAGGCCAGCCACAAACGTTGACATAAAATTGAGTACTGTTTGATTTCATTTAGATTATGTACTTTTGTGCAAGTGAAATTTGAATTCATTGTCCAAAAATGAAGTTACAGTTGAAGAGTGGAGAACACACTGCAAAATACTTTGTACGTGCATCACCAGTCATGATGGTTTAACCGTGATTAAAAATAACTTTGTTAAAAATAGCATCAAATAACCAGGTTGGACAGAACCTCTGCATGAATGGAAGAGCCCAGGCAGCAGGTCCCGGGTGGTAAAAGAGTCTTGGTGTTTCTGAGAGTAGTGCATGCTTTATATCGTGCAGAACAGGTTCAAAATTGGTGCAGGCATATGCAGTCATATTGCTTAAACGGCCCTGCATGGAGCAGATGTACTCCTCTCCATACGTAGTTATCACCTCCGGTGGCAGAGTGCTCAAGATCTCATTCTGAATTTTAGACCATTCTTCTTGATTACCTAGAATGTCTAATGGGTAAAAGTTTTATTATTTTATGTTGAATGTAAAAACACTTGATTTAAAAATGTGTGACCAGTGGTAGAGCATAAAAATGATGCTACTAGGGACTGAGAAATGGAATGCAGTGCAATTTTCTTACCCAACCTAAAACAGTTTGAACTCTTTAGAATTCCATAGTTTTTTTACCTTCATTAATCATAAAATTGTTCATCAAAGTTACAAATACACAATTATCTTCATCACCATTATGCACATCTATTAAACATTCACGCTGCTGGTGGAAAATGTAAGTGAACCCTTGGATTTAATAACTGGTTGAATCTCTTGGCAGCAATAACCTCAAGTGCTTCATAGAGATCAGACCTGTGTAACATTGAAGAGCTTGCTTTCTGTCAGAACTGATTCAGCTTGTTTTCTTCCAGTGTCTGGTGTGAAAGGCTGTCTTTGGTATATTCTCACAGGTTAAGGGTTACTTCACTTACTGGGAAAGAATGTAGACTTCACCCCAAAGGTGGGGGTCTTGTGTGTAAATATACTCTGTTGTCTATACCACCACCCTGATTCCCATTAGCATACCCATTTGATATGCTGAGGGGGATAAAAGGGAGAGGATTTTGGTGTAGGCTCCTTTTATGCTTTGCTTTTATTCCCTTCATCTTATTTTCTCTTCTCCTTCTACTCTTTTTTCTTGGTCTTTGGGCTCTTTTGTGCACCGTGAGGCACCCTGCACCGGTCGGTATAACTACTTCCATTGGGTTTATTATCTAGTTAATAAATCTGGTTAATTGTGTAACCACGATCTCTCTTGGTTATAGCTATAGTGGGCCAGATGCACTCATAATTAGTATCAGATAAAGGTAAATGGATGCTAACAACAATTCCCTATAAAGTATCTCATCTGCTGAACATGTTTATTAAGCCAACCCCTAAGTTACGCTAGCTGCATGGTAATCCTTTGACAAGGTTGCTATTGTTTATAGCAAGGAACTTTATAAAGTTGGTTAGGTATATCTTCTAATTGACACTGAGCTGTTTAAGAAATGATTTCTCTTAGTGTCTGGCCATATCTTTTTATATTTTTATGCACACAAATCCTTCATTTACACCTGTTTCCGTCCTTGGTTGTAGGCAAGCGGGTAGGGTAGTTCAATATAATTAAAAACCCCTACACACTAATCTAACTCCAATCTTATTTCATTCAATGAGCTTTTGTTGAAGTCATTAACCTAGAATTTCACATATGATTTCTTGCTACTGTATTGAACATTATCAGTTTTAACCTGGTTCAATACTCACTGGTCTTGAAACCCCCAGGCTGAATAATGGCCACTTTGACTCCCCACCGTGCCAGTTCCTTTCTCATAGCTCCAAAGTAACGATTCAAAGCTGCCTTTGAGGCTCCATATGCAGCAAAGCCAGGGAAAGGAACCTCTCCTAGAGAAACGAAAGGACACAGAACGAGGAGCAGAATTGTTGGCATCTTTGTCCAAAAAAGAACATTATTTCAAATACAAAACTTTAAATGATAATGTTTGTATCAAAAAGGAAGAAAATGTAAATGAATTTCACAGCTGCATTTACAGCAGTCCATTCAAACCTTTGAAGCTGAAGGCAGTGTTAGCTGAAGCACAGTGGAAAGGGTCCCACACCAACTGAGGTATTAAGATTTCACATTTTTAGCCATTGTGATGCGTACCATTGTCCCCCTCCCCCCTTCATCATCTGTGAAACTGTACATTCCAGGTGGCAGAGCATGTGCCCTGAAATGGCATGGTTTTATGTCACCACCATCCCCTACATCTGTGGGGATTTCCATAGCCATGTTATCTAGGAAGGAATCTTTAAACAGGTTCTTCAGATAAAGGTGGAGGAAATAAATACTCGTCCCCTGCCACATACGAACGTGTCTTTGGGTGTATGTGAGCACAAAATATTTGTCTAGCATTAAAAAGTGACCATAAGAAGCGGCTTGTGCTCTAATATTGGCCACTGTGAAATAGTTCACCATGAATGCAGCAACTAAATGGGGCGGCAGATGAGGTGGCCTGCGTGTTTATACATGCTGAAGAGGTAAAAAGAAAAACTTGTTTAATTAGATTTTAAAGTTTCAGGCCCAACTTCAGGTTTCAGTATAATAGAATCATATCTTACTGTGTCTGGAGTTCTTTTTGCGTGCAAGGTACCTGCTACACTGGATAAGGTGACGATCCTTCCTTTTGCTTGTCGAATCATAGGCAAGAAAACTCTTGTCACCTCCACACTGGAAATGAAGTTGACCTCTAGGATTTTTCTTAACATTCGTGTTGGAAGAATTTCCCCATCACATGTATATCCAAGCACTCCTGCATTATTCACCAATCCCCAAAGACCTGTTGACATGAGATGATGGCTCAGATATTATTATTTTAATGAAATCTAGAGCACTCTAAAATGTGGTAAAGGTTGGTACATTTCTGCAATCAAAAATATGATTATGACTTCTGTTCTTGTTTAATTGCAAACATTACTATTGAAAGCTGCAAATTCAAGTGTTTTGAACTTAGTTACAGTAATCTTAGAACTTATTATTGAAGGCTTGGTTTTTTATGTGCACTGTTGCGAAACAGGCATTTTAAAATGTGCAGCCCGTAAAATGTGCTTTAAAGGGAATTTAAAGCAGCCTGTACTTTTGTGTGTCTGACATCCTGAAATTTCCGTACTAGAAGTTTTATATCAATCATTCTAGATTGAAATTATGTATAATTTAAGTGTACTTTTGGTGTTCCTTCATCACTCAAGTCTCCACTTAGAACTTTGTTACCTATGTCTCCTATCTGACTCTTTATAATCTGGTGAGCTTCCAACGTCTGGTTGATGTCTGTGATATCGAACTGTAGTACAGTAAGTTGCGAAGAAACTGTCCGAAGCACCTCAGCACCTGGGCCAGAGCCATCCAGCACCCCTGCATATACCTTCATCCCAGCTCTGGCTAGTAGTTTAGCAAGGTTATGACCAAACCCAGAGTCGCAACCTTTTGGACACATGGACAAAATATTCAAATAATACGTGAAAACAATATTGGGCAGTTATTCTCAGCATGATGAAAATCATGTCATACCATAGTATACCAATTTTATTCTAGATAGCAATAGAAAATATTTTATTATGCAATGTCATCTGTATAAAATTGTTCCTAAAGCTTAAAGTATAACAACAAAAAAACAACAACCCCTGTCTTTAACAATATATTCCATATCTTTAGTTCCGAATGTCAGCCTAATCTGTCGCAACAGATCATTCAAAGAGACTAACCAGGTTATCTGAGGGTTTTTGGAATATGCAAAGCTTCCTGAGAAATAAACCATAAATATTTAGCATCACTAAAAGCCACGTGTTCCTTTCCCAGCGCATGCACCCTTACCTGTGACGAGAACTGTTCTGCCTTGCGCCGGCAAAATCACCTCTTCTCTTCCTGCGCTGAAGTGGACCACACTGCAGCCCACACTCACCAGCAGCACCACCAAGCATCCGGGGGAGAGCAGAACGCTCAGCACCACTACGGTCAGCAGGAGCGCCAGGGGCCATGCCACACCCCTGCCGCCTCGGCACCACCACGCCACTCCATTGATGCACAGGATCAGTACAGTCAGGAGAGTGAGCCAACGCTCTTCTCCACCTGCCTCCATTCTCACTGCCACACAAAACACCGACGAGCTTGAGTCGTCTCGAGCCGTCTGTCTAGATTTTCCTGGAATGGCACGTATGAACCACGCCCTACAGATAGGAAAGGGCGTTTCACATCAGCATTTGTTATCTGTATAAGTCATGCAGGATTTGTCACTGAATAATAGATTTGAGTTGACATACCGGTGTTTCTCGCATGTCAACAACTGCTCTAACCAAAGCACAAAGTAGTTTTGTACAGTTATGTCCTTCCTCCCCAGACATAGCAAAGACATGAAGTCTGAAACAGACCTCTGTGACAATGCACATGATACCACATGCTACATGGTTCTACTAGTAATGATGACGCTAGACATGAAAAAGAAGATTGGAAATACGGATCTGCTGGCTTCCACAATTTCATTAATTTAAAGAGCAGCCCTGGAACTAGGACTCATCGTAACATAGATTTGTACACAAACACAACAATATGAACATGCTAAACTGTTAGATGTTAGCTTGCCAGGAGGCCATCATAGCATGTTATATGCCTAAGATTCCAATAAGTATTCCATACTTACTCTCTCCAGGCACTGTATTAGGAACACCTGTACACTTGCCCATTATTGTAATTATCCAATCAGTCAATCATGTGACAGCACTGCAGTGCATAAAATCAGACATGGGTCATAAGCTTTAGTTAATGTTTACATGAGAGTATGTAGTGAGCGACTTTGACTGTATTTAAGTGTTGGGCTTAAGAAAGCTTGAGTTTTCATCAAGAGCACTTCTCTGATTTTTACCCAGAATAGTGTGAAGAACAAAAAAAGTTCTCTGTGTAGAAGAAACTGCTCCTGGGCGCCGGGCTAGGGCTGCCAACCGCTCTGGGCACATATGTGCACCACAGCCCCCTAGTGATCACCAGTGTGTGTGTGTCTTCTCACTGCACAGATGGACTAATTTCGATTGGGGTGAAAATCACAATTGACAATATGGCAACTTAACTAACAACATAACATCTCAATAGCGAGAGGGGTCTAAGAAAAATGGACGTGAGTGGTTTGAAGTGACAGGAAGGCCATGATATCTACTGTGAATCTACTGTGATTCTGCAGTTGAGCAGAAATGTAAATGTACCACACTTCAAATCTGGGGGCAGATGGCCTTTATAGGCAGAAGACCACAATGGCATTCCACTGGTGTAAGCCCAGAACAGGACTCTAAATCTACAGCGGACACTATTGCTCACCAAAACCAGACAGTAATAGCTATGGAAAATAATGTGGTTAATCAAACTTTTTGCTGCATCATGCAGATGGCAGTATTATAACTGGAAATGAATAAACAATCAATGGCCTTGTCTCAAAAGTTCAGTCTTCTGGTGGTGGTGGTGTAATGGTGTGGGGAATGTTTTTCTGAAACACACTACACTCCTTAATACAAACTGTTTTGTATTGTTTAAATGCCACAGACCATCTGACTATTGTTCCTGCCCATGTTCATCCATTTATGGACACAAATATATCCATTTTCATATTTACAACATTATAATGCACCACATCACAGAACACAAGTAATATTCAACTGGTTCCAAGACTGCACATTTAGTGCATTTCGGTGGCCTTTCCAGTCACCAGATCTGCATTCAGTAAAGAATTTGGACATGTGGATGAGCAGGACTTACAGAATATGCAGCTGAGAAATCTACAGTATTTACATGATAATCATCAAAAAGGACCAAAATCTTAACCCAATGTTTCCAATATCTCATTGAACATACAGATTCTGGTCATAAAATTAGAATATCATGAAAAAGTTGATTTATTTCAGTAATTCAAACTTTTATATGAGTCATTCATTACACACACACAAATATATATATATATATATATATATAAGTGTTTCTTTAAATTTGATGATTATAACTGACAACTAATGGAATCCCCAAATTCAGGATCTCAGAAAATTAGAATTAAGACCAATACAAAAAAAAGGAATTTTAGAAGTGATGGCCAACTGAAAAGTATGAACATGAGAGTATGAGCATGTACAGCACTCAATACGGAGGCTCCTTTTGCCCGAATTACTGCAGCAATGCGGCATGACGTGGGGTCGCTCAGGCTGTGGCACTGCTCAGGTGTCATGAGAGCCCAGGTTGCATTGATAGTTGCCTTTAGCTCTTCTGCATTGTTGGGTCTGGAGTATTGTATTCCTCTTCACATGACCCCATAGATTTTCTATGGGGTTGAGGTCAGGTGAGTTTGCTGGCCAATTAAAAACAGGGATACCAGGGTCCTTAAACCAGGTACTGGCAGCTTTGGCACTGTGTGCAGGTGACAAGTCCTGTTGGAAAATGAAGTCTGCATCTCAATAAAGTTGGTCAGCAGCAGGAAGCATGAAGTGCTCTAAAACGTCAGCACAGAGCTATATGAACAGCCAGCCTCTTTCACAATGACCATTTGTGTCTTGCCCTGCTTGTGTAAGGTGTCAATTTAAGGGTTTGCAGGTGTTTTGAGTTAATTAGCTGTTTAGAGTGTGGCACCAGGTATCTTCAATATTGAACCTTTTTACAATATTCTAATTGTGTTGTCAGTTATAATCATCAAATTAAAAGAAATAAACACTTGAATTATATCAGTCTGTGTGTAATTAATGAGTATAATATACAAGTTTCACCTTTTTGAATGGAATTACTGAACTTTTTCATTATATTCTAATTTTATGACAAGCACCTGTATGTCCTAAAAGAATAGTCTAAAAAAATAGTATAAACTAGTTCGGTGTTTCTAAGTAAGTGGCAGGCGAATGACATCACAATCTATAAAAACGCACCAAAAAACATGGTGAGAAGACCTTTATTTTGGACAGTGGATGATGGCTAAGCAAACAGGGTGGTGAATTTCCAGCATATGATTAGGTCCTAAACAGGTATGGAGGCCTATGAATACAGTCAAAATCTCACAACACACACATGACGTTAAGCACACAACAAATGCTTACACAGTTAAAGTGCTCTTTTATGTTAAGCCTACCAAGCCTGGGTTATGTTATAGGGCATAACATGTAAACCATTGATCATCTCCATGAGTCGCGGCAGACGGGGTGTTCAGGTGCGGTTCTTCTTGAAGAAGCTGATCAGTCCGTTTGTGGAGGAGTCGTGAGTGTGGACTTCAGCATCATCCTGAAGCTCAGGTTCAATCTTCTTGGCCAGTTGTTTCCCCAGCTCCACACTACAGACACATCACAACATCCCACCGTTCAGCACTAGCAGTCGGCTCAAAAACGCACCCTAGTGGCTTGCCTGATGCATTACAAGCAAGTAGAAAACTGGACACTTCAAAACAGACTAGTAAAACCAAGGGAGTAGGTAGGGTGTAGGGTGCGTGAATACAGATTAGGAAGGAATCTGTCCTCAATAGCATTTAAGTGAATACTGAGGTGGGTCCTCTACAGTGTTGAAACCAAACATACATGCTTGAGTAAAATGACTGAATGGTTGTTTTATTAAACAGGTGTACAGTTACAGCGTTGCTGTTTCAAGTGGCGAGGTTTAAATTGGCTTTGTTTCATGTGCACATGGAGTTAGTGTGAAAAATGCTGACACTCACCCCCACTGGTCATAGCTGTTGATATTCCAGATTACACCTTGCACAAAGATTTTGTGCTCATACATGGCTTAAAAACAAACACACACAGACATTATGCATGTTCAGTAAATCGACACACTGTATTACACAGAAATGGGTGTTTGTACACAAAGTATAATTGTTAATGCATAATCAAAATACTATGTAAATGGTAAATATATGTACAGTGCATCCATTTTTCATACTGTGGACTTACCAACCAGAGCTCCAAGCATGAATGGAGTCAGCTTTTTGAAGATGATAGAGTTGCTTGGCTTGTTTCCTTGGAACACTTTGTGGGGCAGGAGTTTTGCCAGGGCTTCCCCACTCATGCCAGAGGCCTCCAGCTCCTTTCTGGCCTCTTCTGAGGTCTTGCCCTTCATCAGAGCCTCTGTCTGTGCCAGGAAGTTCGCCATCAAGATCTGAAATAGACGTAATACAGTTCATAAAACACAGTTTGACAATATGATTCTGAATAATCAATTATATTGTACCCATCTAGCAAATTATGTTAACCACTACTGCTGGTTTATACCACTAAGCTTTATATGACTGGATCTTCCTTGCACAATATTTTATATGCAGTGTTTGCTGATTGGACATCAAATAAGAATACATGTTGTGATATTTGTACTTGTATGTCAAATACACAAAAACATAGGACAGTAAAAGTGCGAGTGGGTCAACTCAAAGAACGTACCTTGTGATGCAGATTATCTCTGACTGGATGCTGAGTCTGGGCAGGTATGAGAAAGTCAGCAGGAATCATCCGAGTCCCTATGGAACAACAACAAAAAAGTACATACAAAAGTCAACATGGATTCAGGAACAGGTCACACAGGGAGCGGTACAGCAGGGCCAGAATGGGCCCCTTTATCAGCACGGAGTTTCATGTCAAAACATGGGCCACTTTTCCATGAAGGAGGAATTTTGAGAAAACGAAACTAGCCCACACTCATGAGCCGGCCCATGGGGAATCCTACCCAATATCCCAATTAGCCACTCCGGCTCTGGATACAGCATATCTGTTTAATCGCATCATGCATGTACATGCTGTTTACTAATTTTATAAGTGACTATATTTACACAACAGAACCAATTAGCTTATATCTTAACCAAACTCTGCACATGAGGCTATGGGTATGAGTACATACTTGTGCATTTACCCAAAAAATAAATAAATTCAACTGATCATTGCTCTAGGAGTGCTCCGTGTACCTTGGTGAATAAGCTGATAGAAAGCATGCTGGCCATTGGTCCCTGGCTCCCCCCAAACAATGGGTCCAGTGTGGTAGTTCACACGGGTGCCATTTTTGGTGATGTACTTTCCATTTGACTCCATGTCACCCTATAGAGGCAATACATAGGTTAAATGAACATAACCTTGCCTATATATTTACAAACAAACATCAACATGCACAAAAGCTTCTTCTCATCTTGGGTTTTTTTTCCTTTCTTTTTGCACAACTGACCTGTTGGAAATAGGCTGCAAAGCGGTGCATATACTGGTCATACGGCAACATGGCGTGGGTCTCAGCCTGGAAGAAGTTGACATACCACACCCCCAGCAGGGCCAGCAGAACCGGGCCGTTCTGCTCGAGGGGAGCGGAGCGGAAGTGCTCGTCCTGAGAACACGGGGAACCAGACAGTTAACAAGCAAATCTTACAACTCAGGAACCAGCAATGACAGGAAATACACCAGTGGGCCATACCATCCAGTGGGCACCATCCAGCAGCTGCTCAAAGCGGTCAAAACCTGGAGAAACATGAAGCAAAATGAGTCACCGTCCAGCTGCAGAAAATACAGACACTAAATGGCCCGACGGTCAGCACTGCAGACTGAGCGCTCCGTGTACAAGTGCAGACACTGGTGTCATCATGCAACAGATTAGCATTCCTGGAGCAGACATACCTACGTGCAGAGCGATAGACAAACCGATAGCAGACCACAGTGAGTAACGCCCACCGACCCACTAAAAAGAACAAGCAAATGTTAACAAAATGCAAGCAGTGAGAAACTGCAACAGAGCCATTCTTTATTATACGCCATGGCATTCTGCAAGGCATCAACTCATAATAAATAATAAAAAAAATTTAATTCATAAACATAGCAAAGACCAGAGTTTGACATTAGGGTCACACTGCACTCCCTACAGTTAAGACTGTAGGAGGCTTTACTGCATATCAGAGGCAAGCATCACTTGCCATTTAATAGGCAACTGCAAAGTTGTGACTGGTCATGCTAGGATTACTTTGAAGGACATACTTACATCCCAGAACTCAAACATGTTGTTAGTGTCGATACCAAAGTCTTTCACTTTGGGCTAAAGAAGAAAAAAAAAACTCATTTAGAATTTCACATTTATCATCTTCATAAGCATCACACTACACCAGAGTACAGCAAGCAGACCAAACCATGAGATTAAAGTCCAACTCACTGCGTTGGTGGAGAGAGCAACGAAATGCTTGGCCACAGCAGAGGGCTGTGGAAGAAAACAAATATACATAATTAAGATGGATAATCATGATTGACTGTAGTTACAATACTGATGGATGACAGTGTCGGGCCTTTGGAGTTAAAGTAGGGGGAGAACACTCACGTCATTGGCGGTCTGTAAGAACCACTCCTTGGCAGACTCTGCATTAGTAATGGTCTCCTGAGTAGTGAAAGTCTAGAAAAAAACAACAGCATTGGGACGTTTTAGGGACTTCATTTCAATTTACATAGGCCTTCGTAGATGTGATACAATACATTAACATTATGTCCTGATCCACCCTGACTCACTCAAGATTCAAAAATGTTCATGGACAAGATTATTTCACTGTACATCAAAGGGAGAACAACAGATAACACAATGAAGTTGACACTTTACAACCAGGCTACAAACAGAGAAACCAAACACCTTTAAGGACCTACATGAGAAATGCTATGGGATAGTACCATCAGCCCCTACCCCTACAAATACCATCAGCCCCACCCCTACAAATACCATCAGCCCTTACCCCTACAAATACCATCAGCCCCTACCCCTACAAATACCATCACCATTATGATATGTAAAAACAAATAAAAAAGCAGGTCATTCTTGTTGTTAAAACTCCTAATAGTGCCAAGTTGCTTTTCAATTGTGTTATTTATATATAAAATAATGACCTCATGGTAAAAATGCTAATGGGAGATCATGTACTATAACTAAAACTACTACAATACTCAATGCACGATTGGCACAAAAAAAATCTTGCCAACGTATTCTCAAACTCAACAGTGAAAAAACAACTACATACAGTATTGAAACAGCTTGCTTGGCAATTCAGTCATCTGTCCACTCAGCTAGACTGAACAATCAAAACATGTCAAAAATCAATTTCCAGTTCCAGACTGTCTACGAGTTCATATGCAAGTTCAAACAGTGCGAACGTGTCTTCGGAGATCTTTAAGATAAACCACCTTGGATGCAATGATGAAGAGGGTGGTTTCTGCATTCAGCTGAGCCAAGGTTTTTGCCATGTGTGTCCCATCGATGTTGGAGACAAACCACACGTTGGGACCCCCCTTAGAGTATGGCTTCAGGGCCTCCGTCACCATCAAAGGACCCTGGTACACAAACTCGGTTACTTTATGCAGTTCACACTTTCCTTTCACGTTTTAAAAATATGAATCCACATCTATTTTACAAGAGCCAGAAAAAAAAACAAACTCATCAGTATTACATCTACCACAATGAGGTTTCAGTGGATTGATCACATTGGTGAGATCAGGATGCGGTCTGCACGGTTTCAACTCCACTCACTAGGTCAGATCCTCCAATGCCAATGTTGACCACATCAGTGATGGCTTTACCACTGAAGCCTTTCCACTCTCCACTACGTACTCTCTGCAGATCAGATCAGCACACATTACATCACATCACTGTGCAGTACAAGATGAGCTATATGGACCAGTGTGTGTTCTCCATGACTCTACTCACGTGGCAGAAGCCCTTCATTTTCTCCAGAACTCGGTTCACCTCAGGCATGACATCTTTTCCATCCACCACGATGGGAGTGTTAGCCCGGTTCCTCAAGGCAATGTGGAGAACAGCTCTGCCCTGCACGTGCCCCCAAGCACAAACAATATTATTTGCATGTATTTAGTCAGTCAAGGTTTAACAAAAAGTGGGAAATGATGAAGTACAAAAATCCCTTGTCCCTTAAAAGGAAGTGGCAAAATGCAACTGCACAGCAGTTACGTGAGAAGAAAGCAAGAGGTTTTCTGCAATCACATCCTGCTGTGCTTCAAAAGACGTGACCAAAGATCACAAGAGAGAGCAGCACAACTCACGTGGCAGCACAACTCACGTGACAATACGACACATTTCTACACCTGTGTAAAGATGCTTAATGTAGGCCGTGTAAAAGTGTGGGAGTTTGAGGGTTAGCACAGAATCTGAGAATTAAAGCTGACGAATATCCATGTTCATAATGAGCTGCAGCCACTTGTTGTGGCTTTACATTACGTGAGTGAAGGTACCTCTGTGAAGTTGATCTTCTCACCAGAAAACATCTGCTCCCTGGCTGCTTCCACACCCAGAGACCTTGCCTAATCATAACCAGGAAAAAAGCAAATGACCTATTAAAAAATTACCTATTATACATCAAATAACATTTATATGACAAAATATATGACACTAAACAGACGTGGATCCCTATTCCAGCCCTGGGGAAACATTACCACATTTTTGTTGAGACGATCTGAATATGGCATATGCAGATAACTGTTCTGGATGTAGAACTCCCTTTTGGCTAGTGATAACTAGACTTGTATGAAGAAAGTCGTTACTAAGTTTTCATATTGATGTTAAATTGTCTAAATTTGTGTTCTTGTCTTCTTAAAGACTTCTTGGTTCCAAGAACCAGTTTTACAGAGTTTGACTACATAGCATTTGATCACTGTTTAACAATACATACAGACATCTGGAGAAATAAACCTGGATGGTGCTGGGGCATGATTAAGCAATGTTAGTAATGGATGGGCTCAACACTTCCCCATCTCCCTCTCATAGACCAGAGTAAGACACCATGCCCTTATCAAGGAGTGAAAGGAGTGAAGTGGATATCCCACACAGTCAGCTATAAAGTCACAGTGAGTGGCTCATGCAAGATTTAAATATCCAGAAGGTGCATGCAGAACGCATGTAGTCGATCAAAAACGACCCGTATTACCCTGAATTGTCTAGTGGACTAGTACTAACTACAGGAAACGGACTGTACCATGTCAAACAGCATCTTCATAACGTCTTCGGTGATGAGGTTTTTAGAATAATCCAAGAGTATGTCCCCATCATCTGTCTCAAGGGTTGCACTAGGAATAAGACATAGAAGCAAAATAGTTATACTATTCAGCAGACTAAAATACTACAGGTTTTAAACATTTTGTTTTAATGTATAATAATCATCATCATTCTCTCATATCGGGTCCTGAATATTGACGTAGGCCTACTGTAAAATAAATAAATACATTTAAAAATGAAGGTATGGGCGTAGGTACTGAACTAGCGAAAGAAACAATTACACCATTATTCGCTGCTGAAAAGCTACATGGACATAAATTAGCCCAGGCTCGGGTGGCAGTACGCACGTACCCTCACCACAGAATCCCCGCGCAGGTACGTGCCGTTAGTAGTGTGCGCACGACTAACTCATTCACGACACACTTCCTATACGCGCGTCAAACCTCGCCACCTTTGGTCAAATATTACATTGCCGTACAACGTTTTCTTACATTTACTTGACCTGACACGGTTACTAATCCATCACCTACATGTACATTGAGATGGTGGATCATGCGTTTAGAGATAATCAGCTAATTCGGAAGGCCTATCTCGGTGACCTTGTGTCCAGCTCGGCTAACGCTAGTTCCTGTAGCATTTGCTAACGATGAACAGGTCTCATAACGGCACGACTTGCTGTGACAAAATATGTAAACTATAAAGACCACAAGGCTATAGCATTGGGATTTTGTTACATGACTGTACACTTTCACGACACTGTGAGGGGTACCAGAAAGCGCGTGAGAAGCGGTATTTAAATCGACGCAACAGAACCTCACTTGCCCTACATTGAAATCTCGCTGCAGCACCAACCTGGTTAAGGTTGAGACGGGAGCCCATGAAACACGGGGACACTTTTACGATTTCTTATCTAACCGGCGTTTCATAGGCAACGTATAGGATGTTTTTCGATTTACCTGAACTTTGAGAATCTGTCCTTGTCCGTCTCGAACATCTGCCTCATGTTCAACGTCGCTGCGTTTGATTTGTACCATTGTTCCAGTTTTTGGAAATTCGGATCGTTAGTTAGCCCCATAATAAAATGTCGGTGGTACTAGGTTGAATGCAGCTAAACGATGATTACGGTGCAGTTGTTCAGCCGAGGACACGCAAGTGGAAGAGCAGCTTCAGGATGGGAAAAAAGAAAACGGACCAATAGCAAGCCAACATTTTGGCCACTCCCACTACATCGTGGCCAAGTACGTAGAACAATTTATATCAGCGTCAACCTGCACATAATTATGTAAGGCTTAGTCATTTTTTATAGAAATAAGCATGATCATAAAATTTTAGAGTACCAACAGGTGCCCTAATTTGTAGCAGAAAAGAACTTCTTATGCCTATCATTTTCAGATACATTCAATGCAAATCATGAATTCTCTTAACCTTAGTTCAACACGAAACATAATAATTAACAACTTTATTCTTGGGTCAGAGTAAAAATCCCTTTACATTGAGGTGCACCCCCCATGCTGTGGCTGAAATGAACATGACAATTAGCCTACTCTGGATGTAAATTAATAGTGTGAAATAAACTTACATGTTCATGACAAACTGATCAAAAACATTTAGTAACAGTATTTGCCATAGTCCTTTCACCATTTGGAGACTTCCGACAATACCAGCATGCACTGCTTGTTTCCTATATTAAATGTAAACACAGCTGAACATTTCTTAAAACATCAAACGAGCTAATTATGGACCAGCAAGACATATTTTTCCAGATAGGACAAAGATGCTTTACTGGTATTTTATGTTATCTTGGGGAAAAAAAATCTCACACAATGTAATGAGAAAATGGCATACATAACACCAATTAAACAGTAAAGCTGAATGTATTCAATGGTTTCATTATAACGCTCTCAGATTTAAAAGTTAAAGCAGATATGCTATTATAACCTATTAGGTGATTAGGTAGTATGCAACCCGTCAAAAGCTGGTATCAATGTATATGTAGTATTTTCTTTTCCAGGAGACATCTAATGCAACTCTACAGACATGGTAGACATTAAGTTGAAAATGCTGGCCTACTCCTTTAAGATTTGGGGGGGAGGGGGAGGGATCTCAGCCATATTTGACTATCATTATAAATAATCAGCACAAGTCCAGACAACTACTCTGTAAAATTAGCCATGCTTGAAGTATAGCAAGCCCTCAAAAACTCAGAAACTCAGAAACTGACAGAGGAGAAGTGCAAGTGTACATTTCCAAACATTTTCCCACAATTCAAAACATTGTTTTCCTCTACAAGAAGCTACTTGCACTTTAATATGCTATGGCATCAAACAGTATATTAAGATCCCCAGATAGTAAAATAAGTTTTTCAATCTTCAAACAACACAGTTAAAAATAATACTACTAATAAATAAACATTATTGCTGCAATGTGAAAAGTCAAGACAAATACACCAGACAACCTGATTTGTAGTTGTGTATGATGAACATAATGCCAACATGAAGAGAACTTGATCATCTGGCAGTGTTATGTCACTAATGTCAATGTCTTTGAAAATCATAACCCATAAAGTGAACCTAACACTACACTAAGAATTTTTGGTATTTTCCATGAGGAAAAACTGTATATTGCAGGGCAAAATGTCTTCAGCACATAACTGATAAGGTTTCATACTGAACAGCCAGATGAGATGATTCCCCCACCCCACCACTAACAAAAGATCATAAAATACATCACAGATGATCACAAATTTTCATCCCAGAAATTTCCAGTTAATCAAAAATGAGAGGGTAATGTAATTGTATTCATGTTTCATTGCAAAACCTAAAAATAGAATAATGGTGGCTAAATCTTAAGCCACAAGTCAGTGCGAACATTAAGGAATGGGCAGTAATAATGCCAATATAAAAATTAGAGTATATTCTTATACATTTATTTTTATTCAAGTATTTGAAAGTTTAGTACTCAAGTTGTTCTTGTATGCAGCCAGTGTGCATTTGTAGCAAATGCTTTATTTATTTATTTGACAAGGACAATACTTTAATTGTGGCTTTAAACTTTTATCCACATTTGGTTCCATGTATTGAGCACACGGTTTGGATTGTTGAGTAGTGTTCAGATACACAGCGGATGTTCGTTTCATTTTGTTTTCTTACCATAAGCTGCTTGAGGTAGGAAAGTTCACAAGCTTGAGGTAAATGGGTATTTATAATGGTTACACATGTTAACAATACCTCCAGCATACAAACACACTTGAAAAGACTGCCATTTGACAACCTTTTGTAATATTTATTAGTATGCTGTATGTACTCAAATATTTAACCACTATAAATACTTTGACACCATTTCATCTGGCTGCAGTGTGAGCATCCAAATTGACAACGTTCCCAGCTAGGTCAAAGGGCTCTTATGCAAAATGCAGGGGAGACCTCAAGAAGGAAAGACAGAGACTCCACAGAAGCAGCAGTGCCACCACACTAAACATCTCCTTTAAAGTGGGACTGGGGAAAAGGTATTGAGTCAAACACGTTACCAGTGTAGACAAACGTGTGAGCATATACTCAGAACTTGAAGTCAAACATAATATCCAGTCAAGTGTCACCAGGTGAGCATGCTATGAAAACTAGACCCTGTAGGACCCATTAGCGCTTTATCTGATGACTGCTAAAAACATACAGCAGCACTCATTGTGCCACACAGCTATACAGGCAATGCTAGAGGAATGCAGTAACTAACTGAATAGCCTTCTGCAAGGGAGGATGGCACAAATGTTTACATTACACACCCCACTATACATTACATTCACCTACTCACTACACTGGTAATTAGTGTAGCTTCTGTGCATACAAAGAACACCAATACTCTCTTAACAGCTTACAACAGCAGATTAATGCCTCAACGTATACTCTGGACTTTTACAAGTGCGAAATAAAGCATAATTAGTGTTCAGTTTATTAGTTACACCTGCCTTACAGCTGAAGTAGTTTCATACCATATGTTCTTAAATTGCAAATTATTTACCTGTTCATATATGTATGCATGTATGTATTTCATACACACACACACATTATATTTATATAAAATACAATATATAAATACATGCAAACATTTACAAATACAAATATATCTAAAACAAACTGCATTTGGTTATGTACACCACCCCTTAGGTAAGCTTTGCCTAAGGGTTGTGTACACACAATTCCAGGAGAGAACACAGCCCCCCCCCCCCCTCTCCTAGAGAGACACTTTTTTTTTTTTTTTTTTCCAGTCTCAATGCATCATATACTTTTCTGGTATGTTTGTAAATGTTTGCATACATGCATATCATTAGATACATTTAAAATATGTTTTTCCATCTAACAGGTTGTTTATGCAAGAGGCCAGTGCAAACACATCCAACGTGGCATCCATGGACAACATTTAAGCACAGTTTGACATGTGTGGCTTAACTTCAAGAGTTATCCGTGCATATGTGCAGAATGTATTGCCTTTTAAGAACAGCTGTAAAGTAGGTGTAATGCGACCAGTGCTCACTGATGCGATACAACAGCACCAGACACGGTGCATATAGGTAACTAGGAAGTGGTTACGTTCGGTTTTATATTTATATTTTCATTTTTTTTTTTCTTTTTTGTTTTAAAAAGAGGCAACACAGCAAAACATGGAAAATAATGCTAATGCTGTGAACTGTTCATCCCTCCGTATTTATGACATTAGCTCATACTGATGAGCATGAGTGTTTCCTTACACTATGAACGTCTCACAAAAACGTACTGAAGCAGTATGGACAGATTAGGGAGATCCAAGACCACACTAGTGGTGTGATTTGAACTGATGAAATGTAATTACACTGAGCACCTAATTAAAGTGAAACATTTGTGTACGTAGAAAAATACAGTAAAAAGCTGCAACTAAGACCCAAACTGGTTATTCTGGTGCTAAAGAGGGAAAGATATATCAATAATTAAAGTAGTAATAATAGTAATAGTAGTAGTAATAATAATTGTAATAATAATTCTTCAGTGATCAAAGTCCTCACAGTATGTGGGCATATGTACACCGTTCCTTTACAACTAATAGATCAAACACAAATTTAGTACTAAAAGGAAAGAAGGTAATAAAAGAAAGGAAAAACAAAAACAAACAAAAAATGGAAATAAGTGTCAGATTAATATTTCAAAAGACTGAAAGGTACATGTCCACTCTAAGAAGACATGGAAAAGAAATTGCATTTATATCCACTTTTCAAGTGGTATACACCAGTGCTGGTGACAAATATACAGCTAGTAAATTCTTCTTCATTCCTGTGGTCAAAAGTAGTAGCCAAAAGTGTGTATACCCAAGAGTTCAGTCCTGCTGCGGCCGCTGCACACACTGCACTACGCAGCTACTTTGTTGTCCTTCTGGGAAAAGTCAAAAGAGACAAAGTAAGAGCAAGACTGATGACAGAAAATCACATACCTAAAATGCATGGATCATTTTCTCTGCATTATTAGATAATACACTGTGGTCTTTATTCCATTAAACGAGAAGGAAACGTTACCCTGTATTCAAAATCTGCAAACTCCCGGCCTCCCTGGCCTCCTCTGAAAGCCCCTCTGTAACTGCTGCCACCTGCATGCGGACCTCCAAATGACCCCCGACTGGCGCCGCGGCCCCGCCCCCCGCGGAAGCCCGCCCCCCCGCGGCTCCGGAAGCCACCGCGCCCTCTGCCGTGGCGCATCGGGATGCCAAACGTCTCCGCGTTCATCCGCCTCTCCTCCGCCCAGGTCTGCCTCCTCTCCCTGGAACATGACCACCACCGTTCATATTAAAAAGAAAAAAGAAATGAGTTGATCAGCTTCCATGCATTACTAAACTACACACACGCATATAGACACACCCCTGTATTTATGGGGGGGCTACATGTACCTAGCTAACCTGGACAGCATCTGCCCCCATTCCAATTACAAGACCAACTAATTTAACATCAGCAACTTGGGTATCTCCTTGTGCTCAAGAAAAGAACAGAGCTAAGAAACAGTTTGCTTGTTAAGAGGGGAAAAAACAGTAAATGGAAGCCAACCTAGTGTCATCACAGGAAATGTTGTCAAAGAAGGACTTGGACTTGTCGTAGTAGCAGTTGGGCCCTAGCGGGTCCTCCTCATCAGCGTTGCCCTCACTGTTCTGAGTGTCCACCCCAGAGTCGCCCTTGTCTTCCCCGTTCACTGCCTTCTCTGGTTTCTCATCTAAATACACACAACACATTGGTGAAAAGCTAGGACACCCACAGTATACTGGTACATCATGATATGAAATCAATCGGACTATAGGAATCACAAACTTTACCAATATGTATTTGTTTAATAATTCACCATTTAATTAAAACAGAGTGTTTGTTTTCACAGCATAATAACGTAGTCTAAACACATCATGGTTTCACCATATCACCAATGGTGAAATTTAGCAACTTGTCAGGTCATGACACAGACAGGTTTGATGAACACAAATAGCCACTGGTTGTAATTTGACTGGGTATTTCATTTATGTAACTAAAATATGAAACATTACAGGCAGTTCATTTAAGTTGAGTTCATTTAAGCCCATACAAATGTAAACATAGCAGCATTCAATTGTTTTATGCTTTTCTGGGGTGTTTTGGTTAGTTTTGTTCAAGGCTTTTTTCAAATCATGAATTCACATACATTGCCAGTGTTTATCATGATGTCCAAAAACAAAATAAAACATACTTATTTTGCTCATTTATGGTCAGCAATGACATGTTCTGACATATCAAACCCTCACTGAAACAGTACAGCAGTTCTTAAACCAAGAAAAGATTTAAGACTTTACTTGTTCACATTTTGTTACTTGTTCACAGAGACTTACTGGTACTTCTATCGGTTCTCTGCTCAGGGAACAGAGAAAAACAAACCACTGTTCTTTAACTTTTGTTAAACTGCTGCCCTAAAGCACATGTGTCCTTAGACTTCACCATTTCAGCTGCATGTCTACCGAATGCTGTAGATATGCGGTTCTTACAGAAAGCTGGGAACTGTGCTAATCTCCAGAGTGGGAGTGTGTACTACTCTGGCAGTGGCAACACACAAAGTCCAGTTTGGATGTCTTTATAAACACATTTTAAAACTACACCACAATAATAATACAATATATTTTGATGCAGTCATCATAAAACAATAAACTAATATTGGCACCTGCATATAAAACACATCTACATTCCACTAAACATCTTTAGTGCACTTGAATGTACTGTAATTATTTAAATTGCTTAATAAAGAACCGTTTTAGACATTTGTATTACACAGACACACAGAACACTGCTGCAAAACAAACCTTGACCATAAATACGCAGTCCTTACCTTTAAGTTTCAGTTTGCTCTGGAACTCTTTGTCAATCTCCTCTCTGTTGAACTGAGCATTGGCACTCTCAAAGTCAAAGTCCTTCTCAAACTTCATCTGTCCGTCTCTCTTCACAGGGAAACGCCCTCTCCCACGGTGCCCTCCCCCACGACCGCGGCGCGACGCTGGTGGGACAGCAGCTGCACAACAGAGAGGTTTGAAATGAAACACTCAAAGATGCTCAAGCAGGCAACAAACGTGCATATGGAGGGCAAACTACAGGTTTAATGCTAGACAGTTGTGAGAAGTGAAATGAATGTTAACTTGTCATGGAGCTAAAACACCAACTTATAATCATGTAATTACTTAGTCAATATGAAAAATACATGAACAAGAGGTATACCTGGTAAATCAAATGCAAAAAAGGAATAACACACATCATGGTAAATATGTACTGCTGATACACACATCTGATGGCATGCAGACAAACAGCAGATCTGCAAGCTGCTTCGTGGTCAACTAATTTACTATTCAGAGATTAGTTCAACATTCCATGCAAATACATAGAACACAACTAAGGCCCCTTTCACATAAACCCAGTAACAACCATTAGGAACCATTACTGAGTGGTAAGCAGCATCCTAGCCACTTGTTTGTACTGCTACTGACGATCTGTGGAACATCTGATGATTCTGTTCAGATATTAAATTATTAAATTACTATTAAATCAATAAAGTGGACCAAAGCCAACCCCACACGTTTTGATACCCGGTGGACAAGGCTTAATACTTAAGACTTAAAGCACGGACTGACTACATAGCAGGAAAAAATTCTGGACAAATGCTTAGGCAAGCTATTTGATGACCTATAAGCTATTCAAATACAGACCGCTAAGATTGATATATTTTATGTACTTATTGATATAGGCTACAATTCAGGACAACTTAAAGAAAGCAGGACTAAAATAACAGGGAATTTACCAGGATGTATATGCCAAAGATTTTATTAAATTTCCAAGGACGGTTGACACTTCTATCTGTGAAAGGGGCATAAGCTAGAAAAATTGGACAGGACACGAGAAGCAGACAGATCCATGATGGCTTAAAAAGGATCCAAAAATGTCACATGCGACAGCAGAAACAAGTGGGAAAGGTCACCATAGCAAAAACACACAACCTGCTTGCCGCTTGGGGACCTCCTTGTTCTCACCTCTGGACTGATCAGACTCACCTCGGGGAGCCACTTTTGGCACCTCAGTACCTGAGAAGGTATATGAAATGTCCAATCTCTTGAAACTAAACACATCAGTAAGGTATATCCTTACCTGTTGTCTTAGAAATAAGACTTCAGAACATTATGATTGGATTTTATGAATGCGTGATTATTTTCCGCATTTGTCAAGGAACAGCAACACCTTGATGAATCCTGTCTGATTTATTTTGGGCAGTCATGGTCTGGTGGTTAGGGAACTGGTCTTGTGACTGGAGGGTCGTGGGTTCGATTCCCAGGCCTGAGGCCATGACTGAGGTGCCCTTGAGCAAGGCACCTAACCCCAACTGCTCCCCGGGCGCCGGGCTAGGGCTGCCCACTGCTCTGGGCACGTGTGCACCACAGCCCCCTAGTGATCACTAGTTTGTGTGTGTGTGTGTGTTCTGACTGCACAGATGGGTAAAATGCGGAGGACAAATTTCGATTGGGGTGAAAATCACAATTGACCAATGTGGCTGATCAAAGCCTCCTTGAACAAGCTCGCTGAATCTCAAAGCTTTTTGTTGGCCAGTTGCCTGGTGTTTTCTGTAGATCAGCTACTTGAGTAAAGTGGAATATTACTTCTAGAATAAAGATCAGGATGACCTGAAAACAAAATGGTTTACCTCTGCCCTCACCCGCTGAGTGCAAGCCAGAGCGAACTGCGCTAGCCCCATCTCCAGCGGCATGCCTGTGTCCTGAGCGTAGCCTAGGCCAGCCTTCACTCCTCCTCTGCTCCAGAACATCCGGGCCCCTCTGGCTTCCGGCCGTAGGGAGGCGAGCAGCCACGGGGCCCATGGGTGCAGCCGCGGCACTGCTGCCCGACGCAGCCTGCGGGGCTGCTGGATCCTGAGGAGGGCTCTTCTGCAGGGACTCCAGAGGAGGACTGCTGCCACCTACAGGTGGGGACAAAGCATTTAGGTGCACAGGTAAACAACTCAACTAACATTGCACATGGAGATTTAAGTCAATGCGGGCATCCGGAAATAAAGAACTGGAGTTAGTTGGGAGGAAATGTGTTATATATTTATTATTCAGCCAAACAGACAAGTACTGGAAGAAAGAAAGAAAACCTCAGCATGCATAAGATGTTATCTCAATGATGAACATACCGAATGCATCACAAAGCAGTTATATTCTTTATAAATACAGGTAAAAAAATTTAATTGAGGAGAAATATTCTGAACATTTAAGAGAAATGTTCTAAGCAGCCATTGCTTGGCATTGAAATTAAACACATGAAACAAACATCAGCCCATGCAGATGCTGCTTGGTGCTCTCAAACAGAAGCGCTTTTGATTTTGTTGACATCAATGCACATATGAACAATGGACGAGCAGAACTTCAATATCAGAAACCGATGTGGGAATTACACCCCAAGACATGTTTATTCCACCAGAGATCCTGCGTTCTATGGGGCTCTGCAATACTCAGATCAACCCAACAGAGGCAGCACAAGTACACAACAAAGTGGGTCAAGAGATCAGGCCCACCATCAGGGCTTGGAGCTCACCCACACCCTGCCCAGTGGCCCGCTCACCCACACCCTGCCCAGTGGCCCGCTCACCCACACCCTGCCCAGTGGCCCGCTCACCCACACCCTGCCCAGTGGCCCGCTCACCCACCCCTGCCCAGTGGCCCGCTCACCCACACCCTGCCCAGTGGCCCGCTCACCCACACCCTGCCCAGTGGCCCGCTCACCCACACCCTGCCCAGTGGCCCGCTCACCCACACCCTGCCCAGTGGCCCGCTCACCCACACCCTGCCCAGTGGCCCCTCACCCACACCCTGCCCAGTGGCCCTCACCCCACACCCTGCCCAGTGGCCCGCTCACCCACACCCTGCCCAGTGGCCCGCTCACCCACACCCTGCCCAGTGGCCCGCTCACCTCACCCACACCCTGCCCAGTGGCCCGCTCACCCACACCCTGCCCAGTGGCCCGCTCACCAACCCCCCAGAGACATCAACAAGATGGATGAAATAAGACTGAGGATTAACTTGCCCAGCATGGACCGTTGTCCGATTATTATTACAGAGACTTGGCTGGACAGTACCGTGCCAGACAAGGATACTGAGCTATCAGGATGCTGTTTACTGAACAGACGGCACTGCAGGTCTCTGCTATATTGTTTATCCTGAGATCTAAATTTGTTCTTAAGGTCCTAAGAAAGATTCCACATCAGATTCATGAGGTGTTCTTAAACAGCCGAATTGGTGGCGCCAGCTATTACTTAATACAAGTGGGTTACATCATAATCCCAATGTCCTTGTAAACTTGAAGTGCATGCCAGTTGTTTATAAGTAAACACTTTGCCAATCCCCATTAAAAGCCACACACTACAGGGTCGTATGCACACAAACATATCTATGGCAGCCCTCGGCCTCCAAAAAAGGTAATTCTGAATATTTCTCAAAATTCCAACTTTATAATTGACTTTCTTAATTACTGCATAATGCAAATAAACATGTATATATCCCTGATTGTTGGATGGTATGGTTCCCAGGTAACATAACTGATGTGTTCTAACGTGTTAATGTAGTGTATATTTATTTTAAAAGAACATAATGCTTTCTTATAAATATTATTACAAATTTAAATTGTATTGCAACTAAAATGCTATAATAAATGTACAACTGTGGGTACTTAAATGTGCCCAAGTGTGTATAGTTTTTGTTCTTACCCAAAAACAAATTTTGAATAAGAAAATACTGAGGAATGCTTTGTTTTGAAAACTGTTGAAGTGGGTTTTAAGAAGACGTTTCTTATGAACAGATGGTCAGTGATTCCCAATGAATGGTGTACAGTACCAGGCATTATGGGACACTGTTCCTCAGATATAGAATACCTGGCAGTAAAATGCAGGCCAGTCTTACTACCATGGTAGTTTTTATACCAACACATCCTAACATTAAGCTAGACCTGGAGAAATTGTATGATGCCATCAACAGTCAGATGAACACGTATCAAGAGGGAGTGGTGATTGTAGCAAGAGACAAAATCTCATTATGGGTAAAAACAGCATTAAATAAGCTAAGCAAACATACATTCAATGCACAGAAGTGCACCTTGAAAGCAAGAACCCCCCACATGTAGCAAGGCAAAGACTACAACAGAAACACACTGCACATCAGTGACAGCACTACACTGCCTGGCATCCTGAACCAGTGCTTTGCGCACTTTGATGATGAAAAAACGAGAGTTAGAGGTCACATGACATTGACCAAAGCAAAGCAATCCCTCATCCTACAGCAGGACCAGGGGAAAACTGACTCTTCAAAAACAGAGGGAGCAGTCAGCCCTGCATACTGAACTCATGTGCCAATCAACTGGCAGGTGTGTTCAACATATTTAACCTCATAGCATGCTATAATACTCACTTATCTCAAATCTAGCACCATTGTTCCTGTGGCAAATAATTCAGTAGTTTGCTTAATGAGCAGAGACATACAGATGATACAATCAATACTTCAGGCATCTCTCTTCCAACTGGAGCAACTAAATACATACGTTATTCATTGATTTAGCTTTTAACAGGACAACAGATTAACTGGGACTAGGAACATAATTTTGCTCATGAATTCTGGATTTTCTCACCAGACAGACATCAAAATATAATCTTAAAACAGGCGACGCTTCTTCATTAACTCCTATCTAGCCCACCCAGAAAGATCATTGCCATCTGGAAAGAGATACAGGGCCATTAAATACCAGACCACTAGACACCCCCACCCCTTCCCTGCAACACCTTCCGTAGGTGTTGCATACATACGACAAAGGACCTATCCATGCAAGTAGCAGACCCACTAGCACTTTGAAATGAAGAACACCAGACAGCTTTGAAATAAAGGCATGCGCATCATCACTGCACCTAAAATGAGCACTCGATATCAAAATTGCATTTTTTTGTGTACTACTCAATTCAATTCGACTACCAAATTGAAGAAATCCAATCAAGCATTCTATTTCTTGGTGCTGCTATTAATGATTTAGTTCAACTCTGAATTAAACACTCTTTATGAATGTCAGGATTTATTATCCCTTAAATCCAAAACAGGTCAAATCCAAACCATCTTTGTTTGGTCCTTATGGAACCATTTACCTTCTGGCATGAGTGTATTCAGAGAGTGAGTGTCATTGCTGAAAGCAGAACCAATTGCACTGTTCTGAGACAGGGCTGCAGACATGCCTGTGTCAGTCCCAAAGGAGACCACTGAGTTTCCTGTGAGGAAAGGAAAAGTATTCAAGTATCACAAAAAAAAGACAACATCATCTAGCACTGCTGACTGAACAAGAGAATGAGAAAACACTGACCCAGTCCATGCATCACCTGTTCTTTACAAAAATGTCACACTGAACTACTTTTAACTGTCTGGCCAAAAATCTACTGCAAATTCATGTGCAACACGCAGCATGCTGCACGGCCACATTTATTGTAATGGGGCACTGGAACAACATGGCACACAAAGGATTTAAATTAAATAAATACTGAAATAAATACACTAAAATACAATAGGCTGATTATAGGGCTGTAAGGTGTCATAACTTAGCATATGTAAAACATATCTGTGTTTACAAAATTTGGAATCATCACTGTCTTCATATAAATTAAATTTTAAAAGGTAACGTTCAATGGTGGCATAACAAAACTGGTTTGAAGTCATGGGCTGTTACTGTCCACATTCCAAAAGAAATAGGGTCATTAGCACAATTTTTTAAAACAGTATCATGTATTTGGAACACCATCAAACTGAAGAGGAAAAAAAACAATTCAGAAATTAAGAAATTTTACTGTAGTTATCACACACACAAGCTTTATTGACTAATGATCCCTATAATTGCAGATGTATTGTAATTGTGTTGTCAGACTAATTGTGTTGGCATTCAACCTGTATGAGTCATCACGGATTTGCTTTTTTGAAAATCAACATTTAGATAATAGGCCAACCGGACTGCTAGATTTCTTGCCTTTTAAGTGGTTCATTTAGATGACAATACATAGAAAATGCTCTTGTATATTCTAAAGCTTATTGGCTGATAATTACAGGTTTCAAAGACATGGAATGAAGGCCAGACCAATATAGACCAGGAAGTGAACAAAAGCACTAAGTGTCTAAAATTAAGTTTAAACTGAGGCAACTCATGCTGCCCAACAAATGGTTTAGAGTGAAGGAGAAATTAGACCCACACATTTATTTATTGTCAGCACAAATCATGAACTCTAGTCTTACATGCAGCTTGATTTAGCTCATCAGATAAGCCCTGCTGGGATAACCATCTAATTGTGCTTGCACACAATATCCCATACACAATCAATCAAAAAAATTAAAAACAGATCAAATTGAATCTAAACTCACTGTGATTTCTGTCAATCTGGCCTAGATAGGAAGCACTAACATAGAAGATTTAAGATGGAAATTTGCAGCTTATAGTAGAGGAAAGACTTACCTCCAACACCCCCATATGAGGGTGAGACCAGTGGGCTTGCAGTAAACTGGCTATACGAGGACACTGGAGCTTGTTTGAAGAGTCCATAAGAATTTCCACACTGGAAAGATCCTGGACTTGCAGATCCCATTGAAGACTGAGAATAAACATACGGTCATTGTCAAGATATGCCAAGTTACTTTATGAAATACTCTTCGCTTTTGACAAAGTTAAATGGGAATGTGAATGGAGACCTTGTTCGTATCAGTTCTGATTTGGCTATTCTATTGAAATTTATAGCATATCACCAAGCTTGTGAAGCAATTGTTGAGCAATTACCTGAACAATGGCAGGGTCCTGAGGCAAAGTAGGTTTGGGTGGTTCACATACTGTTAGGTCTTTAATGTCACTGCCTCTGAAAATGATGTACTCGTACGTCTCATCCCTGGGCAGGATAGGCCTGTCAGTTGGGCGATCCTCCGTTCCAAACGACCGCACTACGAAGACAATTTATTGATCAAGCAGCAAACACGCTTGTACAAATGGATGTGTGTACACCACACTAACATTGAGCTAGGATCAACAGAGAGTGAGAAGGGAACGCATCTCACGGCGGGGGTGCTGAATTCGGCACAACACCCGGCATCAACTCGCCTTTACAGACTACGTTTTTGAGTTGACGAGGTTCAAATTACAGCTAAACAAAGTCAAAACGTTGATCACGCTGTCAGCTAGCAATACATTTACCTGGCTGACGTACGGCCAAGACTGGGTATAAACAAACACACAACCAGCTACATATTAGTCACTTTATAGGCTAATTATTTATGGTAGCCAGCTAGTGGCCGTAAAGGGATACTCTGCATAACAGGCTGTCTAACAGTTGGCTGTCTATCAGTAATCAAGCCGTTCTTGTCTAACCTATTTCCAGCTAGTTAGCCAGCCGTTGATAACAGCTAGCTAGCTGGCAAGGTCTTTAGTTAGATAGCTTGCTAGCTAACAACTAGCTAGCTGTACGTCTAGCTACACAGCTGTGTCCTATCCGGCTAGCTAACTAAGCCACGTAACAAATGAACATTCAGAAACGGCACATCTAACGTCGGCTGGCTGCCCTCCCCTGGTGTCGTTTAGCTAGGGAGCATATTTAAACCAGCTAGCTGATTTTAAACACACCAGATAGCCAGCTAAAGCGGTCAACAAGCCAGCTAGCTATAGCCACCGTACGCTTTGGTCAAACATATAGAGCTGAATGGCCCGAAGTTCACTTATTAAACTGTCCCAGTCCAAGTAAGGTGTTGTCTTTTACCTTTAGCGAGTGCGACAGTCGAGTTCTCCGTGTCTATGGTGTAGAGGATCCCCTCATAACGAATCTCGGCCTTGGAAATCAGGCTGATCTTGCTCCCGATGTACGGGGTTCCTCCGCTCATTGTGATTTAGGCGCCGTTGAGATTTAAGTGAAAGTTATATATTTTCGCCCCCCCCACTCGAAATCCGTAAGTCCGCGATACAGAGGTCTGTGGCAACGCGTCGTCAGTTCATTGAATACTTTTTGAGTTTCGACGCAACCACTAGAAAGCTTCTTTGGTTTAGCTACTGCGATATGGCCGCCTTCAGTTTCATGGCGTAAGAAGGAAGTGACGTAGAGGGGGTGGCAAAAATAAAAAAAACATGCTCCTTGCCTTCTCTTCACAACTATTCTGTGTTATTAGTTAATGGCAATATATAGTATTTGAAAACAAGCAAAAGTGTAATAGTTGTCTAGTTGTCAACAACTATTAGAATAGGTAATATGTAGAGCTACAACTACTAAAGCATAAGCCACTGTGATGCATATGAAAAACACTCATCAATATATTTCATAGTTCCTTATTCACTGATTCACTTAAACGTTTTTTTTCATTGCTGGCCACTTGTGTTAATACAGAGAGAAGGTGACTGATCACTGACAGGTTCTTGGCACTAAACATATGGAAAAATGTAATTCTTCAGCTGTTTAGTCTAAATGATTTCAGATGTGTGAGTAAAAATATATTTTAAATATATATTGCATGCATTAATGTACTCAAAACAGTCAACCAAATAAAAGATGGCTTTATTCTTTTTTACAATCTATTTTCTGCATTTCATTATATGCCCTACAGAGGGTGACAGTGGGCAAAGTGGAACAAGCCAGGTCGATAATGATTGCACTAATTCATTACCAAAAATAATTCTTAAATGTAATATACTTTACGATCAATTGGGAGAAAAATATCATTCTTGCTGTCTATGTAGAGCACTGATGTGCTGAGACCCCTGCACAAGTGTTTCAACTCTAGGATTAAGTCAATCAGTGACTGTTCTGACCAGGCTGTGGTCTAGAAAACCAAGTTTTACGGATTAAAAACACAGATTAAAAACACAGTTTAAACATAAGGCCATAATCTCACAACAAAAAAGCACACACACACAGAGTACACCAAATGAGGGTTCCCTATCTCGTTTTGGGCAGGACTCGAGATCGGTAGTGCAGTGCAGGTTCTGGACCATCTGAACTGTGGGGCAGACTGGAACCAGTAGGTCTGTTAGCGGGTTAGAGTGAGAAGGGGTAAAATTTGAGCC
Organism: Brachyhypopomus occidentalis; assembly: GCA_020368025.1. Lineage (NCBI taxonomy): Eukaryota > Metazoa > Chordata > Actinopteri > Gymnotiformes > Hypopomidae > Brachyhypopomus > Brachyhypopomus occidentalis. The sequence goes on from JAGXOD010000004.1 coordinate 5,562,185, forward strand.
TAAATTGCTAAAATTGCTAAATTGACAATACTGCTACCATTTTATCGCCATTCACAAAATGATGTGTCTCACACTACGCCTCATTTAGGGGGGCATTTGAGGGGGCCAAGGATGTTGTGACAGGGGCACTGCCCCTGCCCCCTGTAGAACCGCCTCTGCGGTAGTGGCTCCAGGGATAGTGAGGGAACATCCTCTGAACCACCTCTGTTCCTCACTCATGTTTATTTACATTGTTTTGACTCCATACTGCCAACTTGACAGGAGTGTAGGGATTGGGTTTCCTCCATGAAAGGGCCTTTTCAGGAACACTTCAGAAATGTATATATGGATGACTTGTACGTGTGTGCCAAGCAGCTCAGGAGCCTGCACAGAGAAATGTTCACAATTGTTTCACAGTTGTTCCACCATCAGTAAAACAAAGAATTTGATGAAAATATCCTAAAACATTTAAATAACATTTAAAACTGCACTGAAAGCTGAGGCTTTGAGGTTTAATACTGAATACCTATGTAAATTGAATTTTTTAACCCCAGTTGGTCCCCCAGCATAATGTACTCTAATATAAACTTTAATGTTCTATGTTTTTGTTTTGTTTATTAGCACTAGGAGCTATGCAACATTATAATGCACATTTCAGTACTTTTGTAAATAAGCAGAGGGTGGCAGTAGAGTCTTCGATCAACAGATCATAAATTGCTGCACCATGAAGAAAACAAAAACCAAAACATCAATCAATTTCACAGCTGGTGGAACGTGAATTCCCCATTATTCCTACATAAAAAGCTACTGGCTATATGTCTCTGAATTTAAACACTCTGTGCTCCTTAATCAATGTCTGTTATTTTCTGCCTCATTAACACAGTTTCAGAAATCTGTTCAGAGGCAGTCTATTTTTAATCCAAAAGACAGCACAGATGCTTACCTGCAGTTCTTATAGAACCATCTGTATCTCAGAGGTTTGTTAGAATTTCCCCCCACATCTAAAAATACATTTTATTTCTGTAAATGTAAGGGGTGTGAGGAAATTGGCAACAAAAAAACACAGACCAGATAGATATCTAGCTAGCTAGATAAATCTATAGCATCACAACAACCCATAACATCAATTAGACATCAAAATAAAAACATCATTAAATGCTAAATAATACAGTTTATTTATAAATTCCATTTCATAAAGTGATTTAAATTGACACAGAAGTTTCTTTTGAGAACAATTAAGACCTATGTTGACCTAATTTTATGATTCTAGTCAGTGACAAAATGTTTACAAATATAAGCTACTAGTTTTCCATATTTTACAATATAAATAATTATAAAATCTATAACACTTATCTAAAAATGTTAAGCACATATTCTATACACATGTTCTATACTGGACAGCCAGTCACGATCGTAGTTATTCTGCTTGGATCATGCAACAATATTTATATTTTAAAAAAATATTTAACAGACTTTTTATCAGTTATGAAGGTATGTTCCATGTTCTGAGTGCTATTGTACTCCCACCAGCATGCACCCAAGTAAATTCATTTAACTCACAGTTTAGTAAATCTCTTACATAAGAACTTATACACACATCTCAGAGCAAAAGGGTGCCAAATGAACAAATACTTAATCAACACATAAAGTAAAAGTTTACTTTTACAATTTACAATTATTACATTGAATTACCATCAAATTCATATTTAAGGGTAAAAATTGTAGTGTTGCCGTTCAGAAATTGCATAAAAAGAGGTCAAACTTTTTCTTTCTTTCTTTTTTGTGCTCAGGGGAGAAATGTATGTCACAGAATACACTTTATATTAATTTAAAGAGTAGAGAGAAAATACAGTGCTGAAGCCCATACTTAATAGAACTGGTACAAATCACAGGTGGGTTCAAACAATTTCTATACTGTATTTAACAAAGCTACAGTTATCAGCAAAGAACATTTCCTCTTACCTCAGAAAATATTCAACACTTTCTGTTACCAGACATCAAATAAACAGGCACATGCCCTCACGTTATAGTACAGAACTGGTAGAAAATATGGACACTAAATATTTCTAGCATCAATTAGTATTTTTGTTTTATTACTTTGTTACAGATGGATTGCTTTATTGTAGTTTAGCTTTAACTTCACTTTTCACTTTAAATACATTATTGCACCTTATGCATTCTTGAGTGCCAGCCAGTAGGTTATTAAGTACATTAAGTATATTAAGTATACTAATTTCTAAGTAATTAGAACAGAAACGTTGTAAATGTCTGGATTGCATGAATTCAGTTATAATGCTCTATAGAACAAGCTCGATAAAAGAAATAATCTCATACATCCTGTTATGTTGAAGTCCAGAGTTTCATGGCTTTACATGGGTTGTTTTCTCACTGATGTTGCTGGGGAAGATTTCAGCTGTACAGAACTGCCTAAACATTGCACGTATGGTTTAATGTGGTTCTCTATGTCTCCAGTCAAAACTGTCCTGTATTTTTCCCTTTTTCTGATAAACATGCTGATATAATTTTAATATCAATGGGGTCATGGGATAATCATGGCATCTTTGTGAAATGCTCTAAAATATGTGAATGCAGAACAAGAAACCAAATTGTAGTGCAAGTGATGGACTTAAACATGCTTAGTTTTTATACCAGTAATATGTGTCTTACTGGGTATTTCCTAGATCCTTTCTTACTCACAAATGAATCTCATCATAAATATTTTAGTGTTTCAAACCATGTACTTCAAAAGTGCATGTAATGAAATGCTACTGTAGGTAAAACCCCCTGAACATCATTAATTTATCGATTTAGTGTTAGTGTAAGTCTAATTTAGTGAAAGTGACTGTAGGTATGTACATGTAGACAGCAGCGTTTTTGTTCTAAGGACTTATTGTACACACATATGTACGATCAGTTGAGACTAATGTGTAACTAAAAGCAAGACTTGTTGTTTCCCTGTAAGACTTGCGAAGAAACACAAGGAGGCAAAAGAGTATAAGAATCTGGAATGTTCTGTAAGTCAAACTACACTTACGTTCTCTGCATGTTAGAGCCATGCTCTTTATGCTCCTGTTCCTGAAAGTCAACACCTCTCATTGTCATAGAACATTAGAGCTTCAGTAATTAAAGTCTGAGGTACAAACTATCTTCATGTGTAGATGAAGAAAACTGTAAACATTCATTTCATACTTTAGCATGTAGACAGAAAAGAGTATATAAGACAGAAAGAGGATATTCATCTCTCAATAGGATGTACATGAATGAAACATTCCAATCATTCAGGAAGATTTCTAAAATGTCTTAAACATGTCCTGTATCATCAAGTCCAATAGGAAGCACTGCCAGCTACAACCGGTCATCAAGCAAAACATTGCCATCTCCCTCCTACACAGCTGTTGACACAGTGTTGAACCCCAGTGGACCATTTGTGATGCAGACAGAGAGTGAAGTGTGTGAAGATGAGCTCTCATCACTTTACTTAGATTTGGGTCTGCAGAGAATGTGTTGAGTGTGCTAGTGCTGACTGTGCTTTGGAGGAGTGAGGAGGAGCTGTCAGGTTCGGCTTGATGCCTCTGGTTCTCATGTAATGCAGAAACTGGTCTGGGATTTCAGCCAGGACATCCTTGGCCAGGCGGGCCATGCTAAGAATGTGGTTCCCCCTAGGGTCAATGTAGTCTCGGAGAGGAACAAACTGTAAAAGACACACAGACAGATACTTAGATAGACAGTAGAGTGAAAGAAAGAGATTCAGTTATATATATATATATATATATATATATATATATATATATATATATATATAGAGAGAGAGAGAGAGAGAGAGAGGGGGGGGGGGGCTTACCTGTACAATATCTCTCTCTGCAAATCTTCCTCTGGATGAGACTCTGACGTCATCCCCATCCAATTCGATCATTTCTATTGAACAAATTAAGAAGAAAAAAACAGTGGAACACTCAGTTAACAACCCCCCTTTTCATATTCCAAACAGAAGAAGACATGCTGGATTGATCTCGTCAGCTTCAGAGAAACATACATGAGGCCGTTTTGCTCCCTGACTATAAGGCAGTGCCTCTTAACATGCTGAGTCTCTATGGGACAGGCCTATAAATACACAAACATGCACATGGGTCTACATACCCATACGTGTGAAAGGCTGTTCAGACTGATATTCACACTGCATTCATTATCGTACTCAAACACATGTGCCATTAAACTTCTCTCAAACAATATCAATCTCTTTCACATGATGACATAGTCTCTCAGACACTCTTTCAAACATTCACACGTCGGTCTCACACACAATGTCAAAATCTCATGGATGCACATTCAAAGTCTAACAGACTTTTGTGCATACCCCGTTGGTCACACAAACACACACACACAGACACACACTCAAAATCATAATTTGTTCACTGTCATTTTAATTTCATACTATCAAATTAAAGAGAGTAAACCATTGTAGTGTGCAAATAACAATTTGATAGTGTTTTTACAGTATGTTTATGTTGAAAATTTCACCTGGGTTAGGCTTTGGCTGACTATATTAACATACTACTTCAGAACACAAAGCAAGTACAGTGAAAAGACATACTGTCATTGGGTGCAAGAACAAATATACATCCATAGACCCTGACTCTAAAACTAGTGTCAAATATAACAAGCTACGCCAGAACAAGCTACGCCAGAACAAGCTACGCCAGAACATAGCCTCAAGTGCTCATCTTCAAGTCATCCGTCAGGGCAACATTAAGAACCGGCTCTAAATGTTCATCATCTTCTAAGTCCTCTGACATCCAGACATCCAGGCCAAAAGTGAAATTACCTTCAGTCTTACAGGGAAATGGCTCTTCACCGGTCTCCAGTACACAGAACAATACAAAGTTATGTAATGAGAACATATGGTAAAGCATAAAAACACCCTTGTCTCACTACATTAGAGCTCTCATGCCCCGGCTGTGTGAAGGAATAAATGCAGCCCAAACAGAAATGAGGCAAAGCAAACACAGTTTAAATAATTCACAAGGTCTCAATCAGACAGCACAAGCCTTGCCTACCTGGTAAATATGAGTGAACTCTAAATATGCTCAAGAATGTAGATGTTAAGGACAAAGAAGAGAGAGAAAGAACGAAGGGTGAGACAAAGGGCGAGAAACAATACAACTCATCAGCAATGCTGCAGACTCTATTTAGGCTCACAGCCTTCATCTAATATCTCACAAAAGACTTAAGGAAACAAAGGGGGAGTGCAGGCTCCCAGAAGTCATAGCTTCTGCTGAAAGGATGAATGACAACATGTTCAGAGACCCAGGACAAGCTCTATAAGGGAAGTCTGCCCCCTTGTTCTCCCAGTAATCAGCCTCATCATCCTCTGCACCTGTGGACACAAACTCATGGGCGCCCACATTTCACTGCGTGTGACACTTCATCTTGTCCAGCCTTGCAGCAAAAGTGGAACAACTCCGCCAACACACAGCGGACTCCAGACTGCTGTATGTTGTGCATCTGTTGACACAGGTTCAACAAGACCAGTAGAGATTGAGAGGAAAGCCAGTGATCCTGCTTGATACTGCACTGTTCTCCAGAAAACAAATCCTCTGTTCAAATATAGAGTCTTTAGAATAAAAGCATTTGTAAATTAAAAAACACCCTGAAAATACACCAGCGATATTTTAAGTGCTACCCTACAAAGCACCTGACTAAGGATTGTCAGGCGATGCTGAGATACAGTGAGAGGGAAAAACACTGCCCCGCAGGGCACCCTGACGCCTCTCAGTCTCCTCCTCCGTCACCTGTTCCATAACCAGATGCAGAACCACAGGCCAGATCTCTACCCAACGTGACATCACCACAGTCCATGGCAAAGGTAGCATCGCTCTGTCCTGTTCTGTCCTGCTTGCTGTGGGTCTTCCCTTAGGGCCAATGTACATCATACTTGCGTATCAGAGCAACAACTCTCTAGCCCTTTCTGAATTCTTCCACCTGTTTAGGATCGAGGGAAGCCTCTCTCCATATCTGATGAAGCCGTGCCAACACGACAGAGATGACTGGAAGGGAAACATTGGTGTATAGGGCACCACAGGAGAAACATTTATGCTGGTGCCCATTTTCCCATTTTCAGGGGGTTGTACCATCTCCAGATATATGACTCATGTTTGATTCAAGTGGCCAACGACATGGTGTCTCCAACTGAGTCCTGCTGACAGGTCTCAACCTAAATAATACTGTTCAGGGGCTCCTGCTGTGGTTCAGGACTACATCGCAGTCACTGCCAATATCAACAAATGTTTCATGAATTTCTCATGAGACACAAACACGGAGACTACTTTATATTCCTATAGCAGAAGGATAGCAACTTGTCCATGGAGGCAGAAGAGTATTGCTTGCAGGTGCATGTCCTTGGGAAATGCCTGTCTCTGCGCTAGCTGTCTGGAGCCTTCAGTGTGCTGCTCTGTGCCAGTGACAGCTATAGGCAGACTGTGTTGTAATTGCTGTCCAGTGGAGTTCAGGATTCGAATGCTCCTCTTCTAGTGATGGCAACAATTAGCAAATGGGAAGTTGTAAAGCGTTGTTTCCAGGAGGTGAGCGACCTCCATGTTCCTCACTGCTGTGTCCTGATGTTGCTCTCAAGATCTTTGTGCACAGAACTGTGTCTCTTTTTTGATACCTCGAACTGAGCCATAAGGGCAGCAGCTTACTTACGAGCTGTCAATGAAGAGGGTCACTGCAAAGTTGGATTTGTGCTGGCAAAAGCAACACTATCACTCCAGCCAGAGCCCACACTCCTCCATTGAGCCATGTGGAGTTGTTCTTGTGATTGAGAACATCTTAGATGAACTAGACTACTAGTTGGATGCTGTAAAGTTCTTCTGAGACCGTAGGGTGGTCCTTGCGTATATCTATAATGACACAAAATATTTTTTGTGTGTACACACAATTATGTACGCAATATATGTCAGACAACCTTCCCTGAACAGTATGTGGTTCAAGGAACCTCACGTCCTTTACAAGCCTCCAGAGCCTGAACCACATGAACGTTTTGATTGACCCGTAAATGGATCTGGAAATCAGGCCAAAAGTGACTGGCTTCACTACAATGAAGCCAGGAAGCCTACCATTGAACGTCTCCATTGGACATTGGACTCCTTGTTAAAAGCCATTTCACCAGGTCTGTTCCCATAGATCATGCTCCACAGAAACACCACAGAACACCTGCTGCTCTTCAAGTAAATAGAGAGGCTTCAAGCTCATGTCCAGACTTGAACGCTCAACGGCCTTGAGCCCCACTCTACCCCACTCAACCCTCCAACACTTTCATGTTCAACACTGACATGACCAACAGGGCTTATGAAGTGGTTACTAAGGTTCAAAAGTGATATTTCTTTAAATAAATAAAAAATAAAGAGCAGTATGTCACAAAACAGAACAATGCCAAGAGTGGAAAATTATGAGGCATATCAAACCCCCACCTTGAGGACCTGTCAAGCGCCAAAGAGGTGGACCTCACATACAATGTCACAATCCCGTTCGAGCATAGACAGAGCACCTTTCCCCTCACAACCACAGGGGGGCACCAGTGCTGCATACATAGACATCTGGAGAGTTTGCATCGCATCACGCTGGGTGCTGAAAACAGTGCAATACAGTTACACCCTGCAGTTCACCAGATGTCCACAGCAGTTCAAAGGGATTATTTATTCCCAGGAGCTAGGAGAATCAGCCCGCATTTCTCAGGATGAAATTTCCTTGTTGAGCTATAAGAGTATTTCCACCCGAGCTCAGGCAGATCGGTGTGTACTCAGGGCACTTTTTTATCCCACAGAAAGGCATCTTGGTGCTCTGTTGCATTCTAGAGTTATGCACGCTGAACACTTATGAAAGTACACAGTGTTTACTCACTCAACTTGTGCTGAGGATTGTGTGCTCAGGCAATCGATGTGAAGGACGCGTAGTTTCACATCAGCATATACTCGCCTCACAGGAAATCCCCGAGCTGCACCCTTGCTGGGGTGGCATATGAATATCTCACCTGCTCCTCCAGCCTGCGTGTTTTGTGATTGTGGCTATCGCTCCTCCCAGGGAAAAGGGCATCTGCCTCACTACGTAGATGGTGAGATGGTGGGCGTATTGTGGCTCAGTCAGAAGGGGCTGTGAGGGAGCATACAGTAATGCTCGTAGAGCAACCGACTGGGTTCCAAGGTAAACTCAGAGACGGGTGTGTTGGTTCCTGACCAGTGCAAACCTGGGATTGTCACTAGACTCCATATTTTTCAGGGCAAGCCCGTCAACAGAGAGAGTGGGGAAGTTCACGAGGCGCCATGAGGCATATCAGAGGAACAACCTGGTCGCTTTCTACCTGTGTGATTGCTGGGTATGATGGCCCCAGACATAGATGTCATCCCGCTGAGCCACATATCCTGGAGAGATTCCCAGTGCTGGACCTGTTGTGTCATTCTTGACAGTGAGTGAAAGTAAAGCAAAGCGTGGTTATGTGCAATGGAGGTGCGTACAGTTTCTGACATAGGCCATGGGCATAGGAAGGTAGTGTAGAAATAGGAAGGTAGTGTAGAAATAGGAAGGTAGTGTAGAAATAGGAAGGTAGTGTAGAAATAGGAAGGTAGTGACGATGAATGTGTCACTGAGTATTTGGGGGGAGGGGGTGGGGGAGAGTGACTCTCTCAAAGGCAGCCCTACATATAAAGTCTCTGGAAATATAAGCGCTAAATCATTTCCTGATGACACTGAAGGGTCATCACATTCTCATGAGAATGGACAACGCCAACACCCAACCTTAGTAATCACATATATCAACCAACATGGGAAACTTGCCCCTCGATCACAATGCCACGCAAACCATTTGTGGGGAGCATTGCTACCTTTCTGTCCCTGAAAGGGAAGCATGTTTAGGGAGTCCTGGGGGGGCAGATTTGCTGTTGAAGGGCAGTCCCCTTAATGAGGAGTGGAAACCAAACGGCACAGTAGTGGAGCAAATATGGCCGTGTTATGACAGGGCGACGGTAGATCTGTTTGCGTCAAGAGAGAATGTGCAGTGGCTTTTGTCCTTTTCTTTACATGTGCAGAGCACAGCGCTGGGGACAGACGCTTTGACTCATAAATGGCCACAAACAATACTGCATTTGTTTCCACCCATAGCTTTAATCTCTGACTCTGGCCAGAGGGAGGACGGCTTGCCAGTCATTCTGACTGCCCTGTGGTAGCTGGGAAAGAGCTGGCTGGCAATAATCATGCCGCTTCTCCACAGTGTGCACGAGGAGAGATTTGTCACCCCCACCCAGAGAGACTCTATGGGCTTGGCCTGTGGGTGGCTTAACCTGCGTGTAACAGACTTACGTCCGAGGGCGGTGAAGGCTACGCAAAATGGCATGAGCCTCATCCGTTTCCTTTGCACTTGCTCCCTTTCTGGGTATAAACTGCTGGATGTTTGGGAGATGGTGCACTCTGCATTCATAACTAAGGTTATTCAGCCTTGTCTCCCTCTGGAGCTCCAGGCCTTTTATCCTATGCCCTTTAATTCGGCGGGCCAGCTGCAACTCAATGCGCCGTGTCCCGTGTGAGTGCTGCGTGTTTATCGGGAAAGGACAAGGGGGCAGAAAGGACGAAGAGCGATCGGATATTCGGACCATGGTCCCCCATACACGGGTAATCATGGGCGATATCTAAGCAGTAGTTCTTGCACTGGATAGCAGAGGCAGAACGGGTCTTCACCAGACATGTTCAAGAGATTTTACAAACAGGACATGACAGCGCCAAGAGTGGCGCATGTGATGCTGAGTGACAGCTTGTGGGAGGAGCCTGTATGAGTTTAACTGGTTGGCGGTGGATCTTTGAGACAGGCTCGTCTGGCAATACTGGAGTTAGGAAATGCCACAGTGAGACACCAAAACAAAGTGCCGGACCAAACTAGAGCACCCACTTAACTTTCCTAAGTCTCCACCACAAGAGCATTAGGTTACTAATGTAACCTCGGTTCTATGATCGCACGAATGAGGTGTCTCACACGACCAGCCTCCTCGCTGACGTGAACCAAGGAAGAGTCTGTCAGCTAGAGAGTGAGCTGGTATAAGGGAATATGGTTTCTGAGGTGGTTTGGCAGTGAATACCCTAATGAAACACACCACTCGTACTCTCAGAGAATCGGGGTTATGTTAGTAAACAAAAAGGTAGTTTGCGTTCTAAATGAGTTTCGGTTACAGTCCTGTGAGAACAACAACCACAGATAATGTGCCACAGATAATGCAAAGTCCAAGGTGAGGAAGCTCAGTCCTGTTCAAACCTGGTCCAAACCCTTTAAAGCCTTTACTCTGGTACTCTTTCACTGGCTGTAGTGCAGGGCAATGCGTGTAAGAGGTCATTAACCGATGCAGAAAAAAGCACTTATACTTTACTTACTTTACTTATGCTTTACACGTATACTCCTCCTGTCACTACTCCTGAGGGAATCCACTTGTAACTCCCAGCTTCTGTGTGTTATGTACTTGGTTACAGTGGTGTGTGTTGTATTTGGTCGCAGTGACGTCAGCACCGACAGAAAGGCATTTCATGCGAGGTGTTTCCGTGTCAGGTCTCACTGAACAGGTACGGGATGTTTAGTGTAGGTCATTAGCTGCATTTTAGACAGTTCAGTGCCACCTAAATGTTCATTGTAAAGTGCACCAAAATCACAGGAAACACTGAGTTTTGGAACAAAAAATGTGCTTCAAGAGCAGCTGTGTAAGTGTCATCTTCCACTTCAGCACCGATGGCGTGAATTAGCAGGGCATGTTTTCTTTTATCAGGCACATCATCCGTTGTGAGTGCCAGCACATAACTGTCAGACATGCGAATCCTCGTTTCCAAATGCTCACTGGGCATACCTGGGTCTTTGCAGGAACGGAAGAGGTGGCGTTATTGCAAATAAAGCCACCCTCAGTGGCCAATATGTCATGCATTATGCATGTACTAAGATGCGTGTACTTACAGTAAATTTACATACTGCTCTTTGTCCCCTATGTCACTTGAACACCAGTACCCTTTCTTCGCATAAAGCACATGTATGAGAGTGTGACAGATTTTGACACCGTGTGAAAGAGGGTGACAGAAGTATGACATCATGTGAAATGAACCCAAGCATGAATAAACAACCTCACATACATACACATGCATGTTCAGACACATGTGTAGTGTAAGTGTAAACACATATGCCTTCACATATTCAAATGCCTAATTTGCTTATTGTGGCATTATGAAGTATCTAATGATCATCTTACCATCAAATTCAGCTGATCCAACTCCTACTATTATTACTGACATTGGAAGCGAGGAGGCCTTTAAACAGAAAAAAAACATCCGTATACAGGATTACAGCTGGACCTTTTCAAACATATCACATTTGTGTAGAAAACGTGCCTTGCTATAAAAAGGCAAATTTGATAACCCTGGGTTGCACGCCAAGTTGTCAAGGAGGCTAGGCTGTCATAAGTAACAAAAAAGTCTAAAAGATAAAGCTGACTCATAATGGTACGAGGATGAGCAAATCCCAGATGCAAACAAACTGAACAAGATGTTGGTCTGCTAGCACATTCTAAATGGCTTTTTCTGCTGTCAGAGCTCGAAGGCCCTGGTCTGCTCTTTGCTGAAGCCATTCTTGCTTTGAAAATCACATTTTGGTATCGTAATTGACATGTTTTGAGGCAGTGATATATGTATGCAATATAAATAACATATTTATTAAATATTTTTTAGAAACATTTTAAATTGTTATTTTTTTTATGTATTTTATCCCTAAAAGTAAAAGTATGATTCATGAAGAATGATTTCTAACCTAATCCCTATTTATATATTCATCTATTTCTTTCTATGGTGATGTTATTCTCATTTTTCATTTGAAAACCCCAGTACACTGACACACCAATGAAAAGTGCTTACTTTTTACCTCAAACACAAGCAATGATATAGTGGAAGTTTGTATATATCAATAAAAATTGTTTACAGATTATAAAATAATAATTTGCCACAAAACGTCTCTTACTACTATCATACTGAACTAATCACGCTTGAAAAAGTTTCAGTTTTTCCAAACACTTACGTTTACGATGGACTCCTTGGTCTGAGCCATGTCAGAGATCACCCCATCTGAAATGATGAGGAGAATGAAGTACTCTGAGCCATCCTTTACTGAAGACGCACACCTGTTTGCAGGAGACACACGTCAGAACACTGGCACTCAGGAGTAAAGCAGGGGCAGAAGAATGTGGAACAAAATGGCATCAGCTTATATACAATGGCCATTTTCTGTTCCCAGTGTAATATCTAGATCTGTTTATGAATACTAACCAAGAATACCAAGCAGGTGAGGGTGCTGTCTCAGGCCAGGTGGACCAGTGTGCTGGTGTGTGTACTCTACCGCAGCCGCTAGCATAAGTGTTTTTATGGACCTGCCGGGACTCACCTGGCTACATGGTTAATAACGGGGGAGAAATACGTAGGACCGTAGAGATGTACGTTCTTCAAACTCTGATAGTATGCCTCCAGCACTCCTTCTATGCCACTACAGTATGGGTTGTCTGGGTTCCCATTCTAAAAACACACACAAATACATGTGAACATGCAAGCACAGACTGTAGTTAGCAGCACCAGTGATTGTACTAGTGTGGCTGTTACAGTGGCCTCTCTGAGGATATGATAATGGGGCCTGAACTTGGAGTGTGGCCCACAGGATATGTTTAGAGAACAGGCTCAATAATTAATAAGGTATGCACATCAAAAACAAAAACTAACTGGAACACTCATTGAGGTTCTGTGAGCTGCGTGTGTATGTTCTAGAACTGCTGGCCTACATAAGACAAACTTACAGATGGTCCATTCACTTGAGTTAATCCGTACTGCTCAGCTAAATGCATACAGAGTCGGTTTGTCTCTGCCCTGAGGGGAGGCATGTTAGCAAACACCAGGCAGCTGCATGGTCACAAGCTGTGTGCATAGCATCTGAGAAGAGCCTATAGAATCTAGATAGGTACAACCTTCTCCTTATGGAATTTGGTACTATATATATATATATACACTGTGTGTGTGTGTGTGTGTGTGTGAGAGAGAGAGAGAGAGAGAGAGAGGGAGACCAAGACCAGAAACTATAAGAAAGACCAGATCTGAAACAATAACTCCTGTTTCTCTTTCTTATTTCAGTTAAACATTCCTGATAAAACTCTGTTCATTATGAGCATCTGTTGTTTTCTCATTTATTATAAAAAACACAAATAATATTAAACTACAAATATCGATGTCTAATCCGAATGTAGATGGAACCAGCCATAGAGCTTTGCTCACCAGTGCAAACTCGTGTGACACTCTGCCATCAGGGGGCAGCTTGGCTCCAAACCCCAGTGCAGGGAACATCTTATCACTGTCATAGTCCTGAATGATCTCTCCCACCGCTCGCAGTGCCATGGCATAGGCATTGAGTTGGTATGGGTTCATGTAGTGGAGAGACGTAGGTTGTGAGGGGTTGCCTGGACACCAGTGGCCAAGGACACAAACAAAGCAACAGTGTTATCCATTGCATGTGGGTAATGGGCATTCCCTTCATGTTTCCCTAACTCACTCATATGACTGCTCTTACATCTACGGCTGGAGTGCTAGAGTAGAAACCCGATTTGATGTCATTTCCTGTTGCTTTGGTTCCAATAACATTTTAGTGTTCCACATTGGCATTTTGTTTCTTTGATTTTTTCATGCAACAACTAAATTTGCAGAATTCGGACAGAGAAAGAGATGTTCAGAAGTCTCAGTTGAAATTGAAGCTTGGAAAAGATAATACATGGTAGCTGCATCAAAAAGGCTATCATCACATACCATCAGCACAGGAGAATAAGGAAAGGATAGTGTTCCAGAGAGAGAGCTCACCATTCGATGCAGTAAAATCGATTGCCACCGTGAAATTAATCTGAGTACTGCAAAAGAATATAAAGTGACAGCAAGTATGAAGACCGTTGTTCTTGATTACAGCTAATTAACATACAATGAGTAATGTGAACTAAAATAGCATTTATACAGCACAAAAGAAGTGTAGAGATGTTAGAGATTTGCTCTGTGCAAAGATTTCAAACTCAAAACTACATTATTCACCTATATTCTCCTTTATTCGCAGTGGGAGGATAAAAAAAAAACGTAAATGTATTATTCATACATTCCATATGCACTAAAGTTAGACAGGGCCATCAGCCATTGTGAATACTAAGTGCCTGTAAGGATGCTTCTACAAATATCATTTTTTGAAGTGTTTGTTCTCTTGTTTAAAAAGCAGATCTTACAATAAAGATGGCACTCACAGTCTCAGAATAGATGGTGTTATTATGGCATGTATAATGTAGCGTGTCAATGTGTGGGTAAGGCAGTGTCACTGTGTGGGTAAGGCAGTGTCACTGTGTGGGTAAGGCAGTGTCACTGTGTGGGTAAGGCAGTGTCACTGTGTGGGTAAGGCAGTGTCACTGTGTGGGTAAGGCAGTGTCACTGTGTGGGTAAGGCAGTGGGGAGAGTGGTGCAGGACTCCATGCCAGATCACAACAAAAGCCTGAATGTCCTCAACAACTGTTTGGTCATGGACTTTCATTAGGTTAACATATTACATGCTGACACCCAAATAATGGCCAAAAACACACATATGCTTGTGCACACAGACACACACACACACACACACACACGCAAACACACAGGTCATGACCATGAAGTCTGATGTCATTCTTACCCTCCTTTGATATAGTCCAAAAAAGTGACTTCAACATCTATGAGGCATGACAACAGTGTCACCTGTTGAGATTAAAGATTGGTAACACCTTGAAGATATTTCCAGACCTTGAAGACATCGTTAAACTTCCACCAAGGAATCCATACTTGCAGCATTAACATCATCCAAAGATTCACAACCGATGTGCGATGATGCAACTCATTGGGAGCCCAGACCAGCATGCATATCAGGAGCGAGCTATATCAGCCTTTCCCAACCCTCTCATCAAGAACCCCCAGAACATCCCCAAAAATGTCATTTATTAGAACATTTGTGTTCTGACTTTCCTTCTCAACTTTCGTTCTTTGAAAACTTCAATGATAAAGGTAGTTTGAAAATGTACTCACGGTTCCCGAATTTAGATATTTCTTCTTCTTCTTCTTTTTCTTCATGTTCAGCACCTGAAGAAAACATTATTTGAGCAGAGCAAGGCTTTGCCATGTGACTCACACTAATAAAGGCTGTGCTGCACAAGCATGGCGAGGCGAGGAGCAGGGGCTCCAGCAGCAGGTGGCTGGCACAGACCGCTGGGAGCCATGCCAGCTAAGTCTCCTGCTACAA
>JAGXOD010000004.1:5580000-5841861 GCA_020368025.1 Brachyhypopomus occidentalis
TAGTAAAAAGTCATTGAATCCTCTTATGAGTTGCTATGAGTCAAAATTACTGAAGTGACAATGACTGTATGGTTTACCTTCAATAAGGACAAAACAGGTGAGAGCAAATACCAAACAAGCTGAAGTATAGTCTGCATGAACAAATGAAGGAATGGATGGACAGCTAGATGAATAAAATGGAAGAATGAATGGATGAATATATGAATGAATTAATGTATGGGTGAGTAATAGTATAAATGACTGAACATACAGGTGATCTGACTACAAATGTTCACTGAGACTTTGAATGATTTTTGGTAGAGAAGAAAGAATGAATGAGTCCAGATGCATAGATAAATATTGAATGGGTTAAGGCTACGAGTAACCCATTATTCTGGGTGGAGATGTACACTCTTATATCACCATATAGTGATGCTCAATGTGCCACTGTACACTAAGCCATCTAATTCATTAATCTACACCCGCACACAAACACACACACACACAAAGTGCACACACTGGGTTTATGTCTATACACCTAAACAAGAATGATCATCAAACATACACACACACACAAATGTCAAAAACACTTACCTGAGGGGTCTCTCCATGCGACTACCTGGAGAGCTCACCACCTCTCCCAGGGTACAAAACATCTGGCCCAAGAAGTCCTGGCATAGCACATACATGCAGACACCAGCACAATGTCACCAGCACAAAGTATATAGGTGTTCTAAAGCAGCATGTCAGTATTTGTTTCTGTGAGTCTGCACATCTATGGTACAGAACTGAAATAGTACAAGAAACACATTTTCCTGTTAAAATCAGATCATAGCTTATCACAGTCTGAATCTTGTAATGTGTTCCCATAAAATCAAGTCAAGCCAGGTAATATGGATATTTGTCAGAGTGCTTGATAATTATTCAAGATCACTGCTTCATTAACTAAACTTTTATTACAACTGACCGTCCGCATTAACCCTCGCCTGTAGAGCGGCAGGAAGTGGAGGGATCTGTGATCCGTGTCTAATGCCCAACACAGGGGGACTGATGCTCCCCACTGCTAAAGTGGAGAAAACCCTGCAGATAAAGCCTCTGCCCCCAGGCCACCACATCATTCTGTCATACAGGCCATCACATCATTCTGTCATACAGGCCATCACATCATTCTGTCATACAGGCCACCACATCATTCTGTCATACAGGCCACCACATCATTCTGTCATACAGGCCACCACATCATTCTGTCATACAGGCCACCACATCATTCTGTCATACAGGCCACCACATCATTCTGTCATACACATCATTTTGTCATACAGCCCACCACATCATTCTGTCATACAGGCCATCACATCATTCTGTCATACAGGCCACCACATCATTCTGTCATACAGGCCACCACATCATTTTGTCATACAGCCCACCACATCATTCTGTCATACAGGCCATCACATCATTCTGTCATACAGGCCACTGTCAGGGATGGCTCCAGCGCGACTCCCTCTGTGGCCACTAGAGGGAGTTTTCACTCCCACATTCCTCGTAATCAGCGTTGAGGATCCGCAGCTGTCTTTCCCCTTACTAAAGGGTGACAGTTGCGGTGATTCAACGCTGAGTTGTTTGTTGCCTTGCTCTTGCAGCCAGCCTCTCTAATGCGTTATCTCTTGGTGTTGTTTCACCTACGCTATTCTTTTCGAGTGTTTAACTCATGCGCCATCCCTGGCCATTCTCAAGTTTTCCTTTCTCTGTTTGCTTCCTATCATTTTGTTATTTTCTTAGAGATAGTTTTCTGTTGGTTATTTACCTGATCCGCCACGTTGACCTTGTCCTACAGGCCATCACATCATTCTGTCATACAGCCCACCACATCATTCTGTCATACAGGCCACCACATCATTCTGTCATACAGGCCATCACATCATTCTGTCATATAAGCCACCACATCATTCTGTCATACAGGCCATCACATCATTCTGTCATATAAGCCACCACATCATTCTGTCATACAGGCCATCACATCATTCTGTCATACAGGCCATTGCATCATTTTCTCATACCGTTATGTGCCTGCAGAAGAAACAAATCGATTGCTGAGTTTTTGCACCAATGTAACACGTGTTTCTTCCTATCAGTACCACTGTGCACAAAAGTTACTTTATGAACAATCATTAGTGTGTGAGAGAATGTTTGAGCTGCAAAGTCCCCAAGCTTCACATCTGAAGAGCTTGAGAATGATGAGTTATATATTATAATCTTATAATGCTCTCCGTTGCCAAAGGGCCATTAATAGTCTGACCTAGTTGATATAAAGCACTGTAGGTCTAAACAAAGTAATTTTCATGTGCTTGGTTCATAAATTAGGAGAGCACAACATTTTTTCAAAATGTCTTTAATAATTACCCTGAGAAATCTTCCAAGTTATAACATATTATGCACATATATTAATCAATCAACAACTATCTCCATGACAGCACACATACACACTCACACTTTTAAGATCCACACACAGGTATGACCCTGCACACACACACACACACTTGTAAGATCCACACACAGATATGACCCCACACATATGAACAAATGTCAAATGTAAAGCCCAATCACTCACGTACATGTTTGGACAGGTTATCGCTCTTTGAGTCCAGGTCATACCTAGAGAGGAAGTTAAGAAACTCAAAATGAGTCAAAATGAGCAGCACAACACACAGCACTCTACCCCTCAGCTAGTGTCAGCACCGTCTCCCTGTCCCTGCCAGGAGTCCTGTAATACACAGAGGACTCATACATAGTCCTCACTGACTCTCATATCCTTCTGCTGCTGCAGCATCCCCAAGTGATACCAGACTACCCCAACCTAAGGAACATTGGACTTACTCCTGACTGAACTCAACTTACATTTTTTTTTTTTTTACATTTTTTAAATTTTTTTTTACATTACAACAGTCAATGCACACCGTAAGGCACATTCAAGGCATTCAACACCGTAAGGCATTCAATGTGTTAACTCTTCTAAAATATTTCCATTGTAGCTAATCTCATACAATTTAGGCTATACATTAATATTAACTCAATAAAAGTACACAGCTAAAGAAATTGTAACATTATAATCCTTAAAAAGGTTATGTTCAAAGAAGCGGAAAAGCACCGAACACAATAAGAACAAAGGACTAAACCAGTTGATTGTAGGAATTAGTTCTTCTTCTTCAATTCTACCTGTGCTAGAATCAATAGAGTTGGTGGATTTGTCACCAAACTGTCATGCAGAAAAACATCTCAGGACCTTCACATGACCATCACAAAAAGACTGCAGAACAGCATAACACTCACACTGGTTACAGACAAACTTCTCCTGAGTGTTCCTATAAGTGCCATGATCTGAAAGTCCAAGGAACACCACTCAAACAACAACAGCTTATGCACTTGAGCTCTTGACCAAAATTCCAGTTGTCCAAGTGCCAAGGACCACTCAAGAAAGACCGGGAGAAGTGAGGCCACTGTTATAGAGGCAACTACAGGCAATGCAAACCACCACCATGGGCTTCATCCACATCCATCCAGTCACCCCAATAGATGCTACTACTGAAGAAAAGGCATGTTGAAACTCGTTTGAAGTTTGCTGCATGAAATTTGGGGAACCTTGTAGATTACTTGGAGCATTATAGTAATACTGCACGGACAAAACGGCCCCTGGAAATCCCCTCCAGTTAGTATTCCAATACCTTTTACACTACAGTACACATAACCATTTTATGGATTGAAACATTACTATACTATTTTTTAGCTGTGCAGATTTATTGAGTCAGTACAAATTTCTGGTCTGAATATATGTGTTGGAAATATGTTTCATAAAAAAACCTATTGAAGTGTTGAAGACTTATTTCCCCCACTGTATACATTTAGCTCTGTGCCTCTCATGATTGGTGTTCTGCTCTGATGCTGCTATGCTGCTCTGACTGTGTGCACCCGTGGGCTGGTTCTGCAGGACACACCGGGGCTCTGTAGTGTTTCACACACACTCACACTCACACACATGCACACACACACACACACACACATGCACATACACACAAACACACACACATAGACAAAGTCATGCCATAGCAATGCCTAATATTATCTGTAAAAGTGAGGGAGCACAGAGCTGATTATAAGAGTTAAGTCAGAAGGAACATATGTGCCTAATGTTGTGTTCAACTCTGTCAGCCTTGATCACAAGCACTCCCTCCTGCATGCTTAGTGCTGTTTCACACACACACACACACATACACACACACTTTTTATATTCTACTGTTTCTGACTGTACACGTTTTGCGTTTGAAGCACATGTTTGAAAACACACACACAAAGGTCATATTAAGAAAGCCATCGTCATTTTTTCATAGTAGTTTAACATTTCTAAAGGAATTAAAGATAAAGAATGGCTAAAGTACAAACACACAGTCCTGCAGTGATCACATACACATGCTGTGTATACTCACAGGTGAAAGCGCAGGTTCTGTCTCTCCTCAAAGAAATAATCCAGGATGAATTTTTGTACAAAGTCGGGGTTCAGAGTGTTATTGATGACCTCTGTTCTCCCAAACTGTATGTAACAGATGCAAATACAGTCACATTTCGAAAATATTTCCACTGACAATAACAGAACACACTACCTCTCTGGTACTCACTGTGCAGACTAGGAGTGACACACTATATAATAATATATATAAGTATATAAACAGCATCACAGTCCTAAAATATTCTGGGCAAATACATTTGTTTTGGGGCAAACAGGGCAGTTATTCAGCACTTGGCTGCAGTAAGCATTTCATCACTGCTCTAAGTGACCAGGCAGGTAATTTTACATCTCACACACACATGCACACACACGTACACACACATACACGCACACTCACCTCTCTCCACTCCCTGTTTGTCACCGTTTGAGTGTACAGTACACAAACTACAGGAACATAAGAGAAAGGCATGAGGAGTGTGAGAGGTAGTCTGGGCCCAGGGTGCTGTGGGCAGAAGGTTTAATGTGCACAGATGACACCCAACACTATTACACACATCAGAAAACAGGGTTTGTGTTCACACTGATGGAGCTCTTAAATCTGCAACACAGACAGTGTTGCTTTGCTTGGTTGATAGAAAAGAAACAGCAGAAATCCAGTGTCACAAAACATTTTGACATTTGTTAGATTCATTTTGCATTCAATAAGAGGATTAATTAGCATTTGAATTCCTGAAGGAGTTAAATCTAAATCTATTTTAAAAAACATTCAGGTTTTAGCTGAGAGATGGACACAAGCATTATCCTCTGCAAGGTGAGAAATTTCTCATAGTCATTCTTCAGTTCAACAGGACATAGAAAGGCTTACATTAAATCTGAAAAGTCTTACAAGCCTGTCAAACACGAGTTGTCAACTACATTTGACAATGAATGCCAATTTACAGGTACTGGAATTATAAACCTGTAAAAATCCACTACAAAACACCTATTACATTTAGACATTTATTCTATATGATTTAGTATCAGTAACAGTAGCTAAGATGAGGAAAATTAACTGAGGGGTCAACAGCACAGCATGTAAGACTCTCCCATCATTTGGCATGTGTTGAGCATTTAGGCACATCCTGCAATCTACTCTGCAATCTGCCTGTTTGTCAGGGCTTCTTGCTCCAGTGATCTTTGTGTTTCTCATTCTCATCTCATGTTTCTCTGCTGAGTATGAACTCAGCACTCTGACAGCTAGCTCTGTGGTGGAATGAAGCAGCACTTCTGATTGCATACAACAAAGGGCTTTGTCCAGACTTAGCTAATAAATTGACCTGTCAAGAGACTCAAAGACTCTTGACTCACTCATCGACCTTCCCGCTCATTTGCACATCTGCCCACCTCCCCTTACCCCGAGCCCAAGGGGACACAGGGACAGCAGGCAGCTGAGGAAAAGACCAGCTGAAGGTATGGTGGCCTGTACACGTGGACTCCCTGGCCATCTCATCTGCTATTTTCAGGTTTGACTAAGCACCCGCAGTGCTGACAAACGCAGAAAGCACAGTGAAGTTCCCTCACACGCTAATGTGCTGAGTATGCTTGCAGAAAAATGCATATCTCACCCCTTTCTGTCATCATTAGAATTCACCGGCACAAAGCCTCCATATGTCATTAAAGCTCCTAATTGACTCAGGAGCTGTGGGGAACCTTATTGATGAGACTGGTGGAACAACTGGGTCTTCCCCTCACACAGATTCTACACAACCTCAAGGTGCAAGCTTTAAATGGGAGACATCTTGGGACTAGTCAGGTGACACAAATCACTGAACCTATTACCCTGTTCTGCACTGTTAGCCATGCTACCCAATTAACCTATGCCCTCTTTTCTTTCTGTATGAATTCTCCATTTCACCTACAATCTAGACAAGGAGATCAGGCTAATAGGTTCTGAAAATCTTGCCCTGATAGCTGTCCAGTTGATAAACTCTATGTGTTCCCAAAAAATCTGTGACCAGTTAATCACTGGGAACACTCCTTGCTAACCTCTGGACATACGTGAATCTAAAACTCCAACTTATTTACCATAGATACTGGTGGGAAGATTTGTCCAAGAACATTTATTAATTCATATCCTGCTAATCTACCTGGGCTCTAAGTTACAACTCGTTGCCTGTGGGCAAGATCATTCTGCTACACATTCCTGAATGTCCCTGGTCCCAAATTGCTGGAGATTTTATCACAAAATCTCCCCTCTCGTATGGTAATACTGCCATTTTAACTATATTGGCTGAGTTGTCCAAAGCTGTCTGCTTTTTCCACCTTTCAGCATTATGCTCAGCCTCTCAGGCAGCAGAACAGCTCTTCTAGGGTGTCTTCTGTATCTACAGAATCCCGGAGGACATTCTATCCTATAGAGGTCTCCAGTTCTCTTCTCAAATTTGGCCTTCATCAAATCTCCCCTTACGTCCATATGTGCCTAGTCCAGCTTAATGTTGCCGGCCCACTGAGCAATACCTCTCATAGTGCTGCTCTGTTTCCTCCTGATACTGAAGGATTGCCAGTGTTTGCTGTCCTTGGACTGCCTGATTCACAGCACTGGAGCAGGTTCCCTCAGTACCTGTGAGATTGTGAGTACAGCCCCGAGCAGAAGTGTGGGGTCTCAGAGAAAGAAATCTTAGACCATCAACTTTACAAGCCTGTATCCCCACTGAGATATCCCCACTGAGACATCCCCACTGAGACATCTCCACTGAAACATCCCCACAGAGACATCTCCACTGAGACATCCCCACTGAGATATCCCCACTGAGAGATCCCCACTGAGACATCTCCACTGAGACATTTCCACTGAGACATCCCCACAGAGACATCTCCACTGAGACATCCCCACTGAGATATCCCCACTGAGAGATCCCCACTGAGATATCCCCATTGAGACATACCCACTGAGATATCCCCACTGAGACGTACCCACTGAGACATCTCCACTGACATATCTCAACTGAGACATTTCCACTGAGACATCCTCACTGAGACATCCCCACTGAGACATCCACACTGAGACATCCCCACTGAGACATCCCCACTGAGAGATCCCCACTGAGACATCTCCACTGAGACATTTCCACTGAGACATCCTCACTGAGACATCCTCACTGAGACATACCCACTGACATATCCCCACTGAGACATACCCACTGAGATATCCCCACTGAGACATACCCACTGAGATATCCCCACTGAGACATACCCACTGAGACATCCCCACTGAGACATCTCCACTGAGTCTTTGTATTCAGCCACAATCCATGCTCTACTTATACCTTTCAGGGTGGAAGGTACTGCAACACCTGCATCCTCGATTGTGGTCTTCAACTCCTTGGCTACCCTTGGTTTACTCTTTGCCTTCAGACTGTATTTTGGTTAACTGTTTCAAGTATTACATGGGCTATTTTGAATCTGCATGTGACTCTGATCTATGACAACAACTCATATAAAATGCTACTGCAATCTAAATTAAACATGTGAACTAGAAAACTAATTCAGATTTTTCATAATTTTTGACAGGTAAATGCAAGGCCGGTAAGTTATTCAGCCACTGACTGATGCATAGATGGCACTAACTTTATACCATCATTTCTGTATTTTAAAAGTACATTGTACCTGAAGGTTCACATAATTGACACCATATGTCAATTGGCCAATTCAAATATCCTACAAAAAAACAAATGTCGGCTAGCCTATATTGCCTATCCATGAGCATGTTTTGATTGGACTCATAGTGTGTATCACGTATGGAAAATGCCAGCTCCTTCCCACAAAGGGAGATACATAAACAGACACATACACCCACCCACACATATGCACGTGCACATATGCACAGTGCTTGCTGTCCAGAGTGAATGTGGAACTATATTTAGCATGCTAGAGCCTCTGAAACCAGTGTCTTTTGACCAAATAGTCTACCCAGGTGCTGTAATCCTGTATGACCGGCCCAGTCATGTCAGCATCACTAAGACACAGTCTCAGCACAAGTGCCTCTCTGCATAAGACGATGGGCAAAACAGCCAAGTGTCCACTGCCGTTCCTCCTCACCATTGCTGCTATGACCCCAAAAGCCTTAGGCCCAAAAGGAGCCAACAAATGTGTGTGTGTGTGTCTGTGTGTGTATGTGCGTGTGTATGTGCGTGTGTTTGTGTGTGTGCTCTCAAACATCCTTTCACTGTTGAAATAAAAAAGCTATTTTGTAAGCTATTTTTGCTCTCCATCTCTCTTCAGTTCCCCCTTTCTCTAAATTAGGACAGAAATGTCTGCAGTTTGCAAACAGTTGAAAAGGTCAATTTACAAGATGGATTATAGTTATGAAGCTTCAGCTAAGCAGACATTTAACAAAAGCTTTTAGAGAATGTAAAAGTGGTACAACTGTGTGTGTGTGTGCGTGCATGAGTGTGTGCATGAGTGCGTGCGTGCGTGCGTCAGTGGAAGCCAGGGAAATTATCCGTGCTATGAGAGTGAACAATGAAGAGCCTGCAGTGACTGGGGGACTGGGGGTCTGGGGGTCTATGTTTATTAGAGCTGGGAATGTCAGAGGAGAGCTTCAGCTAGTGCTCAGCATCTGGATCCCCCACAGGAGAAATGCACATGCATGCATGTAATATACAGTTTCATGTTGTAGGCTGCATGGAATATACTATATGTGTAGACCATACACACTTGCAACCTAGCATGACTGGTGTTTAGTGCTCTTTCACCTGCACTGCACTGAAACCCAGAAGAATGTAGCCAATACATAACACAATAGGTCTTATCTGACTAACAACTAATCCACACCGTTTGAGTCAACACACTACCATTCAAAATGCATTCCAACAAACGCATATATGCATAGACAAATATAGCAAAAAAAACCATACATGCTCACTCACATCTGGCCCCGCCCCCACCTGTCAGTCATATCCTTGTTTTCATGTGCATTCATTATTATTTTAGTTGTCATGCCTTGTTGTTCGTAACTCCGCCCTTCGTTATTGGTCTTATGTATGTCTCATTTAGTTCCTTGATTATCTGTGTATTTAAACCCTGTATGTTTCACTTGTCATTTGTTGGTGTTGGCCCTGATTGTGTTTCTCAGCTATTGTGTTTCCTATCCTCTGTGTGTTTGTATTGTTTTCGTTAGCCTATCTTTTGTTATATTTTTGTGTTTGCCATGTCTAGCTCTATTTTATGTGTCGGTTATATTTCTGTTTCAGATTCGTACTATGACCTGGACTGTGTCAACAGCTCTGGTTATGGATTAGCCCCTAATAATCTCACTACTGGACTGTGTCAACAGCTCTGGTTATGGATTAGCCCCTAATAATCTCACTCTACTGGACTGTGTCAACAGCTCTGGTTATGGATTAGCCCCTAATAATCTCACTCTACTGGACTGTGTCAACAGCTCTGGTTATGGATTAGCCCCTAATAATCTCACTCTACTGGACTGTGTCAACAGCTCTGGTTATGGATTAGCCCCTAATAACCTCACTCTATTCAGCATATGCCTCCGCCTCGCAATTGCTCCAAAACGCCCTCGGCCTTACACACACACACACACGCACGCACCCACACACATGCACACACACACACACGACTTCCAGAAAACAAATCAGTGAAATTTATATTTGGTGATGTCTAATTTCTAAACCTGCATTGTGCCTCATAATACAGCCCAGGCCATCATCATCATCATCGGTTTTATTTTTTCTTCAGTGAGATTACAAGGGTAAATATCATGCAGCAACATAACAGTGGGGACTACAGTATGGCTAAGATCCAGTGCTGTGAGTGATTAGAAGCTCTTGTTTTGGTATTTCATGACTAAACATAACATCATAATTTCCACTTTTGGATATTCTTACATTCTCACATGAAAGGACATGCAAATACAATAAAAATACATTGATGATACATATGGTGATGATACATATGGTGAATATATATGTGGTGATGATACATATGGTGAATATATATGTGGTGATGATACATATGGTGAATATATATGTGGTGATGATACATATGGTGATGATACATATGGTGATGATACATATGGTGAATATATATGTGGTGATGATACATATGGTGAATATATATGTGGTGATGATACATATGGTGATGATACATATGGTGAATATATATGTGGTGATGATACATATGGTGATGATACATATGGTGATGATACATATGGTGAATATATATGTGGTGATGATACATATGGTGATGATACATATGGTGATGATACATATGGTGAATATATATGTGGTGATGATACATATGGTGATGATATATGTGGTGATGATACATATGGTGATGATATATACAGAACAAAGGACTTACTTGGATCAGATTTGGAGAATGTATCTCTGTCCAGTAGGTTTCTGGAGTAGAGAGAGAGAGACAGTAGGGGGAGAGAGAGGGAGAGAAAGACAGATAGAGAGAGAGAGACAGTAGGGGGAGAGAGAGGGAGAGAAAGACAGATAGAGAGAGAGAGAAAATGTTTCATGAAAGAGCACAAATATTCTTTAATGTGACTATGCAGCTGTGCTTGTTTTCATTGTTGTCAGTCATGATTAAATGATTTGGTTGCTTGATTGAGAGTTTCAGTGCATATTGTTTGGTTCTAGTGTACAAAATGAGATTCAGTACTATAAGCCACAGTATGTCAACACTGCTGCTAAGCTTGACTCATGAAAGTGTCATTGGGGCCATGGTAAGAAAGAAAAATGGAAGGCATGTATTACTAGGGTATCTCCAGCAGATTGTCAAGCATCTCCTTCTCTCTCTCACACTCTCACATAATTTCTTTCCAGTAAATCATATAACCTCTATAGCTCAAAATTGAGGATTTTTTATATAGTGCTGTCACGCATATATATGTATTCTTTTGAAAGTAAAAATGAGATTCACTCTAAAATTTCATAGTCAGACAAAGTGAGCCTAGATCCATTGGAAAAGGTTCAGATCAAAGTCTCAGCATGGTTCTCAAATCTACAACCTCTTCTCTCATTTTACACTGTTTGAATCTGTGCCAAGTCCTACATTAAAACATAAACCTTTCATAACGCTTCTTCTGGCGGGGTGTGGACTGACCAACAAAATAATTTATTTAACGCACAAGAAAGGAATTTTCTGTCATCCATGATATGAAAGCCTTCAGTCTGCCATTAAAAGGTGCTTTATCCAGGACCAACCTGAGGTAACCAGGAACCTAGTCAAGCAGTCCCTAGAATAGAAGGGCTGGTGCTGGGCTCTGTGGTTCAGCTGAATGCCCTGGTGGCCATGCGAGAGGCCAACGGTGAGAGCAGCTGATGGGGAATGATGTACCTAGCAATGCTCAGGCAGACTGCCACGAAGTCTTGCTCGCATGGTCGGGGAAGAGAGGCAGTCTGTCAGTGCACATGCACAACTTCCCCATGCGATTACACCATGGAATCTGATAACAAGTGATACCCTGTTCCACTCTTGCCTTGCTGGTGACAGGGAGTGCAGGCCATCTGAATGTGTATGTGTGCACTTAGTGCTAAAGTTATCTGTGCTGGCAAACTAGATGCCTGTAGCCACTTGCTTAGGTGGGCAGAAATGTTCTTTCATCCAGTACAGAAAGTTCAAGGTGGCTAATAAGTCATGATCCCTTTTATTATTCAAGTCTGTCATTTATAGAATTTACAAAGTTTTGTGGGGGGTCGTGGAGTCTGCCGATAATTGCGAGAGTGTTAGATGAAAACTATGACACAGACTTCAGCATTATAAATCAGCTAGTAAAATTCCAAAACTTTTCCTTTTATGCCACCACTTGAAATTCTTTTCTTTCCCAAAAGCCATAAAACCCTTCACCAGCGTCACTTGACCCTATCTCCACGTGGATCTCACCCTCTCGAAGTTTGAAGTCTGATGTCCTCCAAATGTGACATATTCACATAGGTACAGTACATTACATACATACATATACCACCATATAGTCTAGTTAGCATTGTGCATAAAGGATTTCAGAAGTACAGTGCATATACAGTGCATGCTCTTCAGATCATGTTTCATTGTTTTAAAACAGGGCTTTTGATACTGTTGTATTGTTTTTATGTTGTTTTGAATAAATCAGCACTAAAGACTGTACACTATACACTGACAACTGTGAGCTTTGAAGCCATTTAATATTACCCTTACAACATAATATATAGTGATGTGCTTTTTCCAGAGGTGTCCAGAGAGGAATCGTTACATCACAACCACGAGGAGACCTCCTATTATCCTAAACATTACAGCTAAGTGATAGATGTCATTTCCAGCACTGGATTTCATCACACATGACAGTTTCTTATGGCAAATTTATATTTCAGTTTTATGAGTAACAAAGTTCATAGGTCGATGTTGTGCTGGGAAAATAGCAGAGCTGGTTTGACCTGCTTTACCTCAGCATGGCATCAGTGAGTGAAACACAGATTTATCACACACTATAACACCCAAATTCATTATTCTTGATAAGTGCACTACCACAGCACTGATGACAGACCATGGGCATCAGTACTGATACAAACATGCACACTTTCATTCACTGAAGAGTTTACACAGTTTAGAAGGGAAGTGGTTAAGCAATGTGTGCTTTGAAAGAGGTCTGGGGAAGGAAAGGCTTGAAAGCTTGGAAAGGAAAAGCATGTGTCAGGAAAACTCTGCGTATCTTTTTTAGCATTATCTTCATGCCTCTGGGAGAAAAGTAAGAATCATCTTTGATGTCTGTAGTCATAAGGGCAGAAATTAACATTTCAAAGTACTTAAAGGGAATGAGCAACATGGGTTAATGAATATATCTATCCTGCAGTGGAATTAAGGGAATAGTCCACTTAAATTATTTTGTCAGCAGACCTCAGATGCATGCAGGAATGTTAATGCTCCAGAGGTCCACTCTGAGATTTCTGAAACCTAATTTACTTTAGAATGAGAATGACTTTTACAGTCTCTAAGCACGAAAGCTTCAGCTTGGCTCAGATATCTCACTGGTATCTATTTACCTTTCTTCTGACTGGTGGACTGGAAGACTATTATTATTATCTTTTTAAGTCAGAGTTAGTGGGTTTTGGCTGCCTGTGTTTCCTCTCTCATTCTCTCTGTGCGGTTCTGCCGTATTGATCAGATCCCCTCTAGTCTGCAGTTCTCAATATGCAAAGACAACACAAGTCAATAGAGGCCCTCTTTCCATCCAGGCTATCGAAAGACTAACAGGAAAGGTTAATGTCACATAATGGCTGAGACATTATACTTTATGTTTTTGTCTTGTAAAACAGTCACATTAAATTTGAAACCTTAGTGGTACAGCTAAAATGCCAGCATGTTTCTGTTTGCCACTGCACTGAAAGAGGTCTTGGAATAAACAAAACCCTAAACAACCAAAACAATGTGCAACACTGTAAACTGCAGCATGTACCTCGAACATGCTGGTAAATCTGAAGCCTTTCCTGGTGTGGGTCTTGAGCTGATTGCTCATGTTCTGATGAGGACGTTAAGTCTTAAGGAATATGATCGTTTCTATATGTATCTCATATTTTATTAACAAGCCATCTGAGAATAACATCAACAGACCGAGGTAGAAAGCACTTAATTAATTAAATGCTTTTTAGTTAATAACTTATTTGTGCCTGATAACTTAAACAAGTTAGACACTTTTACTCACGTATTACTCTATTTTAAAGACTTTTTACTGCATTGTTTATCTTTTAAATGTGACCAGGGTGAGTTGCAAATCAATTTAATAACATTTCACTGAGCATGCATGGTCAATACTACGAATGCTGGATATATTGACCATTGTGATCACTGGGGCAACAACCTGTTCAATCATTCATTTGGGAAATGCAAATTGCCATCTCACAGCAGACTGGCTGGAATGAGGCTATGCAGACCCTGTCAGGAGGATGTGTGAAGAAAATAGCCACAGACCCAAAACTGCAACGCGCACTTCTGAAGTGGGCTATCTGGGCATGTTACAATGCTGTACTTTTTAACTCCCCAAGTGCCTCAAAGGAATACGCGGTACTTGTCCTCATGCATTTTATCTCCACAGTGGCCCCTGAGTGGAGCGTTTTGGTCCTTTCCACATCACTGCAGTCAGAAAGGCATAATTGCAGCTCCATGGTCTCAAGTATGAAAATGAAGGTAGTCGTGAAATCACTTCTGCTTTCTTTAATGGGTGTTTTTTTTTAAAGAGTGTATTTTATCTCTCCATACTCTTGCTACCTGTGCTGAAGAGACTTTTAAAGGACATTTCCACCAGTTCATGTTAGCCAACTTTACAAAGATGTATTTGAATACTGTTAGTCATGTAAGGTACTGTATATTTATATTACTCTATCTAATTTATTTAGAAATATCTTATACATTCTATATATTCAGTTGAAATTGTGCATTGGTTAAACATTTCTAATTGTGCACTGGTTAAATGGTGTGAGGAGCTGCTTTATAATCTTAGTGAAAATGAAAATGTCAGTAAATTAATCTCAGTTAATCCAGCACAGACATTTAATATAATAATTTATATAATCCACAGATGTTATGCCTTGTCTGTCATATGTATAAAAGCCATTTTACAAAAAAAAACACAATGTGTAAAGAATGGCCAGGTCTTTACAAGGAAGACATTTCATTCATTGTACAGTTGTGTAAGAGTCAGAGTTGTGAGCAAAATGATCAGTAGATTACACCAAAAAACACTAAAAACTGTGTTGAACTTACATTTTTTTGTTAAATAGTGGATAATTGACATAAATAAACAAATATTACTGTGCTAGAATGCAAGGATTTATGTGTGTGCTGTAATCCTGTGTGTTTGAAGAGAAGACATTAGTTGGATCACAGACTGAGAATAAAGATATAATCACATTCTATATCGTGAGCCTTTCAGTCACAGGGTAATTAGGAGGATGTTCACTAATTAACCTAATCAAATGGTGCTCATGGTGGCATGATGCATAATCATCCCAGGTGAACATAAAGCTGCCCTTTTCCCTTCCTCTCGCTGAAATCATCATTTGCTCCCTGCATGTGGTCGTGAGCTTTTGATTGATTTTATCATCAAGAAAACGGAGGAACATGTTGGAAAAAAAAACACCCTCACACCCCCCAAAAAAGAAAAACAGAGAAAGTTGGTATAAATAAATAAACATAACATCCCTTAAGGTACTGTACTGAATCTACTGGACAACCTAAATCAATTGCTAAGGGTTAGTCTTTTTTCTTTACACACCAAGTTATCGTTCCCTGTACACTTCAGGTGTGTCATGCCGTTTGATCGTCCACTGTTTGCCTCTGTCCCAACATCCTTGGACCCCGTTAAGGTCCCCCTAAATAAGGCGTGGCGTGAGACACATAATTTTTGTGAATGGTGGGGAAAGTAGTATTGCCTATTGCCGATAAGAGAGTATTTAGCGAGCATTCAGTCCTCTCTAGCTACTCTTTTTAAGGTGTTACGTCAATTAGCGACTTTCAGCTACTTTTGGGACTGAAAAGCCCATCCCCAACTGACCTAATGGTCCCAGTCTGGTCCCAGTCTGGTCCCGCCAGTTCAGATGGTCTAGAACCTCCGCTGCCTTGATGGCTTTTCTTGGTAAATAGCTACAACACCCCATAATGAGAAGCCTGATTAATTCGTAAAGCCATGAAGTAGATTAGTTAAGAAATCGCTGCAGTAAAAGGCAAAAAACAGAATCAAACGCAAAGCCTGAACACTCTCCATCCCGTATAAGTAATCTGCATATAGAAATGCACGCATAACAGCTGATGCGCGCGTGATGATGGCAGAAGTTGTCTTCACCACAACTTCTTAAGGCATGGTTGGAGGTGCTTGGAACAAGCAAATGTGATCACTCTATCGGATCGAAAATATATGATACATTCTTTAAAAAAGACCACAATGTAGGTTCCACGCCCTTTACGGGAGCAGTCAGGTGCAACGCACTGTCAGATGAATACGCATGCAAGTAGCCTACCTCTTCAAATACGCGGCTATGCGTTTTGGTGATATGGAAAGACTGAAAATAAACGATACAAACATCGTTATAGGTTCCGGCTAGAGGTAACAAGCAAACATGCAAAATCGCACTCTAAGTAAAAATCTTTCACATTTAGTGGAATTTATTTTCAGAGCCATCTGCGCTCCAGCACACAAGTCCACCAGAATCCACGCGCGTCACTCACCTGCACGACACGGTGATTTCAACTTTCGTGGCGGGGATGGTTGCGATGAGCGGGTCAAAACCACCAATACTCGCCATATAAGGGAAACTATTCGTTGAAGACATGGCTTTGTTTGTTACTAAGAAAGGTTATTTTCATCCTGGACCCCGGTCTACACTGGTGGAGCACCGAGAGACTTGATTGTGTTGAAGGGAGTCACACCACTTCACACGCTACGTCACAGGCGAGCTATGAATTCAAGCAAGAGAGAATTCCGGCGAATCAAACGCTTCGGTGGATGTTTCAGCGTAAAACGTCGTGACGGGAATTTTCTTACTGTACATGCTGAAACAAAACTATAAAACTGCTAGGGGTACTCTTAATATAGGCAGTGCTGCATAATATTAAATGAAAAATAAAAAATCAATCAGCTGTAAGCTGTAGTAAAATAGTCTAAACTTAGAATTTCGAGATATTCTGTATGTATTCACACACACACACACACACATATATGCATACATATATACATATACACACACACACACACACACACACACACACACACACACACACACATATATATATATATATATATATATATATATACATATATATACGTGTACGTGTGTGTGTATTTATAAAACTATGGAGGAAAATAAAATAGAGGAACAGATGATTTGTTGGTTTGTTTTAGGTTTATCCAGAAAGTGGAAGAGCTGGCCTCTGACCCTCCCCTGTATCATTGCCTTCTCAAATTATGATTCAGATTCTCTCTGTTATGCAGGTCCGATGGCATACAGGGACCGTGACCACTTTCTATATTTAGCTTCACTCATCAGACTAGCATAGATGCCCTGGGAGTCGTTCGACAAAAAGCGCGTTTCTCCTCGCTCGTCTTTACAGACATCACTCAGTATTCACGCATACTCACACATTTAATCGCAGCTAATGAGCTCACAAATAGAACTGTTGCAAAATAGCGAGAGTTTGACATGGCCACTAAAGCAGAATCAGGTGAAACCCGTATTTTTGTGTTCAGTACTTAGGACCTGCCCGAGCCCAGGAAGCCGAAGACACCTGCATACAGTGCACAAACTACTGAGCCAGCTGTCTGCCATTCATGCCCCTCCGGGCACAGTTCACTCTTGTGTTTTTCCTTCAATAGCAATCGGTTCTTGGTACAGCAATCGAAATGTTAATGAAGGATACCGGCTGTGGAATACTATGTTATGAGATAAAGAGATAAATGATCATTTGATTATGGGACTATTCTAATCATTCTTCAGAAAGGATATTTCTAATAACTCACGTGCATGCTGATGAGTTTTAATTAACGGCATCAGGGAGATTCCGGTTTCCTTGGGGGCAGTAATGGCTTGCCCCGTTTAAAAATAGAGACATTAAATAGACACTATTAGTTATTATATCCTGTTTTAATGGAACAGACGTGCACTAATACATTATTAACTTTTAATGCTTTATTTGAATTGCAGGAAAAGAAGATGCAGACATAATTTTAACAACCAGAGAAAATGCCTTTTGCCATTTTCATAAATAATTCACCTAGTCACATTAGCTGAAATGGTCATATGTCATGTTTTATGTGCATTTCAACCTTTCCACTCAGACAAAAATGAAAGATCCTCTTCAAAAAGAATAAACTCATGTCGAGTGAACAAAAATGCTGAATACCTCACCGTGGTTTTGTTGTGAGGACCATGCCACACAACCAGCAGCACGGAGCCAACACTCACCCAGCTGCTCTTCTACTCCACGTTTTATGCAACCGTGACATTGTTCTGAACCCAGGTGCAGCCACATTATGATAATATTAAGAGACAACTGAGACAGAAGACAAACACCTGCGCATTGATGGATAACACAGATTAAAGTGTCTTGCAAGCAAAGATAGGTATCCATTTCAGTTCTCTGTGGGACAGTTTGTTTTGAAGGATAAGTCAGACTCAGTAATATACAGACCACGCACACGCACGCACACACACACAGGTGATAAGAGCTAAACTTAAACGTGAATAGAGTTGCAATACTTTACCCAGAGGACAAAAATGTTCTGTCGAAATTAATCATAGCAAATTTGCTTTATGCCCACTTACAAACACATAATGGTTGACTTCTACGTAATAAACAAACGCAGTGCACACGCACACACACACAAACGCAGTGCATATATACTCATTGCTCACTACAAAAAACACCTTGTACCTGCAGAAGTTGTTTCTAATAAAGTAGCTGGTGAGTATATGTATAAATACACACACACAAATGCTGCTGCATCCAGTGCACCACATTCTCACAGCATCACAAGTCTAGCGTTCAATAACACAACTGGCAATGGGTGGTTTTGGACAGATGGCATTTAATTCAAGTGGCATCTGACATTCAAATTGCTAAAGGGTCAACCAGCTATAACTCCAGGGAAAGCCCAGGACTTCAGACATACATCCAGTTTGAATGGGAATAAGCCAGACCATCACTAGACAAGAGTGTCCAACACAGGGAGAGCACATGGACATTGTGGAGACGGTTCTTAGCATTGCAGTGCCATTTCAGCTCAGCCTAAAGGACATTCCCACATTCTGGTCCACTGTTTCTGACTTTGGGTCCATGCGTGATCCAGGCAAGTTAGTCAGTTATTAGCCTCACATTATACAAGGTACTGAATTTACCTACTGTACTACAACAAAACCACTAGGACTATTAATGAGTGGTATATTTTCACCTCACATAAACATGTACACAATAACCTCTCAGCTGGACATCACAAAAAGTATGTGTAAATCAGCACACAGGGACCAGGTGTGGGGAGACATCACTGCTCTTGATAATTTTATGCTTACAGGCACAGAGAATAGTACTGCCACCCTCTTATATCCACACACATTTACACAGAACAGGATCTTGTAGAGAGGTGTGTCTATGCTAGTAACTGCTCACTCAGGAATTTCAGAGATGTTTCTAGACAGGTTTAAAAGTGAGTGGTGGTCTAGCAGCAAGGATAAATTCACAAAGGAGCTGAGAGACAGGGCTTGAGTGTATGTAGTAGTAATAGAGTGGGATAAAGTGGGATAACCAGTGAAGACAGTGAGATGAGAGAGAGACTTCTCTATCTAAAGAATGTTCTATTACAGGATTTACTAGTTCTCCAGTAAGTTATGACTGCAGTAGAGATGAGTCCCACTCTTTGGTCACCGATGATTTGCTGGTTCCAACCCTACAGCTGAAATATATGGACAGAAATTTAAGGGCATGGTGATTCCAGTTAGTCCACGTCACGCCAAAGCTACAGTGACTCAACAAAGCAAGAGTGACTCAACATGCTTAAAGCATCAGATACAGCTCCATAGCCTTCTGTATGAGGTCAGAGAACCAGACTACTGAAGCCAGCTACAGAGCGCCTGGATTTCTCCCTCATGTCCAACTAAACCCTGCATGAAAATGTTTTTAGGTGCTCCCAGTGGTTACCATGGATCATGATGGAGACAGTGCAGTTTTCCCAAGAAGCTTTGCTTTTTGTAGTGATCACATTATTAAGACGAAGGCTTAAAGGCCCCGCATGTAAAGAGGAGCCATGGTGATGGGTCAGAATCCCCACTGTTTATGTCCATGTTTATTCAGTCATTTTTCTGCTGAATTCTCAGTATTTAATTGGTGTTCAGTTTTAGTTGGAGAGGTGTAAAGTGCAAAGGGGCATCAGCAGCGGTGTCACCGCTGCAATCGTCAGTAACTAATCTGCGCCAGTCAGTTGCTGGCAACTTCATCCGCCATGTCAGTCGCGTCACTGACTCCATCTAGACCTCCTCTCGCACGCCAGATCTTTACTGTCCGGTCACTGCAAAGACAGGTGAGAGCAAAAACAAGACTGTGACCATGACGACAGCACGCTGCATTACAGAAATGTGTGCATGCGTGTGGAGTCAGCCGCTCACTCGGAGGCGGTGAACAGTACGCTGTTGTTGGTGGTGATGCTGTTGATTGGGCTCTCGTGGCCTCTCAGCTCTCCGAGTGTGCTCAGGGTGTCCGTGTGCCAGAGCTTCAGCACACCACCCCTACAGCCGCTCAGCAGGGCCGGAGAGCCGGGGACCACTCCCAGGGCACACACCCAGTCCCGATGGGCGCTAGGGACCTGCTGCTCCAACACACACGCGCGCCAACACAATAACCTGGGTTGTTTATGTCTATGCAAGAGATGCAAGGGCTGTAGTGCTCCACACAGACAAAACTGGTGCAGGTTTAGAAGCCGCAGAAGCAGCACGAACCAACACAAGGTGCGATCGATGTGAGATCAAATTCTGCCCAAGCTACGCACCACACTGATCAGCTCCGTGAAAGGGAGACGGAAAGGTGTTGGAGAACAGCAGCACTGGAGACTTTTCAGAAACAGACATTTCTGCACACTGCATTTCACTGCATTTCATGTGAGTTTGTTTCACCTGCAATTGACTGAACTGACTGAGACTATATTAGATGGCTGAGCACGCTGAATGACATTTAGCAGTGACTGTATGATTTATGAGAGCTGAGGACAAAGGCAAAATCCCTGCACTGTGATATATTTTCATGCAAGTCTAACCCATTGATTTAGCTCCATCATTGATATGCAATGCCACACACTCAGACTGACAGAATTCTCTCATGGCTTGACTAAACAGTAATCTTCCCTCTAAACTCCAACTAGCATGATACTGATTTATTGAGCTCACCTGCAGGAGGTCTTTACGAGTCAGGTCCCATTTCTTGATGCCGTTGTCGCGGGAGCCGCTGAACAGGCAGTCTCCCTGCACCACCAGGGACTCGATACCGTCATAGTGTGGTGGCTCGAAGTTATGAGTGGGGCCAACGCTGCCCACCACTCCGTCTGCTACATCAAACATCTGGGCAAGAGGGATGTTTACCATCAGATCATACTATCACTATAATGATTATTTAACAGCTTTGACAATTTATACAATTATTTTACAATATTTTATTAAATACATGATGTAAATGAAAAGCACATAGGTGTATCTGGCATCTCCAGCTGACTGTCAGGTTACTCGTTCACTCTCCTCCTCTTTCTCTCTCTCTCGCTCTCACACACACACACACACACACACACATGTGCATGCACACACACAGACACACACACACCTTGATGTAGTGATCCTTGGAGCCAGTAATGACCAGATCCTGGCCGCTACCGGAGTGGTCCACAGTCAAACACATGACAGGTCCAAGGTGACCTGTAAGCTTGCCTGTCGAGACAAACCTGAGGAGCAGGTAATATAGGAACATACAAAGAAAAAATTACTGATTCGGTTTACAGAATTTGAGACAATAACAGAATTTGAGACAATAACAAGTATATTACAGCATGCCTATGTTTGATTTTCTTATCATGTTAACCGTGTGCAGCATAAGTCTCTGAGATGGTAAAATTATTATTATTATTATTTCTTTTTTTTTACAATTTACTGTTGTTGAATGACCGCACACATATTGCAGCCCACAGAACTCCAGAACTCTACGTTCTCCTGCTCTGGAGCGAGATGTGAAGGAGCCTTAGTACCTCCTTAGATCCCACATGCGCACGGAGTTGCCGGCCGCTGCATAGAGGACCGTGCCCGTAGGATTGAGAGCGATCTGATTGATCTGATTCTCTCCTGCGGGGATCGTCACTGTACGATTAGTGCTGCCTGCGCACACATCGCCTGTGCTCACCTGACCAGAAGACCTGTGAAACACATGGTGAAACATTCAGAGGAAAAGAAGTACGGCACTGGGAAGCAGGGAATGCCAGGAAATAAATACTGGCAACGCAGCAGAGCTTTCCACGTTTTAACGTCCAGTGTGGTGCTGAAGGGTTCTCACGTGAGCGTGTGGATGCACTTGGCCGACGCGCGGATGTCCCACACCTTAACGTAGGAGGTGGAGACGGTGAAGACCAGGCTGGAGCTGTAGCGCACGGACACCACGTTGTTGGGATGGCCACCCAGAGACATGATCTCCTGGCCCGTAACCAGGTTCCACACCTTGCAGGTACGGTCTGAGGGAGGGAACACCTGTGGCACTTATTCCAGGAACATGGCAAAGACCACAGCTAGAAAAAGGCCCAGCAGTTATGAGCAACTTATGAGGCCAATACATCATTTAATCAGCAGGGAAAAGAGGTAATCGGCAAAACAAGTCATTCATCTTGATCAGAAATCAGAATTTCTGCTCATTTTAAACCATCAAACAACAAAAACAATTAGACACAGAGGTTGGAAACGAGAGATTGAAATATACTGCATGTCTCGCAATGAGACAAGTCAGGGGCAAAGGAATCGTGAAAAGCAGCCGTCCAAGACGAGTCCAGATGTAAGTCAGACCTTTGGATCCAGTGAAGAGGAGGTCATCAGTGGAGTCCACGCAGAGCACGGCCTTGCTGTGGCCCTCGGCCATGTGCACACAGTGCAGAGCACTAGCACGGCTGCTCTTTGACACGGGCACTGGGTTTATTACCCCTCTGAGAAAAACACGCACGCACACACAAACACACAGACACATGCATGCACACGCACGCACGCACGCACACACAGTAAATGAGCCTCAGTAATGCAAAGCACATATATTTTTAGCCCAGAAACCACTTTGTTTTGTACGCTCTGAATGCATGCGGTTGTCTGCACGTGTGGAGGGCATCATTGAAACACAGTGGTCCATAAAGATAACACAACAGCAGAGCGCGCCTGTATGTGCATGCACACTGTCCAGCAACACAGCCACATGCTGCAACTTAATACAGTCAAATATCAGCAACAGAAACAAAAACAGCGGCATAGTACAAACTCTCCACATAGTGAAGTGCTGATGACCAAATTAAACCTTTTACAGATGCAAGTTATATGTCTTGTGAAAAAAAAAAATGCAACTTAAGAAAGGCAAATCAAAACACAGCCCTTCTGCTGTAGGATGGGAGGATCAAGCCCAGCAGTGGAAATAGAGACCTCTGGTGGATTAATAAGTGTACTCGCATACTTGCACACACACACACACACACACATAAACACACGCCTGTGTGCGCACACGCAAACACACAAACACGCCTGTGTGCGCACACACACACACACACACTTGAGTATACACTTACTCTCAATGTAATTGCAATATATCTTAACAAATCTTTGCATTATTTAATGTTGCAGAGCAAACCTTAATGGAGCTAAAAGAATCTTGTATAGACAGTTGGCCCTCTGCATCCACAGGGGCACTGAGCCCAGGACCAACACCAAAACCCCTGGAGACTCAAGCCCTTATATCCAGTGACACAGTAAACAACCTACACACAGCCTTCATAGTACTCTAAATGATCTCAGATAACTGATGACAGCTAACTCTTTCAGTGCTTACAAACTGCTTTCATTTAACGAATGAAAAATAGAATAAAACACCGAATATTTAAAAATACAAGTACATATAGAAAAATCTAATTATAAACTGGAGAAATACAAATTTTCTCTCTTTCTGCAATATGGATTCAGTGCAGTGGAACTATCATTTTCTTCCTAGTATTTTCAACCTGCTGCTGGATGAATCCACAAATGCGGCACCTGCGGATATGGAGGACCGACCGTACCTGGCATACAAGAATCATACGAGAGTCCACATAATATACTGACATAGCCCTGACTGGACCACTTCACGTGGGCAACAGAAATCTTAGCCCTAGTGTGAGGGTGCGCTGGGTGCGCTGTATGCTCTAAGCTTAGCTCTGCTCCTGCTGCGCTAAGAATCGGACTCCACTGCATACTTCTGGTGCTGAGGCTCTGAATGCATGAGCCACCATGTCAGACGGCTGAACACATTCTGCTGGCTGGGGTGGGAAGAGGGATGCACCTTCCTATTACATCAGCAAACAGGAACAAACACACAGACCAACACATCCCCACACACACACACACACATGCATGTACATGTGCACACATACACACACACACATGTACACACACACAGGCACACACACACACAGTCTTGTATTACAATCTGACAATCGGTCAAATTTGGGGGGTGGGGGAGGTTGGGGGGGGGGGGCTTTCTTCAAATAAAAGCTGCTTATATGTAAATTTTGCTTGTGTGGACCAACCAAATGTTCTTTTAATATCAAAAGGTTCCTGTTTTATTATGACGAGGTCCCCGTCAGAGAGATAAGCCATTCTGCTGGTCTCTCTGAACTGCAATCGCATAAAAAAAGGAAAGAAGGGCATTAACAAGGCACGAGCATCCAGCCAGGCCTCAGGCTTATGACGAGATCTGCTATGGAGAGCTCTAGAGAAACAGACTCAGAGGCGTTTAATACAGGGCATTACTGCAGCATTAGATGTAGGAGGTGGGGGCATATTCGATTTGAACAAATAGACTTGAAAGACAAGTTGAACACAGAATGAGTAGAACTACAAATGAGAATTACTGCTCAGTTGATGTGCCCTGTAGAGCAGGGATAGTAGACAACTACTAACATTAAAGCACTTCCGTTTCCACTGTCATTTGCCTAAAGTGGATAAGTGTTCGAGCGAATACCATTAGTTCCAAAGAGGAAGCGTGGCCCTGATAACTGGAGTGGCATTCACACATAGCCCAGCGATGGGCTGTCGGAGAAAGCCTGTCGCTGACTTTCCGCTAAATGGTTGGACATTCAGTGCTCACACCAGGCAAGGTCAACTCCAAAATGGGCGTAGATTTAGGGAGGAATGGTAGGGACGTGTGCCCACCAACTTTTAGGAAGGATGAAACATCCCTACCAATGCCTACCAACAAGCTTCTTCAAGCTTCTATTTGTTTTTCATGCTAAATATAACTAATGTCTTTCCTCTATGAAGTTACCATCACCTTTAGGAAGCTAGCACTAGTCAGGTTTACATTAAACCTGCTTAGTTGTATACAGGAATCCAACCATGTGCATACAACTAAACACCTTTAATGTAAACTTGACTAGAGCTAGCTAGCTATATACTAGAGCTAGCTAGCTATATATATATACATACACTAAAAGTATTCGCTCACCTTCCTTGACTCACATATGAGCTTAAGTGACATCCCATTCCTAATCCATAGGGTTCAATATGACATTGGTCCACCCTTTGCAGCTAGAACAGCTTCAACTCTTCTGGGAAGGCTGTCCACAAGGTTTAGGAGTCTGTTTATGGGGATTTTTGACCATTTTCCCAGAAGTGCATTTGTGAGGTCACATACTGATTTTGGACGAGAAGGCCTGGCTCTCAGTCTCCGCTCTAATTCATCCCAAAGGTGTTCTATCGGGTTGCTCTAGAGTCCAGTGGCGGCGTGCTTTACACCACTGCATCCGATGCTTTGCATTACTCTCAGCATCCATGATGTTCTCTGCGCACTGTTCTTGAGCTAATCTGAAGGCCACATGGATGTCTGCAGTGATTGACTCTGCAGAAAGTTGGCGACCTCTTCGCACTATGCACTTAGGCATCCGCTGACCCCGTTCCGTCAGTTTACGTGGCCTACCACTTCGTGGCTGAGTTGCTGTCGTTCTCAAACACTTCAATTTTCTTATAATACAGCTGACAGTAGACTGTGGAATATTTAGGAGCGAGGAAATTTCACGACTGGATTTGTTGCACAGGTGGCATCCTGTCAGAGTTCCACGCTGGAATTCACTGAGCTCCTGAGAGTGACCCATTCTTTCACAAATGTTTGTAAAAACAGTCTGCATGCCTAGGTGCTTAATTTTATACACCTGTGGCCATGGAAGTGATTGGAATACCTGATTCTGATCATTTGGATGGGTGAACGAATACTTTTGGCAATATAGTGTGTGTGTGTGTGTGTGTGTGTGTGTGTACTCTGGTTTTGTGTCATTATGCATCTCCTGCCAGTACTACAGCTTGAGAGAACATGGTTTCTGTTGTGGGTGTGTGCATCTTTTAAACTAGCTAACCTACCTAGGGTTAGGGTCACTATGTTCCTAATGAGATGTTTGTTTACCCAATCTAGCTTACCTCCTCTCTACCACATTTAACTACATGTGTCCCTACCAACTTTCAAACCAAACCTACGCCCATGGACACGCGTATGCAGCATGCTTTTCAGAAGCAGAGGGAGGTTAGCCAGGGGACTGTTGGCTTAACCCATATGTTCCGAATCCAGGTTCTGCTGTGTGTGCTACACTCTGTCCCACTTAAACTAGGAGGCGATGTTCACGCAAACCAGCTCACACAGTCAGAGGCCTTTTGTTGCAGACCAAGGCAGTAGGATTATCCTTTAGCCACTAGGGTGGCGCTAGCTCTTACTGTTTGATCTCTTTGGCTTTAGCCCTGTCGGCTGCTGCTTGTCCCTTGTCATAGGTCTTCCTGCGCGTGAGAGGAGATGCTTCCGGGATTCTCTTTTCCACCACCGGTGGAGGTCTGGAGCTGCTAGAGTTGCTAGTTTTAGTTTCATTTGTGACGTAAAAGACAGAAACATAAATAAAACACAAGTCTCGACAGAACATAAAAGGACAACATCAAAGTATGAGTGCATGCACAACAGAATGAATATACAAATGTCATGATACACTGGGGAAAAACATACTTCTCTAAGAGGACAGTTGCAGGAACTGCAATCTTACAACAAAAGGTAAATATAATCCTTCAATGGGATGACAATGTCATATGCTTGTTAGATGCCATTCAGTAAAAGCCTCTAATAGCTAGTGCATCCTTCCAAGGAGCGGACATGAAACCATGATTAAAACTCAGAAACTAATGGTATGCAAATGTAAATCTCATCTGTAAATTAGCGGACAAAGTAAAGTGAGGCCTGTTTAGACCTCCAAAAATGCCAGATTCAAGCCATGTCATGTCAAGCCAGGTTAAGGCATGTTTCCAAGTGGGATGGGGATTACAAATGACCAACGCATTAAAACAACTTCAGATTCTGAGCTAGAACAGGCAGCTCTAGTCCTGCCTCCCCTGCTTTAACACACCTTCTTCAACTCTTCAGCAAATTAGCAAGCCCATTATCAGCTGTTGCACTTCAGAACTGGAGATTCCCAACCAGGCCATGGCAGGAGAAGCAGTAGAGAAGCAGTAGAGAAGCAGTAGAAAAGCGTGAGCACAGGCGAACGCCAAAGCAAGCGTGAAGCTAAGAAGCGGCAGTCAGTGCATGCATGAAGTGAATGTAAGATGTTAACTTGCTACCCAACTTACATGCTACCCATTCTAGAGGTCAAGCTGGCAGGAGGGACCATGTAGTCCCTTACAGCATTGCCAGCAGACTCTAGGTCCGCGCCCCCTTCAGGAGTTTCGGCCAATGGGCCGTTGAAGTCTCCACTTGGTGTGTCAGGGCCAGAGTCACAGTTGCTTGCATAAAGCAACTCCAGTTGAGTGGTGGTTCTTCTGCGGGCCTGTACAATAGGAGAAAACAAACCAACATTCTTAGATGTAAAACTATATCTGTATAGTATCTATACAGTATATAGTATATCTAAATAGTCTAAATTTATATAGTTCTATATCTAAGCTCTGTAGTCTCCTTATGAATTATCTATCAAAATTACAGACAGACTTACCTTGCTCCTGGACTTAGTTTCTCCACAGAGTTTCATGAGGTCAGATGCCAGAGTGCTAAAAAGAGGGAGAATAAACAGTGTTTTAACACATATGATGTGAGTGAGCAATTTAGAGAAGGGGTTATAGAACAAATACAACATTCGAATCCTGACTGTCGACTTACTTTCCCTCAGCTGCAGGACTGTGTGTGGATTCATCGCTGCTACTGTCATCTCCATTCTCTGAACAACGCAAAAACAACATGGTGAATCCTCAAATATGTACAAGTTTAGACCTCTCCGTTGTACAATAAAGTTTTAGTCCACTCTAATTATTAAAATAAGAGTTATCCTCACCTTGAGTTTACTGAACTGTTAAATAAACCTGCTGAAAACGTGGCATTGATATTACAGAGGAAGCAAATGGGCACAATGTGAGCTCAGCTCCGCCATGCTTGTTCAGCTGCTCTGAAACACGTGTCCACACCCTCCAGACAGGTC
This sequence comes from Brachyhypopomus occidentalis, assembly GCA_020368025.1. Classification (NCBI taxonomy): domain Eukaryota; kingdom Metazoa; phylum Chordata; class Actinopteri; order Gymnotiformes; family Hypopomidae; genus Brachyhypopomus; species Brachyhypopomus occidentalis. Next base: position 5,608,695 of record JAGXOD010000004.1, read on the forward strand.
CAGGAGTCATAATCTCCAAGTTAAGTATGGTTACAATGGAGAAACTACGAGGAGTCGCCTCAAGAAGTGCCAGGAAACATTAGTATGTAACAGTGTCCAGACAGTATGTATCTGTGAGCTGGGTAATGTGGAACGGTCCCCTTAAGCCACGTCTATGGGCCTGGGACTGATGCCAACAGTTAGCGTGTTGATAATCATGAGGTTGCAGCACATGTAGGAGTGGAAGCCACTGACATGAAGGAGGGAGGAGGTGGGGACAGATGAAGGGAAGCCTGACAGAGAGACGCCTCATGCACCTGCAGATGGAACTGCTAGTCTGCGGTTAGTCTGGGGAGGGAGACCCATGCACTCAGGATTCAGTACAGGGAGACTGGGGTCAGGTACTTACCCAAGGGCATATTACCTAGCTCTGTTTCAATTCAGGCAACGGGGGGGTTGGTGGGGGGGAGGGGGTGGGGGCAGAAAAAAGGCAAGACACAAATCAAAAATACATTCCCTCACTAGAACACGGAGCCAACTCCTGTCAAACCAAAAGAAAGGCCTTTGCTGTTACAGCACGGTAGCCCAAGACTGCTGAACAGACGCCACTGAAATGCGGCATGTACAAAATGTAACAATGTTGTAAAATCTGAAATCAAATTAATTTGTTTTTGATCGTTTTTCCACAAATATTGTAGCATTCCAACATCTGTTCAGGAGCAAACTCAGGGCCTCCTGAGTCATGCAGTGCACCAGATCTGATAATCCTGGTTGAAAGCCAGCGCATGTCATGATCACTGCCCATGGGCAAGCATCTTAGCTATACTTTTCAAATCTCATGGCAATGGATCCACTGCCAACATGTCACAGAAAGACACACCAAAACAGTTAACAATATATTTAAAAATAATCTATGGATAACTAGAAGTGTCTGCACAAATGTTTAACTTTGTCTAAGGCATGTAAGGCCAGTCAGCATCGCTAGGCAGACCGACTGAGGCACCCATTTGTGCATGGACATGCATGTATGTGTGTGTGTGTGTGTGTGTGTGTACTAGGTGCAAAAGGTGTGTCTCCATGAGTGCCTCACCTTGCAGGGCATTACCCAGCAGGGCATCCAACTCAGGGTTAAACTCTGCCTTTTCCTTCAGCATGTGGAAGAGCAGCTGGTTCTGCGTGGCGCTGTTGATCTCTGTCTGCTTTAGCCGGCCCTCCATAACCTTGATCTGAGACTCCTTCTGGGCTGCCTGCAGACCCTGAGATGACACACCCATGCATTTGATGGCATTGGAGCATCCAATTTACTCCCTCTGTCTTAAAATTGGATGGACAATTGGTTGAGGGTACACATCTAGGTGTGAGTAGGTGGGTACTTTAGTATCATCCAAGAAGGAGCATGTACTGCTGTTTGGTACCTTACTGATGGCCATGGACATGAAGTGGTCCAAGAGGAAGCGGGCTTCAGAGAGGGTGCATGAGCCAATGACCGCAGAGACGTCCACCCTGTCTCCTTCTTCCTATACACACACATACGCTTAATTTCTGTCACATCCCATCCCATCTACATTCTCCCGTTGAAAGCAGCGCGGTGGCTCAGATGTAGGGTTGGTCAATCAATCGAAAATGCATCGAAACCAACATTCAGAATCTCTAACTGACAGACTTTTGCCCATGCCAGTTATTTCGGTTTTTGGCTTTAACATATAACATACATACTTAATATAAATGTATGTTAATAAATTGCCCACTATTCATGTGCTTAAAAATATTCTACTGCATGTGTGGTCCGTGACCCCATCCAGTCAGCAACAAGGAAGCAACTTTTTTTTTTGTACATTTTATAGCCACAACAATAGGACCTCTTTCATTCATAAACTATCCCAGCTCTACTAGCTGGGTCAACTATAAGGGCAAAAAACCCCCCCCCCAAAAAACCAAAAAAAAAAACATTCATTCATTAACCGTACTCGAGGTAAAATGTTCAATTAATCATGATATTGATTTGAGTTCATATCGCCCAGCCCTGCTCAGAAGCAGCACACCTTGGCCTCCTCCATCTGCATGATGTTGGCCTGGCAGTCAGTGATGCTGTCATTGATGTAGTCGATGTTGGCCAGCAGGTTCTCCAGCTCATCGCCCAGCGGCTGTACAGCCCTCTCCCCCTCCAGGCCCCCGTTGGCCAGACGCTCCTTCTTCCGGATCAGCTTCTCCCTCCGTCGCGTCAGCTCCTCCCGTTGCTGTGGAGAGAGAGGAGCTCCATTGCTACATCTGCTGTTGGCTTTCACACTCTCTCCACCACCCCCCCATAGACACCTCCACACCCGTGTGTTGATAACACTGGTTCACAAAATTGAATGCAAATGAGAGGACATTTGATGTGCCTTAGTAGAATATTAAGTCTATTTTAACCTTGAGAAGGCGATTCATATCTGCTTCCATGTTGGAGATGGTCATGCGCTGCATAATAATGTCTGAAATGCGGCGCTCCAGACTCTGCCATTTCACCCGAGCCATGCGGGTAAAGTACACCCCCACAGGTCGCCGATGGTACAGTCTGCTGAACAGATTCAGCTACTGTAAGAGTCAAACACTTAAACCACTCATACACATGTGCACGCATACACATAAGCCGACTGAGTTGCAGACCGAGAAACTGTCATAGCAAAGAGTCAAGATGTGCAGGGGGCATGTCTGTCAGTGTCATGTCTGAACAACTGATCACATGACCAGTGTCTCTTCATCTCTGCTCTTTACTTTCCCCAATTAGAGGTGATGTTCAAACATACCTTTTTTCCCTCAGCATTTTCATCACTTCCTCCTATAAAAAGTTCCTAAAACCTCTTTCCCCCATCAATTTCTGATTATTGTTCTGTTGACTGTCCTATATCATATGTTTTATGTATTATGTAAAGCAACCTTGAAAATGAGAAAGGTGCCTATTATTTTTCTAACCATGATAGTGGCAAAAAAATTTTAACAGAAGCCCACAATTACCTGCATTTGCACATCTATACATTTACATATAATTACAGAGCAACAAATATACATGCTAGAATAGCTTGTGTAAAGCTGTTTTTTAAAAAAAGGTCAACATATAAACCTACAAAGATAAATGGAGATATGTGTTCCCTGTCCTGCCCCCTAGTGGACAGTAGTTAATCATCCAGATACATAAACAAAAACACAGAAATTTGAGTGAAATCAGATTGCAAAAAAGTAATAGACAAATAACATGAGTGAATACAAAACAGTTTTTCAATTATGTCATTTATTAAGGAAAAAAAGCTGTCCAAAGCCACCTGGCCCTGTGTGAAAAAGGAACTGCCCCCTAAGCCTAATAACTGGTTGGGTCACCCTTGGCAGCAACGATTGCAATCAAACGTCTGAGATAACTGGCCTTTCACATCTCTGTGGAGGGATTTTGACCCAATCTTTGCAGAGTTGTTTCAATTCAGCCACACTGGTGAGTTTTCGACCAAGACCGCTTGAGCTTAAGGCCACAAACTGATGGTCAGACATTCTCCTCCAGGATTTTCTGGTAGAGCAGAATTCATGGTTCAATCAATTACAGCAAGTCATCCTGGTCCTGAAGCAGCAAAGCAGTCCCAGACATTCACACCTCCACCATGTTTAACTGCTGGTATTATGTTCTTTTTCTGAAATGCTGTGTTTATGCCAGATGTAATGAGACACACACCTTCCAAAAAGTTCCACTTTTGTCTCATCAGTCCACATAATAGTTTAACAAAAGTCTTGGGGATCATCAAGATGTTTTTGACAAATGTGAGACAAGCTTTCGTCTTCTTTTTAGTCAGCGGTGATTCTCACCTTGTGGATCCCATTTTTGCTCTGCCTCTTTCTTATGGTTAAATCTTGAACACTGGCCTTAACTGGGGCAAGTGAGGCCTGCAGTGCTGTAGATGTTGTTCTGGATTCTTTTGTGACCTCCTGCATGAGTCGTCTAAGAACTCGGAGTAATTTTGGTAGACTAGCCACTCCTGGGAAGGTTCACCACTGTTTCATGTTTTCTCCATTTGTAGATACTAGCTGTAGTTCGCTGGAGTCCCAAAGCCTTAGAAATGGCTTTGTAACCTTTTCCAGACTGATAGATGTCAATTACGTTCTTATCTGTTCTTGAATTTCTACAGATCGGTGCATAATGTTTTCATTTTTGGGATATTTTAGCCTACATCATAGTCATACAGGTTCTGTTTAAGTGATTTCTTGATTCTACAGGTCTGGCAATAATCAAACCTGGGTGTGACAAGTGGAATTTAACTCAGCTTTCCAAAGAATGTGGACAATCACAGTTAATTCATGGGGGGACAATTATTTTTCACATAGGGCTAGGTTGTTTGGGATAGCTTTTTTCTCTTAATAAATTAAATCAACATTTAAAAACTGCATTTTGTATTTATTCACGTAATCTTTGTCTGGTATTGAAATTGGTTTCGTAATCTAAAGCATTTCAGTGTGACAAATGTGCAAAAACAAATCTGTAAGGGGTAAAATACATTTTCACATTACTGTATATAATACCGTATACTGTATTATAATTAAAATAATGTGTATATATTCAAGCAGATTCATAAATATACACTTATTCTCTACCTGGTTCCATTGGATGCTCCTGAGCCAATGGGCATCCGCCCCAGTTTGTGGGCGGAGTCCTGTACGGTCTCGGGCAGGGTAACCTTCCTGTTCACTTTGCCTGACACAGGCCGAACCTGTCTTCTCAAAGCAGTCACCTACAGGACACATCAGCACTCATTTTGTGTGTGTGTGTGTGTGTCTGTGTGTGTGTGTGTGTGTGTGTGTGTGTGCACGAGTCTGTGAGTGTGTGTGTGTGTGTGTGTGTTTACCTCCTCAGTCTTCCTGCGTAGTATGAGTTCCTGCTGCCTCTTTTGTGCCTCAAGCAGTTTCAGCTGGTGCTGCGGAAGAGAAAACAAAAAGCAAACAGCCTGTTAACACACGCACCCACAGATACACACGCTAGCACACACACGTCTGGGTCTTCGGTCTGTCAGCAGCCCTGTGGCATGCCCCACCTCCTGTTTCCGCTGGTCTTTCTTCAGCGTGGCGATCTCACGGTTCCTGCGTGACTCTGCCAGCCGGTTCTTCTCCTGCTGCTCCTTCATTTGCTTCATCAGCCGCACCTAGCAACGGTCGTTACAGACATTAAGAAAGGGCGGCTTACACGCACACACACCAGCAAGCAACGTTCAGACAGATTCCATCAGAAAGCAGAGGAGAGGAAACACTTTGGCAATGATACAGAAATGTGGGATTTTCTTTAAAACAACACAGGGGCAAAAAAAAACCTTAGGAAAAATGGGAGAACTTCAGCTGGTGACCACTAGGAGGTACTAATGGGTTCTGTAAAGCCTGAAACAAATCATTTCCGGCAGATACAGGGCTCCTCTGTGGTCTTTTCACAGGGTCTGAAGTCTTGTACAGTAGTGCAGCTGCTGCCCCGCGGATCTGCCGCAGCATAACGTCTTACTTTGGTCTTCTTCATCTCCACCACTTCCTGCTGGAGTTTCTTCAGCTGCTTCTCGTACTGTGATTGGTTCTTAAGGAGGCGGGCGTGCTCCTTCTGGGCAGCCTGCAGCTTCTGCAGCTCTTTATTCATGATGCTCAGCTTCTTCTCATACTCGCTCTTAATTCGCTTTGCCTTGTCATCTGAGCACGACTCCACTGAGCCTAGAACACAAGCACAAGCACAGCGGAGCCACAGATCAGCCGTTTATAAAAAGTGCAAACGTTTAGAATTTAACGTGTTCATTTTCAGAACACTTTAATAATTCAAATAACAGTTCTTGAGTGGACGGAGGTGTGGGAGACGTAGTGAAGCATGCTGGGAGGTGGCGGGCGTGTGCTGTGAGACCCGTACCCATGCTGTGCAGCACGCGGTCCCTCTCCACCTGCGTGTCGCGGATCTTGTTCTGCAGCATGAGGAGCTTCTGCTCGTACTGCTGCTTGAGCGTGTGCAGGCGCCTCTGGCTGTTCTCCAGCTCGTCGATCAGCTTCTGCTTGATGGCGATCTCACAGGTGATGTTGGCCAGGTCGGCCTGGAAGTTCTCTGTACCACACACACCAACATTTGTATTCATCTTCTTGAAGTGAATGCATAAGGCATGTAACACCAGGTGCACATCATACCCAATCTCTGGAAATAAGCTGAAGATTGAAATTTTTTTTTCTATGTCCTATAGACTTCTTTGAATATTGCATCATTTGAATTTAATTTATTTATATCCCTCACATTGTTTAAGATATAAATGGCCAGAGTGACACTCAAACATTATGTCAGCTTAAAGCGGTTGAAGCGTGTAAAATGAACATTGCAAATTGTGAACATATTTTGACTTAATCATGGAACAAAAGGAGAGGAGAGCAGAAAAGAGGGGAGGAGAAGAGATGAGAGGGGAGGCGAGGAAAGGAGAAGAAAAGAGGAGATGAGAGGATAGGAAAAGAGAAGGAGAGGGGAGGAGAGGAGAGAATGGGAGGAGTAAGGAGTAAGGGCAGGGGAAGGGGAGAGGAGTGGAGAGATGAGACAGGAGAAGCTAGAGGATCCTGGGAATGGTGCAGAAACAGCGTCTGAGGGCAACACCACAGGATGGCACCTTTCTCATCCAGCTCAGAGTCGGAGTCATCAGAGCTCTCCTCAGCATCCAGCTCTTCCTCTTCCTCATCATCCTCTTCCTCTTCACCCTCCTCATGATCACTGCCCTCTTGTGCTTCCTGCAAGGATGCAATTGGATTAAAACAATGAGCTATGTGACACCCTAAGGAAATTTTGATAGGCAAGCTATTGGCTGCCAGCCAATCCTTTCACCTCTGGCTCCTCGTTGGCCCCCTCTGGCTGCAAACGCTCGTTGCCTCGTTCTTGCTCATTGTCAGGAGTTTCTTCCTTCACAGCACTGCGAGACACAATCACACATGCAGTTATATTACAGGACCGATCATTCACAACCTCAATCTTGTAAAACCACACTCTGGGATTTCTCAAGGTTTTTTGGATATGGACATTTTTTCCTGAAATTAATTGCTATAGATATTCCTAACAAATGCTTCAGGCTCAGAGCAACTGCTTGAGTGTTAGCAGTTTTCGATCCCACTGTTTATAACTAACTATGAGGTAAACAAAATAACCACATTTTCCAATGTCAGCTGTCTGACATGCTTTGTTATGTAGAGCTCCGTCAGTTATTGGTAGACGTCCAACCCCATCCAAGAGCAGAATCATATGGTCAAAAATCACAGAGTATGCTTTTAATAGCCAATACAGATGTTGCATGATCATTCAGTTCCCCTCTGTTTCACAAAACCACTGCATATCCTAGAAATAAAGAAATGTAAAGGTTGCTGCATTGAGCAGAAATGCAGCACTGCGGATGGACAGAAATAAAAAGTCAAATGACATGTGAAAGCGTAACTTGAGAACCTACGTGAGGGATTTAAAAGTGCAGGGAAACATTAGAAACAAAAATGAATGATGCGGTTTGATTGATTCCACGTGGATAAAAAGAAACTAAAACACAAAGCAAAGCAATGTGCAGGCAGTTCCCAAACCACAGTTAGTAAAATGAGAGTTTCCACTTGTAAGTAAGAACATAAAATACAGGACCAATTTATGGAGATGCAGTAAATAGGTTACAAAAGGCAAACGTTTATGCCCTGATCACAGATTGTATTAATACACTGCGTGTTTTCATGTCTTTGGGCTGTCCTCCGAGTGTGGCAACTACCTGCATTCAAAATAAAGAGTGTTAGAAGTAGGTTGGGTGTGTAAGGGGTCTGGACTGGGAGGGGAGGGACACTGCAATGGCGGGAGGGCCGGGTGGGATGGGGACAAACCTGTCTTCCTCCACCTCCTTCTCCTCGTCCTCCTCCACACTCCTTTCCTCCAGCAGCTGCTGGAGCCTTCACAGGTCAGAGGTCAGAGGGGAAGGGTCAGGGAGAGGAGAGAAGAGAGGGAGGGAGGGAGGGGAGCAGACAGAAATACGGAAGATAGGAGCGAGAGGACACCAGTAAGAGAGGAGCAGAGACAAGGAGCCACGAGTCCATCCTAAGATCCGCCTCCTTCACACCAGCCAACAGGAGGTTACCAGGGCACATGCGCTTCAGTCTTTTCATCCACGTTTTAATCCCTTCACTTGTGCTCTTATATATAATAGTCACCCCTCTGTTCCTCTGAGGCCAAACCTCCTCAGTGCTCCATGAGTCCAGACAATGATTATGACTACTGTATGTTGCCATAAGAGTCGTTACAACAACATTTGCCACATGTAATTGTATGACTGACGGTACCCACATACTCCCATTGTACAAGTGTGTTTGTAATGATGCCACATGGCAAGATATAAAGAGTACAGAGTTGCTATGGGGACTCCCGCTCTCAAGAGCACCCCATACAGAGATAATAAGGCACTCTCATTGAGTGCTGCCAGCTTTTTGGCATTGTACCTCTTTTTCTTCTTCTTCTCTCTCCTCTTCAGTTTCTCCAGGTCCTTTTTAGCCAGCTCGATAATGTCGGAGGTCTCTTGGGAAGGGTCAGGTGCAAGAAGAGCAGGGGAGAAGGTCCCGGGCCCTGCATAGAATGGCGAGCGGGTGGATGCTCGGGACAGATTCTTCCTCAGGTTCTCATTCACGGCCTCGCTTTCCAAGAGCTTGGCTCTAAAACACAGAAACCAAGATAAAGAAAGTAGCACAGTACACAGAAACTCTAGCTTAGGACAATGACAAGATCTGAACAAACACTGGCAGAAGAACACATTACCTAAGGTCTTCAATTTCTTTAATGTAGTTTTGGATCATATTCCCAATCTCCTCACTGCCTTCCCCTGGACACAACATAAATACACTGCACTTGGATACTTCAAGGCTATATGGAACACAACCACCCACACACACACAAACACACACGCACACACACCCGTCCCCACTCACTCGCATGCACACTCAAAGAAAAACTCCACCCCAGAACACCTCAGTGGCATACCAGCTTTTGCGAGCATCTGGTTGGCCTGGTCGCTGAGGAGCTGAGTGAGTCGCATGCGTTGGGCATCGATGGTCTCCTGCATGGCTTTGACACGCACACGCAGGTTGTTGTTTTCCGTCTGCAGCATGGAGTTCTCGTGGAACATGTCGTTGATGCTCTCTATGCCGTCCTCCCCGATCATGCGCTTCCCCTGCGCACACGCAAGCGCAGGTCAAGCTCCGTGTTACACACACGTGAGCGCGCTAAAGAAGCATTTCTATGATGCATCACTGTATTCTATGACAGGAATGTTTTGAAATAGCACCCTTAGCAAGAAGCAACTGTCTGCTCAGAAAATCAGAAAAAAACTGACAGCACACAAAAAACCCACCAGAGAGCAAAACAATTGTGATGTCACAAAACGTTGTTTGGGCTGTGGATCCAATTTGATGGAAGAAGCTGAAAAGAAATCTAACCTACATCTACATAGGCAAGTTTCACACGATTCTGATATTTAGTCTAAACAAGAACTGCAGCACTGTTTACAGTTTGCTGTTCATTTAGCCTACATATCAAACGTTGGCCTGGGCCCAACTTTAACAGATCGGAGGCTGTATTTTTACTAACATAACACACAAGTGCGTGCTGTGACTGCCGCCCGGTTAGCCCTGAGCAGAAGTGGATGTGGAGAGGAGCGTGGCTCCCTCACCGTGCGGTACTCCATCAGCTCCATCTGCAGGCGCGCAATCTCCGTCCTCAGTGCGCTGATCTGCTGACTCGCCTTGTCCTGGTTCACCACCACCTTGTTCTTGATATTGCGTGCGCGGTTGGCGTACTTCAGCGTGTTCAGCGTCTCCATGAAGTCACGGTCGGATGGGCTTATGCAGGCGATCATCACCGTTTGGCTGCGGAACGGAGACGAGGCGAGAGTTCATGAGCCTACGTGTGAACCCCGCATAGTGAACTCCAGCACTGCTATATTACAGAACTCAATGAAGGCTGATGAGTCGATCGCAGACCTGTTGCCGCCTAAAGAATCCTGGAGGAGCCGAGTGAGTTTGGAGTCTCGGTAAGGCACGTGCGTTGATCGTTTGGTTCTGTCTCCTAAGGCACTGATGACATTCCCCAATGCCAGCTACATTACACACATGGAAAAACAGAGGACCATTGTCAAACATTAATTATTATCAGGATCCAATTCCCCTGTGCAGGAGACGACAGATTTCTGTACATGAAGAGGCACATGGATGTAGAGCGAGAGCTCGGCCCTGGCTCTCACCAGCCCACAGTTGATGGAGATGCCTTCTTTGGCCCTGTCTCCCGTGGCACCTGTCCTCTTCAGCCGCTCAGAGCCCGCCAGATCCACAAAGTGGAACTTTGCTGTAAGTGTCTCAAACTCGTCTGTGTTGGACGAGTCGTTGGCCAGCCGATTATCAGTCTCGCCGTCCTGCTGCAAGACGACGAAATGGGAAAGAACACTTAGTTTATATTTAAAATTTCAGCGTCGCCCATCAAAGGACAAACGCTTGAAAGTATTAGGAAAGAAGCAGACGTCAGGTGAACGCTGGCAGCAGCAGCAGGGCCTGCCCGTGGCTTACGTTGTCCGAGGGTGCACACATGCGCACTTGGCACAGGTGGATGGTGAAGATGGCATGGGAACGGGAGCTCTGCACGTTCATCTGGGTACTGGCTGTGGTGCGTGAGAGAGCACCCAGCTTCAAACACTGCATCAACTGCAACACAACATGGAAATCAGCACTCACCACTTCAAAGCATACTCAACAATTTAAATGTACTCACATACAAATTGCCTTCAGTCATTTTTTTTAAATATTAAAAAGACAATACCAAAAATGTGGGAAAACACATACACAATACGTCCCCTGCCCAAGGCGTATTCATGCACACACACATTTGCACATGCACACACATGCACACACACACAGGCAACAACTCACTTCAGCCTCTGAAGAGACCGTGCGTGTCGTCACCCCTACAGTATAAATGCCTCCGTTGGCATCCTCATGGATTTTAATGTGTGACTTCTGCTTTCGGGCCTCCATATCACGTGTGGTGTCAAAGAGATCCAGGACCTCCTCGTTATACAACTGTAGTCACATCACAGACACACACACACACAACCAACCAGATAAGCACATGTGAATGTACACACCCAGACACATACAACCCACAAAGCAAAATATAGGAAAGCATATAGCACTCTTAGTTTATATTTCATTTAAAACATGCAACTTGACAAGATATGTAATATGTAAGTAATCACAGACGTGGCTGAAGTGCACATTCACACTCCGAGGGAAGCCTTACTCTGCAGAAATGTTTTACACATATGTGATCCTGAATGACCTGGGTTAAGCATAGTCGCATGGACTGTGGCTATAGGTTTCTCTCCCCACCCACTTTAAACAGCTGACCTTGGCACTTGGTTGAGGGTTAATTTGGGACCATGGGGAGAGGAGAGGGGGGGTGGGAGTGGTGCAGTAAATAGCCCCCCCATCTTAAATAAATGGCCCCTGAAATAGCCTCACACCCCAGACAGCAATCAGAGCATCGTCATGGGAACGGCAAGTCCAAAGCAGAGCAACGTGGGAAGGCAGAAACAGAGTCTGCTGTGTGTGGTGATGCCATGGTGATGCTCAGATCAACACCGCATTAGTGTTTGCATGTCTGTGTGTGTGTGTGCACAGACAGTTCCTTTTAACAAAGCAGAGCAGTATCAAAGCCAACCATGGGCACAAGGAGCAGTACCTCCAAGAACTGGGCGTTGACCTTGAACTCAGGGGCGGGGCGTCCCTGCTCAGCGGCTGCACGCCGCCTCTCCTCGATGCCCTTGAAGAGGTGGGCGACAGCCCGCGGAATGATGCCCAGCTCCTCGTTCATACTGCTCACGTCGAAACCCGTGCCCATGGTGTACGTCTTCCCCGAGCCCGTCTGAAGAGCAGAAACACACACACGTGCCACTGTGAAAGCGAGGCCTACTAGACACTGCAGGCCTCAGGGGTACATGGCACAACTTATTACACTGATTAATGTTCAACATATACAAGGAAATACTGGAAGGGGGCAAGAGGTAAAACGAGGGAATGCATGATACTTCATCAACTTACGCCTTCGCAGGTTAGAAACCATCAGTGCAGTGTACAGGGTCTTAGTCAGCCAGACAGTGAGTGAGTAAGTGAGAGTCTGAGTGGGGTGCAGTGTACAGGGTCTTAGTCAGCCAGACAGTGAGTGAGTAAGTGAGAGTCTGTGTACAGGGTGGGGTCAGCCAGACAGTGTACAGGGTCTTAGTCAGCCAGACAGTGAGTGAGTAAGTGAGAGTCTGAGTGGGGTGCAGTGTACAGGGTCTTAGTCAGCCAGACAGTGAGTGAGTAAGTGAGAGTCTGAGTGGGGTGCAGTGTACAGGGTCTTAGTCAGCCAGACAGTGAGTGAGTAAGTGAGAGTCTGAGTGGGGTGCAGTGTACAGGGTCTTAGTCAGCCAGACAGTGAGTGAGTAAGTGAGAGTCTGAGTGGGGTGGGAATGCCAGCAATCTGTTGATCTGGTTGACTGACTGGTCAAAAAGACCAAGCGATGTACGTCACATACAGTGGCATGGAGCATTAAGAGAGCTATCTAGTCTAAAAGGCTGTAGAGAGTAGATCCTCAAAAGGAGCAGTTCAGGGGGCTGAGGAGTGAGAAGGAGAGTGTAAAGGTTATAGCAGGGTGAAAGAAGAGTGACATGCAGGAGAAAGCTGTATGCATGTGCTGTGAGGATCACAAAAATGTCCTGTGAGGATCACAAATTAGCTCCGCAGATTTTTAGGGCTTGAGCACCGTCGCTGAAACAAAATGAACTTAAAGCTTCAGCAGCAATTTCAGATCTGAGGAGTTGTATGAAAACCTACCTCTCAAACTGGAACACCCTAAAGGCTCTCTCCTTATATTATATTATATTGTTTGTCTATCATTTGCTGTATATGACAATCCAGCATCCAGTGTGACAGCGATCAAAAGCATGTGTGTACACCCCCCCCCCCCCCCCACACACACACACACAAACACAAACACACACCTGTCCATAGGCAAAGATAGTGGCATTATAGCCCTCAAAGCAGCCTTCTATCAGCTTCTCTGTGCAATTAGAGTAGATTGCATCCTGTTGGGATTCCATGTCGAATACATAGTCGAACGTGAAGGCCTTGTCCTTTCCCAGAATGACCTGGGGCTCTCCAGGGGTCACAAAGGTACAGATGTGACATCCTTCTATCTTCTCTCGTGCCAACTGAGGCCGTATCCTGAGAGAAGGGCACAATCAGAGAGAGAGAGAGAGAGAGAGAGAGAGAGAGAGAGAGAGAGAGAGAGAGAGATACAGAAAGATGAGAGAAACACAAAATTAGGTGGAGAAACTATACATCAAACTCATGTTCATCAAAATTTGAAACTGGAATGGAAATGAGTGTTGGAAACCAAAACTACACAGCAACGGTGAAAATGGCCTGTGTATCAAGGCTGCTAAACTGAGACGACCAATTATAAGATCTCTCGGTGATGATGACACATCTGGAACTGAGTCATGCAATTATAATTTTCACACTCGATCATGTGTTAATAAAATCACGCTACCAGGCATAAGCAAAATATCGGAGAGAAACCTGCAGCCAGACTTCAGTGCTGTATGCTGGCCATGTTCTTGGCTCAGGCTGTCTGCAACATGGTTTGTGCATGTCTCAGACACCCACAAAGTCAGCACCATGCATATAAACATAAACCATATATTGCTGTAGTATTGATGATGTTGATGACTCCAGCACTATAGCCTGGAAGTGAAACTATAACGTTAGGCTTTTAACGAAGCGTATTCACAAATACTCTGGATGAACCATACAAGAATACCAATCTGTCTTATAGAGAACCCACACCTTCATCATACCAAAAGTCAATGGAAAAAATGTAACTTAATCTTAAATTAAGTTCATATATCCATCCATTTTCTTCCGCTTATCCGGGTACGGGTCGCGGGGGCAGTAGCCTAAGCAAAGAGGCCCAGGTTTCCCTCCCCAGCCACCTCTTCCAGCTCTTCTGGGGGATACCAAGGCATTCCCAGGACAGCCGAGAGATATTTATATCTCATATATAAGTTCATACATAAAAAAACAAAATACTTAGTACTTGGTCTCAGGTCCAGCTGATGAAAATGATTAATGTACTTTGCTGTATGTGGTTTACTTTGCATATGTACGTGTACTAAACCCATCTAATACCAGTGAGCATTGCATCCTTTAAGATTTGCACTGAAAGGCCACTGTGGGAAGACCAGTGAGGAGGAGGCTGTTCTGGCCCCTGTCCCAGCCCCTCTCTCTGGCTGGGCGTACTGGACACCTGACAGCTTTAGTGCAGAGTCTCTGCGTGGATAAGAGCTCTTTTGTGTGGGCTGAGACACAGAGGACAATACACAGAGAACTGCACAGAGACTGTATTGTGTCTGTGTGTGATATTGGATCTGGACACTGGGACAACCCTGCACCGGCCACTAGCGAGGGGAGACTGAAAGAGCTATGGGCTAGAAGGAGAGCTGGGTGGAGGGATGGGTGGAGGGATGGGTGGGTGACATCTCAGAGGTGAGGGCAGTGACAGACTGGGTCTCAGGTTTGGGGGTTGTAGTGGCTGGAGATTTCACCAGCAAGGACATGCTATGTATCTCCTATATGCAAAATAAAATCAAATAAATTGACTTTTCATAGCCTATGTCAGATCAGTGGAAAATATCAAAGCAAACACCTACAAGTAACTGAAAGAAAACTTTTCGGGATGGCAGTGGAACGTATGTACAAAACGTTTACATTTTCAAAGAATCAGATTAATAGATGTGTTTTTAGGCTTAAAACCCCTATAATACATTTGTCAGAACATGATTATAGTCCATAATCAATTAGAGCAAGTAAACTGATTCATTATTGGTCCTTTTGACCATCACTGCCAAACCTCCAAGTGATACAAAACTCCTCTAACCAACTGACTATGTGGTATATTAGGTTGGAGTTAAGATGGGTTAACCATCACCCCATTACTACAGAGCACCCACCATCACCCCATTACTACAGAGCACCCACCATCACCCCATTACTACAGAGCACCCATCATCACCCCATTACTGCAGTACACCCATCATCACCCCATTACTGCAGTACACCCATCATCACCCCATTACTGCAGTACACCCATCATCACCCCATTACTACAGCACACCCATCATCACCCCATTACTACACACCCATCATCACCCCATTACTGCAGTACACCCATCATCACCCCATTACTGCAGTACACCCATCATCACCCCATTACTACAGTACACCCATCATCACCCCATTACTACAGAGCACCCATCATCACCCCATTACTACAGAGCACCCATCATCACCCCATTACTGCAGTACACCCATCATCACCCCATTACTACAGCACACCCATCATCACCCCATTACTGCAGTACACCCATCATCAGCCCATTACTACAGGACACCCATCATCACCATATTAGGGCCAGAGAAAGCAAGAATTGGACACAACCATTTCCTCTGAGTCAGCATTAGCTGAACACAGCTGGCATCAGATCATCATTCTAGAATGACTTCTAGTTTCTCAGTGACCTATGCCTGACTCGAAGAGGAGTGGAAGAAAATGCTGATTGTGGAGCCATCCATCAGGATTCCAGAACAATCTATCAGGATTCCAGAACAATCTATCAGGATTCCGGAACAAGCTGAATGACTTGCAGGATTCAAACGATCAACTGAAGAGATTCCAGCTAGTCAACAGCTTTAAGTCACCAGTTAAAACACAGTGTAAAAGAACAAGAGCAAATTTGCTGTAAACCCGGTTTCCTATTAAGCGTGGTCCACTGCAAGTGTGAACTGTAAGTCAGACAGTGCTCTACCATAGTTTTCTTCACACTGGTCACTGTGAAAGGTGCTGTGTCCTTGTCCCCCCTACAGGTATTATGCCTTTGTGATCATGTTATGATACACTAGCAAGCATTTTTTTGTACACTGAGGTAAAATAAATAGCATAGCAAAATCCTGGAGTAGTATCTGTTGTCACCAACCAGCCTCTACCCTGTGCATCATTCACCGATTTCTGTTCAATAATACAATCTAAACATGTGTTCAATAATACAGTATTATGATTGTATACATGTTATATATAACACCACCCATATTGTTCAGGAACACAAAACAGCATAGCCTAAGTGTTTATTTTGGGTTTTAAAAACTGTATCCTCTGAATTGGCCAAAACTGTATGTAGGCCAGTCTGTTCTCCCCAGGGTTTCTTCAGTAGCTACTGACAAGTCAGGGCATTACAGACGGAGCGCTGATCCATGCACTGCAGTTACTACTGCACTATGGTGATCTGTAAAGTGCTGCTGAGGATACCATCACTTAGCCAAAAACATCTCAAAGTCAACTCTGTATACACAGTAATGAACAAAAGCCATTACTTTTACAATGTACCATATAGTAAATGGGTCTGGTCAAGAGGTGATATGACTGCACTAATATACTTCATGCAGCTGAGGGATAGAAAAGCCTTCAGTGGAGCAGGACAGGAGCACTACACACAGGCCAAGAGACAGACTGGGGCTCGAAGGTACATTACACACTGCTATTCATGCTGTGCATTGAGGCAGGGCAGCTTGTCATTTCACATCTCAGCAAAGCTCAGACAGGCAGACACACACACACACACAGGGGACAAGAGTCCAGGCGCAATTCAGTGAAAACCAACAGGTCACTCAGGCCATTGCTGTCCCAATGCAGCCAACTGCACTCCAGTGAACACAGCCCCTGCCTAAATGCAGCATGGGATATATTAGAAGTAAACAGATACTGGGTCAACCCAAATGCACAACGGAACACACAAGAATAAACGGAGAGTGGGTCAAACAGCTCAGGAAGCATTAGACAAGCCTCAAATAGCCTCCTTGTTCACTATTTCCTTAGCGGGTAGTTAAAGGTTTGTACTTTAAACAGCTAGAGTGGGTGCACTTCAGAGGGAAATCAGATAATATGTGAAAACAAATTGAGAAAAAAGGGATTGTAGCAGAGGATTAGCATCAAGTATGGTGAAGATAATAACCTTGGTGAAAAACTGCAGTGTTTTGTTCTAAAATTGTACATCAGCTTCAGAATTACAACCAAAATGAGCATCTAAACAGACCACAGCAACAGAATACACTAGGGTTGTCGTGCAGTGGAACTATCCCAGGTTCAAAAGCAAGTGAGAAACTAACTGAAACATTGCTCTCAAATAGCATACAGGGGCCTTGAAGAAGGAGGTCTGTGTTCCTCAAAATGGCCACATGAGTGTTTAGGCTGATGTCAGCAGCCATGTTTTGTCAACACAGGTAAGAGTGCAACAGTGAGTCCTGCTTGAACCTCTGACAGGTAAGAACAAGTCCTTCCAGAGGAAGGACCATGAGGTCAGCCATGCATGCATGCATGGTCAAAAACCAACCATTTACCTTCAAACAAGCTCTCTTAATGCAGAACATGAAAATTATGAGTCCCAAAATACAGTTATAAGATGACTCTTCAATAAGTGCTTAAATATGCTTGGAGGTTAATGTCCAAGACACCCACCTGCTAAATACTAAACCATTATCAAGTTCCGGGATGTGGTTTATTACGTTTGGCTGCCATGGAGATAGAACAGCCACAAAAGATACTTTATTATACAGTCCTGTAAGGGCTGATCTGGGGTTGTGCTTCATAATCTTCAGCACTTTTAGCTGTAAAAGCAACAAAACAGTGATTTCTCCTCTTAGGTCGGTTCTCTATGCTTCCGTGTTTCCTGGACCCGATGGGTCAAAAGGGTCATCTAGGGTCAGCGCAGCTCTCCTGTGTGGCAGGAGTGATGTAAGGAGGAGGTATGTTGTAAAGGGCGCATAATGACATTAAGCACCTTTCAGCATGCCTAATTCAAACATCAAACTCAAGCACAAATGTACAAATTTAGAGGACAAAACTGAGTCTCTCTCACCCTGGAACAGGTCACTGTGTGAGGTGTGAGGATATTGTCAGATCATGCTGTCATTAATGGATTACGGTTATTTCAATGGCTTATATTTGGAATATTACATCACATCATCTAAGAGTCATATGAAATGTTTAGCATGGATAGTGGTGACCTTTATGTGTGAGGTTATCATTGTGCATGCTAAATATGGGCGGGGAATGAACAAACAGGTATGCCAGAGGTGTGTCTGGCTATGTGTGAATGCAGAGTTAGTATTAGTAATTTCTATTAGACGTTACTAATCCAGTTGTACATACCAACTGTATTTATCAAAATGAATATATCAAATACATATCACAACACACCTTGTGTTAGAATACCTGCAATAAAGACACAATAATAACCCACATTAAAACTAATGAATAAACCATTACCATGAGAAGTACTGAGACTACTGAAGAGCTGGAAACAGAAAAACAAAAATAAAAGAGAAAAGAGACCAGCTTGGGTGTGGTTTGCACGTGTAATTACTGCCAATCTGTTCTGCATAGACAGCATGCTTTTTGAGTCTGTTACAACACAGAATCATCCTCCATTCCTACACCAAAACATGGAATCAGACTCCACTTGCGGTCACATAAATCCACCTTTACATAGTATTTAAACTCTTCACGGATCAGGAAAAAACAATGGGTGATGAAAGCAATACGGGCTCCACAATTGCAGTTTCCCCTTTCCCCTTCGCTGCGTGGGGACTGCTCTTGTGTGCTTTCAGTTTAAGTCTGATGGCTTTTAAGTTTGTAGAAATTAAAGCTCCTGGATGGAAAGGGAGAGAGACTCTGTGAGAGAATCAGAGAGAGAGAGAGAATCAGGCGAGGACTAGATAAATTGACTTTCAGTCTTTAGCAATGAAATGATATAGGCTATATCTGAAGAAGATTCCAGGTAAGTAACTTGTGAAGCACTTGGCTTGCACAGCTGATGCAGGACCTCAGTCTAAAACATCCTGTTTCTTTGGAAACTTTGTGCACTTTACTACAATTTCATATAGAATATATATATGGGTGGGATATATTGGTGGGACTGAATAGTGGATTAGCAGTGAATGCTGTGCAGCCAGACCACAGCTGTGCTGCCTCTGAGATGCTGACTCACTGGCTGATGCCTGTTGCTATGGAGGAAGGTGTACCGTGACATGAGCCTGATTAGCACTAGAAACCCCACCTAAGAGACTCAGTCACCTGCCATCAAGATGTTTCAAACAACCCCACAAGAACCTACAGCAAAAAGAACTCCATAATGCAACTGACTGATGTTGTTTTTGGTTTGCAATACATGAATTATATTGACATGACTGTATCAAGCTGGTTCAACAAGTAAATCACTTCCTTAAAATCTCTCACAGTGAAAGAACACATTGCCTGTTAATACATATAACCAGGGAAGAGTAAACAGCAGCTTAGCAGTTGATGCAATTTTTCAGGAGTTCAGAGAAAGAGGCAGTGATATGAATTTTGGGGGTGCGGACCTGTGAGACCAGGTACTGACCCTGGAGCATCATACTGGTACAATAGAGGGAGCCACGGTCGGCTCCACCTCTTCCATGGTAACAGTCTAAGCAAACTCCAATTCCAGGCCATGAACACATTGCACAGACCATGGAATACTGGAATACTCCTGAAAGCAACCAGTATGACCATCAATGGTGCTTCAGATCAGTTGTTTTGAACCTGTACTGCTCTCTTATTAGCTGTGTATTAAATCAATGAACTAGAAAGAAAGATGTGAAAGAAAGTCTAATTAAGACAAACTAAAAGGAAAATGCTGCATTGCAGAAAACATATATACTCTGGGGGGGGGGGGCTATTTTGACTGGGATATGTGGAGAGACTATGGCCAAACAATATAGCTAGTGTTAATTAACATTAACACCAGGCAAGCGCTTGCTGTAAATCTGTAATTCAAAAGGAATATTAGTTACAGTCGTGTAATCCGATGGAATGGCATCAGCACTGACCTAGACATGCATCTGAACAACCGACATTAGCTTTCTCCCACCATCTTATGACAAATTCCTGTTGTGAGCTGTAACCATCCAACGGCCGCTCGTTTCAGCTGAGTCTCCTGAAAAACGACCAGTCCACGGCTCTGAAGAGCCGGCCAGTCAATAAAGCTGTCCTTTCATCGACTAACCGTCGTTCAACCACGCAGATCGCCCGCTTTGATTGCAAGCCTTGCTTTCTAAGACACCTCACTGATCGTGCACTCACATCAACCGTAACTCAAAATCTCTTTAGTTTCTTCAAGAGCGTTATTGGACATTGTGGCCTCAACCTAAAATCGGTCCCTGCGTATGCTGACACAATCTCGCCGTGCACCTGACATGACTGCCCCTACTGCACCTTTAGATCCCCAACTGAACGCAGATTCTTACATCATCCAATACAGGATTTTTGCTTCGACATGTACATTACGACTGGACTCTGACGCAGAAACCTGTACAGTATGCTACGTAATGTAAACGGCAAACACTTGTTTGCCAACACGCGAAAGTGCTCAGGTTGTCAAAATATTTGTCTCATTTCATCTGTGCAAAAGGAACAAAACCAGCTCGAACGAGAAAAGCTCCAAACAACTAGACAAAATTCAGATTTTATTGGCAATGACGCTACTATAGCCTAGTAGGCTGTAGACTGGCTAAGCAAAGTCGCAGGCCTGATTACCGGGCGGCTCCATATTCATGGATAAATGTTTGCCTGCTGGTGACGGCAGAAGGCTACTGTGGTCAGCGTCGGCAACATGAAACAAACTAGCGGGTTCACTATGCAACAAGCGATAATTTATAGCTAATACCGTACCTCAACGCCACACGGACTGAACTCTCGTCTTGTCCAGTTGTCATGGTCCTGTGTTCCCAACGTTGATCGATTTAAGAACCATCCACAAGAATGAACGGATCAATCTGTTTACCCTGTGGGCGCTGTAGGGAACTCTGTAGGGAGAGCAATTCCGAAGCTCACCTCCGTTTTAGCGCTGCCATACTTAAACCTATGATTTTAATGTAGCCGTATGAGCAATTCTGCTTTGTAATAATACATATTGAACAAATTATGGATTGCGATGCGATTCCATTGCACAAGCAGCACACACCGAGTATGCTCGTGCCGTCTCGTCAGCTGGATAGAGGGGAGTGCATCTCACGCGCCGTGGACAATCTCCGAACCGCATTGCGTCAGCAAACTCCGCCCTCTGAATCAGTGCATTAAGGGTTGACGTCATAATACGCATAGAAATGTACCTACAGTCGGTTTCATTATGTTACGTAGATGGATTATGAGCAGATAAAAGCGAACAAACGGATAAATGTAATCACAGATCGTTTCGATTTTTAAAATGAAATTCAACATATTTGATTTATTGGGCTACTCCCTACGTATGAACAAATGCATGTTTAAATATATTACAGCTGGGTTAAAAAAAAGACATTTGAAAGAAACAGCTTGTGAACAGGTGGTATGTTGGTATTAACGACACCCATGTGGCCTATCCGCGTCCACTGTATTCTTATGAGCAATAAAACAATAAAAGGACAAAGAAAGAACAGTCGAAAAAAGTACTAAAGATGGACAATTACAATAAGTAGTAATTGCTTGTAGTTCTTTGTACACTGGTTTATGATAGGTTAAATTTTCTCATATCTGCCTTCGTAGTAACTACAGTAAAATGTATAATTAACTGGTGTTTCCCCCCATTATATGTTAATTACCAGCATCCAAAGTGCTTTATAAAGATAGCAGAGCTGCCAATGAACAGGCTTTTGACTGTCTTCCAAATGGTAGTTTCAAGTTACAAGATCTCAGGTTACATTACAGGCAGCACTACATTATTCTGAGGGGCATCTGACTGTGATATAAAGCAAACGGTATGTGACTATATAGAAAGTTTTAGTTAGACTGTGGCTGTAGCCAGTGGAAAGTGCAAGTGTTAGATCATGGACAGGCAATACACTATATGTTCCACTTGCACAGATCTGGTCCAAGATTCTTGTCATAATAAAGCTCTGGTGTGGACTGTGTAGGTTCAGTTTTACTGAGGTTGCTCTGTATGGGGAGAATGTTTCAAAGGCATAGGCAGTCATGTGCTTAGACTGGGTATTTTGTGTACACTTAAATCAAGTATTTGTGCATTATCTCTTTGACATTTAATTTCACTGAATTTTATTCAGGAAAAAGTCAAACATTGAAAAAGTATAAAAATACAAACATCAATTGAAAAATTTAGCCAGTCAAATTGAAAATTATGGAATTGTGTGTCTCAACAGAAGACAGCCTGCTGTTATTAATCAACAAAAATGTACTCTTCTATAGATTACTAAATAGTGACTTAATTTTTAGATTTTGAAATAGCTAAAGCCAATAATATTTTTCAGGTCATTGATAATAGTGCATCTAAAATATCTTTTTAAAAAATAGAACACCAAAGGACAGCCACCATTACCCGTTGTCTCTGAGAGAGCATATTGACTCATTTCTGGCACTGGTTTGTTCGTAAGGAGAATGGCAGTTTACAGGGGTGCAAATAATTTTTTTAATTAAGTAGAAATGCTGCCATGGTTAATAAAAATGAGTGACAAGTCCCTCAGCTTAATGTTGCACCTAAATTATTGTTCTTGAAAAGCAATTTGTTCTCATTTGCTCCCAACGTTGTTGTCCAGGTATATCTGCATCACTATTGCAGCTGTAGCAGTAGAAAAGCGAAGGGAAGAAAAATTAATTTTCAGTTGAGTTACTAACCCCCCCCCCACTGTTCACTGCAGAACATTGCAAAAAATGGAAACCCTAATATTTAATACTCACTGATATGTAAGAAATTCTGTCCTCTGCTTCCAGTGTCCCATAATTCGACTTTTCCAGTTCCAAATGAGGCTAGAACATTATAGACTGCCACATTTAGTCAACTGACAAATGTGTCAAGAATCAGTTCTTAAGTATCTCAAATAATTTAAATGTGGTCCGTGACCCCTCACCAGTAGCCACATACTACAGAAACGCAGATGGAGACATAATGCACATCTAAAGCATCTTAAAGAAGGTTATGGAAAGAGCTACAGCCCGTGCCATAAACAAGAAGCCCATCCCAGATTCCCAACAGCTCAATGATGTAAACGTAAACCAGTTTGGCCCCACATTCCAGAGTACACACTAGACTGGATCACTGTCTCACCATGTCTGTTATTAGTGAGACAATGAAGCACTTTTTTGTAATGTCTGATTATTCTAAAGTAAATTAAAGTAAACAAATGAATATGTCTAAGATGTACGACAATAATGCTGACAATTTAAAAAAACATGCAACACCCACTCGAGGTTTACATATAAATGCTAAATATGTTATGATCGTTCTTCATGTATACTACAAGACAATTCAAAGTACATTTGCCTCCAGTTCTTTGTCAACTGTACCACTTATTCTCTGGAATGCTATGGAAATTCCATCACCATGATATTGTGAAAATGAAGATTCCCATCACCAACTCATTCACTGAGAGAAAAAGAACAGGGGGGAAAGGTCTTTCTAAACTCTACTCCCCATTTGAGAATTCTTCATCAGAGAAATGATTGTCCCCTTTTACCCGGACATAATGCACTTTTTGGCCATCAAAGGAGTCACAGGTGCAGAGTCTTGTGCTAAACAGAGTCTCCATGTCCTCTAGCACTAGGCCCTTGGTCTCCGGCAGACATCCGAGCACGAAGAAGAAGCCCAGCAAAGCCAAGCCAGAGTACAGGAAGAATGCACCTAGAAAAAGACAGAATACACATACACACAAAATCACTTATTAAAAGGTTTAAAGGACATCAGCAGCCCTCTGCAAGAGTAGTCATCTGTAGGTAAGGGTACTAGTGGAGACTGGCACCATAGTACGTGAGGTACTGAGCCACGTGGAGGAACGTCAGAGACACAAGGACATTGCAGATCCAGTTGACTCCTGCAGAGCATGCATTGCCTGTGCTCCGGGCCCACAGTGGATAGATCTCAGAGTTCACGGTCCACGGCATAGGCCCCATCCCTGCAGGCACACATACACAGACACATGTGCACGTACATGCATGCTTTAGTGTGAAAACGGAACACACCCAGCTGCACCATCATAACTACTTAGCATGTTGATAGCATGTTAGCGTGTTGCATTTGTTTAAAAGTAAAGAGTGTAAGGTGGGGCTGCTCTGACCTGGAGCAAAGAAGGCAAGGTAAAGGATCAGACCAAGCAACACTATCCATGAGTACGGGGTTGGGCAGTAATTATAAGCCCAGAAAGCATCAGGGTTTTCTTGAGTAGCGTTAGAGCACCTGGAGGAAACATACATCAGACAATTGAATACATCCGAAGAGAAACTGAAACAACCAATAAGACAAATCTTAATATTAAGGAGGGAAAAAGTGCCTTGCTGGATTAAAAACCAACCAACCAAATGAAAAATCCATAAAATTATTTGTTGTAAATCGTGGCACAAGAAAAAAATTATAAATAAATTAAAAACACCCATACCTTCCAATGGCTGCCTCCTCAGTGTTGGCTGGGTCAACACGTTCACAAGACGAGTTCAGTATGATAGAGGCATTTTCATAGTAACAGAAGCCACAGTTTGGATCCAGCATACAGTATTCACAAAACCTAGGAACATGTATCACAGCACATTCCTTTCACAGAAATGAACTAGGAAATTTAGACATCCCTAAAAATTATACAAACACAAAGCTGGATCCAACAAAACATTGGAAATAAAATAAAAAAAAACACCCCTGCAAATATCGCATTTTTATGTAAAAACATTAAACCAAGATGAATCATATCATAGCTTTTCCCCCCTCACTTTATTAAATTTATTTAATATAAGTATATATTTTTATAAAAAATAAAATAAAATGAAAAAACTCATTTTAGGTAAAATAAATAAATAAATGACTAAACCAATCATACAATATCCTGGTTGCATAAGTGTACACATTGCCAAATTAATAAAGCTCCTTTAACATTGCTGCAGGTCTCTTGGTGGCCTCTCTCATCACTTTTATTAGGAAGCGTGTCCTGTGCCACCTTTTCTCCTCATCACTGTATTCCATAGTGTTAGTAATGCCCTGTAATGCCCATTCCTTTCTATCTCCCTTTGGAACTATACCTTTCAACAGTGAGATCAGGCTTTGTAAGGTCTTTGGGGACCATGGCTAATTAGTGCAATACAACCAAGAGGTTGTCAGGAAAATCCTACAGGAAAAGATCAGCTTTATTTGTTGTTAATCAGAATCACTAAGATTGACAGCAGGCATGTACTGCTGTTGTATAATATGATTCGTTAATTATGAACATGAACACTTATGCAAGCAGGACCAATCCCACCCCCCCACCCCATTTTCATTAATTTTTTTTATTTTTAGTTGTAGCCAATTCCATCTCATCATATAATTCTCTGCACCATATGACAGCTGCCAATCAGGGAGGGTGAGGGTTTCCTCTGAGGTACATGCAGTGAAATACAGACTCTCATGCACCATCAGGCAGCAGCGTTACACACTCAGTGGATGATACTATACAACCCTTTCTAATAAATGAGCTCACAGACACTTCACAGGAAAGCCTTGTTGATTTTCACTTCACATTAAAAGATTTAAAAAAATTCGGACATGATTTATCTTGGTTCCCTTCTCTTTTTATCATAACCTGCTGGTTTACAGGGGTGCAAAGAATTTTATATCCAGTGTAAAGTCGGTCTCCCTCACCCATATTGTGTGCAGGTTGAATTGATGGAAGTTGGATCACTAGGGTGAAAGGTCACTGGAGGAGAGGCCTGGGCTGACAGCAGGAATCCCACAGCCAAAATAAACAAGCTGCCACTGGTGCCTGAGTAATGCAGAATACATAGTGTATAGAAATGCAGAATACATAGTGTATAGAAATGCAGAATACATACAATCACAGGCCCATACAATCTCTAATCCATGTTTATGAATGTTTTCACTGGGGCTGGATTCTCACCGATTATACTGCCCAGAGTCAGCTTTCTCCTGCCCACTCGTTCCACCAGCCACACCCCCATCAGAGTGAACAGAAAGTTGGTAAATGCTGTGACAGCAGACAGCCAGATGGCCATCTTGTCGTCCCGCACTCCTGCCATCTGCAAAATGGTGGCACTGTAATACCTAAGGATTTATAAAGAGAAACTTACCACAGTACCATGAGTAGGCATTTACACGTAGAGAAGCTTAAAAAGGGGCAGTTACAATAACATGGTGAAACCAACTTATTCTGATATCTGCATACATGTTTAAACTATGTCACCATTTTATAGGCTTGATCAGTAAGTAATAAGTAATACTTCACTTTTGTATCATTTCTACCTAACAAACACCCACACAAGATGACTGGGCTCATACTTTTTTGTAGCAACCAATTTTGTTTTAAGTAGCAACAATGAACAGACAGCCCATTTACTACTGTAGATTGGTCGCCCACACGGTCAGTGTGTACGGTCAATAAATGTCTTACATTACAGTGTTAATCCCTGAGAGCTGCTGGAACATCTGGAGGCCGCAGCCAACAATGAGAGCTCTCCTCGCAGGGCCAGAGGTTAGGATACGCCACAGGACAGGACCCCCTGACAAGAAGGCAACGAAAAGCAAAACACTGTTAAACACATTATCAGGGTGTGTCCAGTAACAAAGGTCGTATATTCTAGATGGATCCCTCAGCTTCGAGTGCTGTCACACCAGACAGGGTTCTGCATGCCTCTGGGATTCATGTTTCCAGTTTTGTAGGTGAACTATGAAGTCCTGGTAAGAGGACAAGCTCACCTCTGGCCTCCTTCTCCTCTTCCTCGATGATCCTCTTGATACTGTCATACTCCTCCTCCACGTTCTCTGTGGCTCGGATGTTCGCAAGCACACGGCGGGCCTGCTGAGCTCGGCCCTTCTGCAGGAGCCAGCGAGGGCTCTCAGGCAGGAAGAGGAAGCCCAGGAACTGGACCAGAGCAGGTACCACTGACAGCCCCAGCATGTACCTAGTAAACACACCCACACACCATGATAAGGTGTCGCCTTTTGTGCTTTTAATCAACCTAATATAAACAGACAACACTTCTCTCACTCAAGTTTTTTTTTTCCATCTCGCAATTTGCCTCCTACCATTTAAAGCACATTGTCAAGTGCCTCTGAAAGATTCTCTTCAACTTTCTCCAAAGTTTCTATGAAGCACAATACATTCATACCTCCAGCCAACATGGCTCAAATAACTGAAGGCCCCATCAACCACACTGGCTATGAACTGACCACCAGTGATAAAGAGGGTGTTTATGGTGACAAGCTGACCCCTGAGGTGAGGAGGAGAAACCTCAGCAATGTACACTGGCACCGTCATGGATGCGATACCTGTGAGAAATATAGGCTACATGTTAAGTGAATCTTTTAATGTGACTCAGTTGCAACGCCAAGTGTCATAGTGTCATCCTATTTTATATAATAATATATATTATATTATAATAAATATAAATATATAATAAGTAGGGTTGAAAACCATGCATGCTTACCTATCCCAAGACCAACGATAAGTCTTCCTACAAGAAGGACCTCTTTATTCGGGGCCGCACTTAAAATGATTCCCCCTCCCGAAAAAATGCAACTGGCCAGCAAGATGCACATCTTCCGGCCGAACATGCCGTTCAGGTAGCCGCCTGCTAAGGAGGAAAGCGCAGCGGCACCAACAGTACTGGAGACTAGCAACTCCTGCCAGAGAGCATTCAAGTTCATCTCTTTTTTGAGCAAAAGCATAGCTCCAGACACCACCCCGGTGTCATAGCCGAAGAGAAAGCCGCCTAACGCTGAGAAGGCAGCAAGAACGTAAACAAACTTAGGAGAGCCCTCCTGGATTGCCGGGTTTGTATCCCCTGAGCTCTCATCCGAAGCCGCTGCATTAGTTCGTTTGTTGGTGCTGAGGTTGTTCGGCGCCCTAATCAGACTCCGCTCGTCCTCTAGATTTGTCCTATCGCCGATCACCTTGTCCATGGTCCGCAGCTCATAATCATCCTCGTCTAAACCACAAAAGGGGTTACTTGTTTAAACATTTTACTAAATCAACAGGACGGCAATTCGTCACTTCGTTGCATCATAACCCAATTTGCTCTGCATTAGGTATATTTGATTTACTAATAAAGTAAACAAGAGGCGTAGACTCCGGCTGAATGGTCACCCCGTCAAAAAGTCAAGTGCATGTCGTCATCAAATGGTCGTGCATGTGACGTGGAAGCGTTTCTGCCTACTGTCCATCTTTAAAAACGTATTTAAAGAACGAAGAATGAAATAAAAAGATGTGAAGCTACATATTCCACTCACATTTAACACACACACAAAAATGCGACCCAGCCCACACACACATATAGTGCATAGTGCCAAACTTTATTCATGCCAGATTTAAATTAATACATATTAGACCTTTAAAATGTTGATAAGATAATCTCCAGCTGATTTTAGGATCTGCGTCTGTGCAGCGAACTATAGACGGGGACAGCCGAAACCGACGAGAAACGCGATAACACATTAGACAATAAAACGTTGAAGACGTCGATGTGTCCAGTGTGTCATTTTGGGGAGCAGGGCAAACTTACCGTTCAGAGAAAATACTCGTAAGACGTCGTTTTAGACCTGGAATTAGTAGTCTTTTGCAGTGTGTGCAACTTCCTGTTTGAAGTTGGCTACAGAAGTCATATGACTTACTTGTCGATTCCACTAGTCACGCCTGTGAGCCAGGCGAGGGGTGACTCCTAAATAAACGGGAAGCTCTTTCCGCGTGTTACAAGGACACGAATTAGGGAACTATTTGAATATTTAGATCTGTTTGCAAACTATTGGCTACGTTAGGGACCGCAGCACACCATGGCGGTCGCTTTGTAAAGTTTGCAGGTGTGTTGTAAAATAGGCTATGCTATGCTGCTGGATTTTCTTTAATGTCTCAGCAAGATATCCCGTGGACGGATTTTATAGTTAATTTATATTTAATGTCACCTGTAAGACAGCGCGTTTGCGAATACCATGGTAAACAAGGAGGATTTGGAGGAAAACCTCAAAAAGCTATTAGTGCGCCTGAACAACTTGGAAGAGGGAAAGCAGTCGGGCACCGTGGTTCAGATCATACAGGATCTTATTTCCCTAGCGCACACAGACTGCGGTAAGATCTCAGTAATACAATAAATGCTGTGATTTATAAGCCTTCGTGTGAAACCCTATTTTACATCTCGCATATTAGAGGTAGAGCTTTTTTACTCACTCTCGACCAATTGTACGCAACCAGAGCTATGTTTGATATTTGAGGTATTTGTGGAGATAAAAGCTTCTCTCCTTTGGATTCAGCGGCAGAGCTGTTTGAAGGCAAATACGTCCATGAGCCGTTGATGCTGGTGTTGTCATCTTACATCAGCAGTAAAGTTCACCAGGTTAACTTTCCTTATAAATCTGTATTCATTTATTTAACATTAATTATAGAAATATATAATCGCATTTACACGATGATCAACTGAGCCATTTATGCAGGTGGGATGGTCGTTAATGTGTCGTCTGATGGAGATCTGTCCTGCCACGCTGGACAAGCTGCTCAGGCCACTGGAAGCTGGGAAAGACTGGGAAGTTTTAGGAGTGCACCAGTAAGTGTGTGAAGCTGCAAGGGAAAGTAGCCTTAACATCTTAGTGAAGCATAACTTCTTACTCGTGTCTCTTACATCAGTACAACCGTCACTGCTGTAGCTTGGTTTACATTCCATCTCTATGGTGGACTTCACTTTGTATCACTTTATATATGAAAACATATATCCTCCACTGCTCCTTTTAAACATGGACCTCAAGATTTGACATTAGTGCTCACGGTTGAACGACAAAGTAAAAACAATATGGGAAAATAAGAGTTAGCCTAAATAAATGTTTGAAGTTTGCCATTTATTTGAGGCTGTGATTGCACATGTGTGTATTTTAATAGGCAGATTCTGAAGGTGCTGTCCATGCATCATAAGGACTCTAAGGTGTTAACAGTAGCACTGCAAGCTCTGTCCTTGCTACTGAAGTCAGGTAAGCCTGTTCCTATCAGCCCCTCTTACCGAACATTCATAGCATAGCAGCACTCACACTATGGGATATAACTATTAAAAAGAGCCATGGAGCAGTCTGCTCCTGCAAGACTGTGTATAACCCAATGGAAATGGATCTTATGCCCATCTGTTCTTTACTTGGTGTGGCAGATGAGCTGATTGTGCTGGTCCTGGAGGAGGAGATGGATGTGTTTGAACTGGTGGTGGAGGCCATGCACACATTTCCCTACAGTGAGGAGGTGCAGCTCCAGAGCTGTGCAGCCCTCCACCCACTGCTGGAGAGACGTGAGAGAGCCAATGTAGTTCTGCGTCCAGTCATTGTCGGTGGCATCGGCGGTTCAGTCATTCCTTAGCACTGCAGATTGAGTTGATGCTGTTTTACTGCATGCTCCTGGAAATCTGGCCTGGCTTATATACATGATCCAGAAACAACTGAATGTTTTAAAAGAGAGGGCACTGTTTTTTATAGCATCACACATTTTTGTTTTGCTCTCACATGTTTGTGTGCTCTCCAGTTCCAGAAGCGCACCTGCTGGAGTTTATTGAGAGGAAGGACCATGTTGCTGTTCTTGGTGCACTTAGTAGATTCAAGGACAGTGAGAAAGTAGTGTTGTCTGCATTGCAGGTCCTCATACTATTGGCTGGGCCAGGTAAGTCATGCCATTCTTCTGTTCAAATAGCACACTGCTAATTTGTTTGTACCCCCTTTTCGATACTGACAAGAAATACCTGTATCTGAGATGCATTTTAAACTTTGAGCACGGGGCCCAGAGAGAGTGGGGCAAACAACCCATCAGAATGTAATAACTGAGTTAGTGCATTTAGGCTTGGAATACCCCCTAGCAATGAAATTCTAACATCTATTCAGATGAATTTGTTCCACTTCAAAACATCTTTATCTAATTTTGCAAATCACATTAATTCAGGCATATTAAACAATGTTGGATTTGGGGATGGGGGAGTGGGTGCGCAGGATGAAAAACTAAACGTGATTTTGCATGTTTGGATCTTAGCAAGCAATGTTGAGATTCTGATGTCCAAGACTGAGAGATGCTACAGCCTTCTGTGCCAGGCTGCAGAAGCATGCTCCCACTCCGAGGCTGTTCAGGCGCTGGCGTGCCGCCTGTTGCAAAAGTTCACCTCAGGTGGGCAGAGGTCAAAGGTCATGCCATGCAGGTAGAATTAGTTCTATGGGGTAAAATGGCATCACTCTGCTTGTAACTCATTTCAGTCAGAAGTAACAGTTTTTTTATGATAAGTTTGTCTCAGAAGACGTCTTTAGTTGTAACTATAAATTTCTGTCCTGCAGAGAGTTATTTTAACATCCTGGTGCTAAATGACGTACACAGAGTGGCTGTGAAGGCGTGTCTCTCTTATCCGGACAATGCCCGCCTTCAGGCTGCTGCCCTCTCCTGCCTCGCTCTGCTTAGTGAGTCTCCAGCTTCCCGGAAGACTGTATACATTTATGGGTTTCATTGTTTACTAATACTCATACATCCATAATTGTTTAATGTTTGCATTATTAATAAAAGCTTATAACCCATTTATGCACTATTAAACTATCATAACCTACTTTTAAGTTCTTGACTGAACTGCATCAATGAAACTGACTACTTGACCCTGTCCAATTTGACAGCAAAGACAATTGTGGAGAACAAGTGCATTGTAAGAGAAAGTAGTGAGGATGAGGATGGCAGGGTGGAGGAAGATGGGCATGGCAGTGGCGCGGAGGCAGGTTTGGTGTGGAGAGAGGCCTGCTGCACAGCCCTGGAAAGACACACGGAGGACGCCGAAGTGCAGGTAGACGCCTGTCTGCCGTGCTCTGAGCAGACTCTACAAACTGTCTGCTTGCGAAGGCGTTATTTTTCGACTCCATGCCTGTGCTGTCTTGCAGGAGGCTGCATGCTGGGCCCTAAACAGCTTGCTGCTCTATGGCAGCGCACAAACGCAGGTCTATGTGGAGCCGCGGGGAAGGTTCACTCACATTACATGCTCAGAAACACAACTCTTGTGAAGTTTCTTAGAAAAACAAAATACTTCTATTTTACTTAAGCAGTGGTATGTGTTCCTTTAGCAATAGCAGTAATACATATCTCTCTCTCTCTCTGTTTGTGTGTGTGTCTTAGGCCTCCTATACATACTCAGATAATGGCTGTCATGCTCTTGCACTCTCTGAACGTTGGTGTGTTTCAGGCTGCTGCGTCTACTTTAGGCACACTCATTCGGCGACACAGTACGTTGCCTTTGCCACTGCATTGATATCATTGGTCCAAGCTAGATATCTAAATGTCATTCATATTGCTGATATAATACACTGATTATTACATTTTACATAAATAAGATCAGAGAAAATGTCCAGGAATTCTTAGATGCTTTATCTTCTGGAAAAAAATGCAATAAAGATATTCTAGTAAATGTAATTTTGTGTAATTGTAATTTGTGTGTGCTTGAGGAGCGTTTGTGTAGCTTTGCAAATGTAATTCTTTTGTGTGTGTGCAGATAAGATGAGGTCTCTGCTATTGTACCACGGCATCCACCACAATATTATGGAGCTGATGAAGAGACACGCCAGCTCCAGCGTGGTGTGTGAGAGTGCCTGCAGGCTTCTCCACGTGCTCTTCCAGGGAGGGTATGTGCTCACTCGTCACATGCCACATGTCCCCACGTCTGCAGTATCATGCCTCACCACTGTGGCCCTCCTTCTCCTCCTCTTCCTGTTTTGCCAGCAGGAGATTAAACCTGGACGAAGGAGCCATGGCCCTGGGACGCATCCTGGTTGCTATGAAGGACCACAATTTTGAGCCTGAGGTTCAGCTGGTTGGTCTGAGAGCCAGCCTGGTACTCCTCAACCCAGGTAAGAGCTCCACCGACCTGGGCCGTACCTCCACTGCTGATAACTCCCAGAACGCTCCGTGTGCCAGAGCGCAACCTTAATGAGTGTTTTTGCGTTAATGTGGGCAGACCGCAGGCTGAGGGAGCACGGCGTGTCTGTGGCAGATCCAGACACTTCAAATGTCTGTCTCCGTGTGCTGAAGAACCAGTGTGTGGTAGAGAAAGCTCACACTGTCTACCTGGAGGCCTTGAACAGGGTGAGGGCCACATGCTCGTAACGTCAGCAATCCCAAATGTGGCACAGCGTCATCTGCTACAGGACACAACAGCTGCACACACAACAGCTGACATTTTTGTCATGTATAAACTTGTGTGTGTGTGTGTGTGTGTGTGTGTGTGTCTGTGTGTATGCATGCAGTTCATTAGCAGTGTGGACATTCAGGAATGTGGACTTGCTGTCCTCTCTGTACTGTCAGACTGTTCTGGAGCAGTTGACCTAATGTGCCAACAGGGGGCAATAGATACAGTTCTTCACACACTCCAGATGTTTCCTCAGAACCATGGTGAGTGCCTTTCATTGTTCAAAAAATGGGATCAATTTCAAGACAAATCTTATTAAATCTGAAGGGGGCTTTAGTAACTTACAGAGCTTCACAGAACATACTCGGATACTCTGAAACATTATAAAAAGATCTGTGTTCCATTTCAGAGCCACATTTGAAATCCTCCTCTTTGTTGTCTGCAGAGATTCACTACTGGGGTCTGAGCCTTCTGTTTCATCTCATCTCTAAGAAGAAGTTGTCGCACATGATGGTGCCTGTGCTGGCCTCTGTGTTGGTCTCCTGTGTGAGGCAGCATATGGAGGATGGAGCAGTGCTTCTGAAGGTGGGTCACAGCAGGGCCTTTCCGGAAGCCTTCCGGATGGTAGGCGTTTCTGAAGAGGCCCTAGATACATTCCTCTGCATGTTGTTTTTGACCGTATGGTATGCAGAGCTTTCAGGTGATATGGAAACTGCTGGACACCTGCTCGGGTGCAGCTGCAGAGCTGGAGAAGGAGGGCTTCCAGAAGGAGATCTTCCAACAGCTGAGGGAGACCGCGTGTGATCAGAGATACAATCCAGTGGGTGTTTTGCCTGTGTGTACCTGTGTATGTCTGTGTATGTTTGTGTGTGTGTGTGTGTGTTTGTGAGAGAGAGAGAATGTATGCAAGTGTGTAAGAACAATATGAGTTATTTCACAGTAACGTAAATGAATTTTATCCTACCGGCAGTAAGCTTCATTCTTAAAGAAGGTAAACGTTTTGAGAAATGGTCCGGTGGCCTCTCGCTGTGTCTTAGCTGCAGAAGCTGAGCTGCTTGTGCCTGTGGAAAATGGCGGTGGACAGTGAGATCCGCTATCGACTGCTGGAGCGGGCATGTGAGGAGGGGGATGAGGTCATGGCTGAGTGTCTCATCCAGCTGGGTGCTGATGTCAATAAGAAAACCAAGACTGACTCCCTGATATACCAGGTGACTTTACACTGGAGTTTTTTAACTGATGTGATTTAAGCATTGAGAGAAAGAAAGCAAAGGTTCACCAAAGCTTATGGGGCAAAGTATTCGAAGGCTTATGTATGCACATATGTTGTATGTTATTAATTCGCTGTTCAAGGTTGCACGTTCATGCACGGTAATGCCTGTGTAACTGCGTGTGTGTTTGCGTGTTCTTGCAGGTTTGCGAACGTGGTGGGCCATTAGCTCTGGTGGAGATGCTGGTCAGCTGTGGAGTCCATGAGCAGCAGCTGCGATTGGCTCTGGGTGTGTGTGTGAGGAGTGGAGACGGGCCCCTGGTCACCCTGCTCCTGGCTCGGCTGGGTCTAGACCCTGCCAACAGCGCCCTCTGTCTGGGTGGTTTCCGACTCGGGTATATGAGGGCCAGTTGGCTCAGTGCCCTCCTCTCTGACCGCAGACTACCCCCTACTGCCCAAAAGAAGAACAGTGAGTTGAGCAGTTGCTCAGTTGATCTGGAGTTGCTCAACATAGTTCTCGCCATGACTATATTGGTGTTCTAGTTATAGTTGTACTTTGTCAAGGTAATGTCTGCATTTGCTGTACAGCACTACAGACCTTCTGATTCGTGCAGAGTACCTAATCTGCATACGCGCATTTGTGTGTATGCAGATAAAGGCCAGCGGCTGGCGAGGCACATGCTAGCCCTGCAGAAGAAGAGGGATTCGCTTGGGCTTTTTAGGCTTGAGGGGGATGTAAACACCTCGGGATACTTCTCTGATGAGGAAAGTGACGACCACTCCCACATCTCTCTAGACGACAGCCTGGTATTTGCCTTTGAGGACTTGGAGAGCGATGGTACGGGTTTTCAGTTTTCACCTACACTGTGGTTACTGGTGACTTCCAATTCAAAGCTGAGTTTTATCTGAAATTAAATGCTCCCATTTGCTAGAAAGCGATGGGCCTTCTCGTGGGCCGAGGCTTTACAGTGATTCGCCAGAGGAATTGAGGGGGCGGGCCAAAACAAGGCAGCAGGGAGAAAGAAGACGTGCCATTTCAGAAGTACGTTTACAGGCTTGTGTCTGTCTACCATTTGAACTTTTAAAATATTTAAAAGGCTCAATTATCCTCTTCATAGGGAAGCCAATCTGAGCCTCATCTCAACCAGTCCTTGAAAAAGAGATTTAGTAGGAATGGTCAGATTAAACGAGGTAAATTACTTTGATGAAACTCTATTACTAACATGAGAATTCATGATATGCCATATCAGTGTTGTTCCTTTCTATTAAATCTGCATGACTAGTCCTTTCAGATAGGTCATCCAGTGGTAGCCTGCTGTCCATGGTGGACAGGGATTACATCAGACTGCTAGACCTGTCAGGCAATGAGCTGGATTCTCTGTCCTGCTTCATGGATGACCATACTGTCCGTCAACAACTTGAGCACCTCACGCGCCTCGATCTTAGCAGCAACAGTCTATCGGAGTTCCCCAACACACTCTGTGAGGTACGTGTGAGCCAGTCGGCAAACCGAGGCTTCTCAGTGACTCATTTATAGTGTTTTCATTAAACTGCATCTGAGCGCCAGTTCTAAAAATGTGACATATGTTTTAGAGCCTGCCACGCCTCACAAGATTAGATCTCCAGGGCAACCATCTGCGGTCACTCCCAGCTGAACTCCTGAGCTTGCCCTCACTGAGCATGCTCAGTGTGTCACGGAACCGCATTGGCCCAGTGCTCTTTCTGGACCCACACGTGCGCTGTCCAGCTCTCCGCCAGCTTAACCTGTCATTCAATGACCTCACCGCCTTCCCGTCCCAACTGCACAGAGCCATGGACAGCCTTGAGGAGCTCTTACTGGAGGGGTATGATAGAAAACACACTAGTCTTATTGAATGGTTGATGCATGAACACGTGTTTTCTTCTACTGAATTTGTAGAAGAAAATATCACATCTCTGAGTGTGTATGTATAGTATAGTAAATGTATAGTATAGTATGTGTTAAACAAAGACGTTTACTAGTACAGGGGTCACCATTATGCTCCTCTTATCACATAATCTTTTTGTTCCATAGGAATAAAATCTCCGAGCTCTCACTCCCTCTCAGTCTGGCTGAGCTAAAACTGTTGGATGTTTCTAAGAATGAAATAGCAGTTCTGTCTTATGACTTCTTGGCTGGTTGTTCCAAGCTAGAAACGTTCAATGCATCTATCAACAAACTTAGTAAGCATATTTAATTCTAAAGTAATCTATAACTGATGGCGTACCATTGTTTAAGTCTGGTGTGTGGGGTTCTTTTTACAGGTTACTTGTTATACCTGCCATCAAAAATATCAACACTTAAATTATGTCAGAACATTTTCAGAAGTGTTCCCGAAGCAGTTGTCAAACTACCAAAGTAAGTAATATTGATTGTAATAGTAACCGTAAAGTAAAATATATCGTGTTGTAATATCATCGTTTCTATTTACATAGCAAAATGTATGCATTATCCAAGCATTGCACTGTGAGGCAGTTGTCTCATGTGTCTTGTATTTAGCTTGCGGTCAGTGGATATGGGGAGGAACAGTGTCCATGTTCTGCCTGGTCCTCCTTTATGGGCCAGCGCCAACCTGAGAGAACTAATGTTCAGTCACAACCAGATCTCTGTGCTCAACCTTGGAGATTCAGTCTCTACGTGGGCCCGCCTCGCAAAGCTGCATCTGAGCGATAATAAACTCACTGAGGTAATGCTTGGTTCATCTTAGATTTTGTCTGATGTCTGCTGTAAATCCAAGTATTCTGTATTGGAGGTTTGATGTCTTGGACATACTGGACAAACTGCAGTATCACCTCAGTCTCACATGAGGAGCTCTCACTGCGTTTTGCCATTGTTGTTAGCTTCCTCCACAGATCGGGCTACTGGAGGAGTTGACCTCCCTGGACGTGAGTGCAAACGTGGGCCTGCGTTCTTTCCCTGACGAGCTGGGCAGACTGGGCCGGCTGTGGGATCTGCCCCTAGATGGCCTACAGCTGCAGCTAGACCTCAAACACATTGGCACCAAGACCAAAGACATCGTCAGGTCCGAGACTGGACGGTCTGAATTAATCTCTGTGCTGTATTCAAACCTACCACTATAAGTCTGACATCTTGTCCCCCTGCTTGTGTTTAGGTATTTCCAGCAGCGTCTGAAGAAGGCTGTCCCTTATTTCCGGATGAAGCTGGTGGTGGTGGGCAGTCCAGGTAGTGGCAAGACCACGCTGATCCGGCAGTTAATGAAACTCCGCCATTCCCAGCGCCACTCCAACATGGCCTCCGCCGGAATCCGCATCACAGACTGGGCCATCCGGGACCGTGACAGGAGAAGCATGGTTCTGAACGTCTGGGACTTCCCAGGTCTGCCTCTCAGGGTCAACGAGCCTCTCAGTAGATAAGACGCACTGGAATGTTCTAACCGGCCTTTGTTTGGTTGTGCAGGTGGGGAGGAACACTGCAACTCACACGCCCACTTTATGAGTTCCAGAGCACTCTATCTAGTGCTGTATGACCCGAGTAAGGGAATCAGCGAGCTGGATCATCTCAAACCCTGGCTGTTCAACATCAAAGTGAGCCATGTGTGCTTTGAGAAGACCACGCATAATATTCCTGCTTAAAACATTAAGGATGACCTGATTCTCTCGGAGAATTCGTCTTTCTGCTCTTACATTTACATTTACGGCATTTAGCAGACGCCCTTATCCAGAGCTCTTAACCCCTTTGTTGTTTTTCTCTCTTTTCTTCCACACCTAGGCACTTGCCCCTGTGTCTCCGGTGATCCTGGTCGGCACACACCTGGACGTGTGTGAGAATGCCACGGTGCAGGAGTGCGTGCGTGTGCTCCGTGAGCAGGTCCTGTCCTGCCCAGGTTTCCCAGCTATCAAGGAGAACCACATGCTGTGTGCGTGCGAGGAGTCGGACTCCATCAGCAAACTACGCAAGGCCATTGCAAGGGAGGCCCGGGGCTTTAAGGTGACTTCCAGAATAAGAGCCAGGAGTCTTCTTCACTCACCATTCACTTTTCCATTCAG
The DNA here is from genome assembly GCA_020368025.1 of Brachyhypopomus occidentalis. Lineage (NCBI taxonomy): Eukaryota > Metazoa > Chordata > Actinopteri > Gymnotiformes > Hypopomidae > Brachyhypopomus > Brachyhypopomus occidentalis. The sequence continues at coordinate 5,647,158 of JAGXOD010000004.1, forward strand.
TGACATTTAAGAAGGCTTTAAAGACCAGCTGTGCCCTTTTTTTCCCGTTAAATATTTTTTCCCCCAATGTCTCTTAATTGATGCAGTTGAAGTTTCATGTTGATGGAACATGTTCCTGTGTGCTGCTGTGGTCAGATCCAGGGGCAGCCTGTGATGGGGCAGCTGGTCCCGGACAGCTATGTGGAGTTGGAGCGGAGGCTCCTGCAGGAGAGGAGCCGCGTGCCAGCTGAGTTCCCCGTGCTCAGACACCAGCGCCTCCTGCAGCTCATCCTGGAGAGCCAGCTGCAGTTGGACGAAGGAGAAATTCCTCATGCCATCCACTTCCTCAGTGAGACCGGTGAGAAGGCACCATCGCTTTTATAGGCTTCCGCCTTTGTTTTCTGTGATGACCTCATTTTTAACTTATTTATTTATTTTGCATGTGCAGGTACTATCTCAGTTACTACTCTCAGTATTTAACATAGTGTGTGTGTGTTTTAAAATCCCAGGTGTCCTCCTGCATTTTGATGACCCAGCACTGCAACTCCGAGACTTGTACTTCATCAATCCACAGTGGCTGTGCAACATCATCTTACAGGTTGCACACAAAAGCATGAATTTCACACGGTGTATGTTGCATACATGCCCAGACATGCCCAGGGGTGATTTTTGTAAGCTGTTTGCTTCTAGATTCTGAGGAGCTCAGTTCTGTGCGAGAGTTCCAATGGTGTGGTGCTGCATTCAAGGGTGGAGAGGTTTCTCAGTGAGAGCCGCTGTTTCCCTAAGGACCTCCACATGCAGTATTTCAAACTGCTGGAGAAGTTCCAGGTTGCCTTGCCTTTTGGGGACGAGGAGTTCTTGGTGCCCAGCAGGTATCTACGCTCTGCTGAACAGGCCCACTCACACCACTAAGATACCAGCGATGGAGTGAAAAGAGGTTGAAATGTTGAAATGGGGATCAATGCATCAATTGTAATGTTTTATTTTTGGTTTGTTTTTGCAAGAAAGTTGTATCTTACACAACACTTTATTACTGTGTAGTTTGTGTGATAAAAGACCAGACTTTGAGCTTCCTCACTGTGAGAACTCTGAGGTCATCGTGAGGGTCTATGAGATGCCTTATTTCCCCATGGGATACTGGTCCAGGCAGATAAATCGACTCCTGGAGTTTTCCTCCTTCTTGCTGTGTGGGAGAGGTAAAGCTGTTTGTTTTTGAGCAACTCTCAGCCTGACTGAGGAGGCCAGCTGTTTTATAGTATAACAGGGAATATTTGTTTGTCTTCAGAGAAAGCAGTGAGGCCAAACCAAATCTACTGGAGGACAGGGGTGTACTTGAACTGGTCTGCTGAGGCATACTGCCTAGTAGAAGCGTTCTCAGAGACAAACAACCCTGCCAGCTTTGTTAAGATTACTGTTCCGTGCTCCCGCAAAGGTACGGTATTCAAATGAAGCTGTTGTTGACGGGTCATGGGGAATTCTAATTGGTTGCTATACCATGACATCACCGTTACCTCTGTGTGTGTGTTGGTTGTATGTCAAACTTGTCTGTTGGCTCTGTAGGTCATGTGCTGCTGGGCCAGCTGGTTGATCATATTGACTCTCTGCTGGAGGAGTGGTTCCCTGGCCTCCTCACCACAGATATCCATGGCGATGGGGAGACGCTGCTGAAGAAGTGGGTGCTGTACAGCTTTGATGACTCGCAAGACTGGAACAAGATGCAGCTGCAGGAGCTGCTCAGACATGTTGATAAAGGTCACCATTACCACGCCAATAATCTACATTACCACGCCAATAATCTACATTACCACGCCAATAATCTACATGCTGATGTTTGCACAAGAGCTAATAATTTCATACTAATAAGCAAGGCAGAGCAATGTGCTGATTTTAATATGCATTTCACTTTGACTAAATGTTTTTCAGATGGTCTATTGGTGAATCCAGAGGACCCTCACTGTACAATACCCATCTCTCAGATCTGCCCAGACCTGGTCCTGAGTGATCAGCCACCCAGTACCATGCTGGACCCTGAGGAGTTGGAGCTGGAGCTCTCCAAAGAGTATCTGCTTGGTCAGTAGAGGTCAAGTCTCTCTCAGCACATCATTAGCAGTGTTTGACACTTTACAGTGTGACCGCAGATTAATGGGTGGAGTTTACAGGGGAACAGGAGTTTGGTCATTTCCTTCATTCTGTGTTCTGTTGTTTTACAGGAGATGGAGGCTTTGGCTCAGTGTACCGAGCAGCATATAAAAATGAAGATGTTGCTGTAAAGATTTTCAACAAACATGCATCAGAGCTCTATGTTCATAGACTAGTCAGACAGGTGAGACAGAAGTCTTTAGATCATCATGCAGTTAATTCATATATATCTAAAATTAACTCAAACTAAATTAACCTTAGTTTTGAGCTGCTGTTCATTTGTGTCTCCTGGGTGTTTGTATTATAATTATTCTTTCAGTCATAATGAAAGAAATTTAGATGCAAGTTATGTCAGTGACAAATGCATCTCTGAATTTTGAGTATCAAACTGAGGGATAACATGCTGTGGCTGCCATCCTGAATGATGGCCATCCTCACACCTCACAGCTAAGATGTGCCTCTGTGGTTCTGCAGGAGCTTGTGGTGCTGGGCAGACTGCGACACCCTAGTCTGGTTGGCCTGCTGGCTGCAGCGAGCTCCCCTTACCTGCTGGTCATGGAGCTGGCACCATGCGGTTCTCTTGATTCGCTGTTTCAGCATGAGAATGGTGGTCTGAACCGCAAGCTGCAGCACAGGATCGCCCTGCATGTGGCCGACGGGCTCAGGTCAGAGCGCACATGTACCTGCCTGTGGTTAGGAAGAATGACCTGGACACCGTTTTGCTTTGTTAGGCTCTCTCTCGAGGCTCTCTCTTTCTGTATTCCTCTGTTCAGATACTTGCATTCTTGTATAATAATCTACCGGGATCTGAAGCCTCATAACGTGCTGCTGTTTAATCTGAAGGCTGACTCTGAAATCATAGCGAAGATCACAGACTACGGCATCGCACAGTACTGCTGCAGCATGGGTGTAAAGAGCTCTGAAGGCACCCCAGGTAGCACTTCACACGAAATAAAGATGTTGAGGACCTGAACAACCTAGCTAGATGAATTTACTGTCATAAAGACCTTCAGCTGTAAATATAAAATAAATAACCATTCGCAATACCCACCCTACCTGCCACCATGTTTACACATTGTACTATGATCATGAGGCTGCCTGCCTGGCACAGACATATTTTGCCTACCAGGCTATACTATATAACATTCTTTGACTCTCAATGCAATGAAAGCAGTACATTCTTTCAGTGTGATCTTCAGGGATGTTTCTGCTGTACTGGAACACTTCAGAAATGCAAGAAATAAAGCATGACAACCATTTCTTAATTCTTGGCAGGTTTCCGAGCGCCTGAGGTTGCTCGTGGTAATGAGATCTATAATGTCCAAGCAGATGTTTATTCATTTGGTCTGCTACTGTACGATCTTCTGACCTGTGGAGAGAGAATCTCAGATGGCGTGAAGTTCCCAGGCGAGTTTGATGAGATTGCTGTGCAAAGGAAGCTTCCAGGTAAAGCTACTGACTAAGAGCAGTGACTGGTAATTTTGGAAATTAGATTAAAAATATTATTGGTAGTACTAGACCTTAGACTAAAAGAGCAGTGATTGGTAAACACAGCCCTTTTGTTCTTCAAAAACTCGTATTTGTCATTGACATTCTATAAGCTTTAATGAGCAGAGTTCCTTTTGTTACTACTCTTTAAGACCCAGTAGAGCACTACGGCTGTGCCCCATGGCCAAGGTTTCAAAGCCTGATGAGTGACTGTCTGAGGGAGTACCCACAGGACAGGCCTACATCTTCCCAAGTAAGTCACCATGCACCAGCTAAACCCCCACCCCTCGCGTCCAAGTTCACTGTCTGAATGGACATGTGATTTGAGTTGCTCTCTGCTACTTTCTAGGTGTTTGATCGTTTGAACTCGGGGGAGATGCTGTGTCTGATCAGTGAGCTTACTCTCTGCGGTCTGCCCTGTGAGTGCTTTGCTGTGTCCTGTGCCGACAGCGGTCTTGGGGGAAGTGAGCTTGGGGGGACTCAGGTCTGGGTGGGAGGCGGCAGTAGCAGCAAGAAGCTTGGCTGTGTCACACGCGTGGATCTCCAGACGGAGAAAAGCTCCACATGGGTAATGAGCTTCAGAATTGTCGTAATGCTGTTAGATGAATGTTACATTTTCACTGTTCTTTTCACAGCGGCGGTATGTGTTGTTCTTCTGTCTCTCAGGGGATCGACAGAAGCCCTGTTCTTTGCCTTGTGACTGTAAGAGTGCCTGAGAAGAATCATGATTGGTTAATTGCAGGAACACAGCTGGGGTCGCTTGTTGTTATGGATACAATTAATGCTACGGTCTTGCACTGTTTAAAGAGTGTAAATGATTCAGTGACCTCACTGTTCTTCCACACACCATCTCAACGCAAGTACGGGACTACATCTGTTAATATGGATATCTAACATGAAATGCACATCTCAGTTGCATGTGTTATTTTAGACTGTGCAAGTGGGATAGAAAATTGTGTTTTTTTTTTTCCTTAGCTGTTTAAAGAAGTACTTATTAGTAGGAACAGCAGATGGAAAGCTTTTCATTTATGAAGATTCAGTCATAAAGGTAATATTGAGTTTCCTACTTTTCCTCAGAATTTGCTTTTAAGGTTACTTTGTTCTGTGTTCTTTTTTGTGAAGATATATGGCACGGCAGAAATGTCTGCAACTTAAAATAATAAGATATTTGCTGAGTTGTATGAAATATTTAATTTTGTTGCCAGTGTGCGGATGGTAGTCCAGTGAAGGTGTGCCAGGTTGGGAGCATGACTACACCTCTGATGTGTCTGGCTCTGTCGGGCCACTCGCTGGACCGCAGTACCATCTGGGCTGGCTGTGGCACCCGGGTGCTCTCTCTCGCTGTGGACTATAGCATCTCCAGAAGTATAGACACCCGGCCCACTCACCTCTATCAGTCAGTAATCTTACAACACCCCCCTTGGCTTCATGAGCACGCCTGTCTCCGGGTGCTGGGATGGGTCATACATATGCCTTCCTTTTCTGTGTTTGTGGAGAAGTCAGCGACGGGTGGCCGGCAGCGAGGCACCCATCTCCCGCCTGGTGGTGGAAAAGCACGTTTACCTGAGTAAAGCTGGAGGACACAGTGTTGAAGTGTGGGACAAGAAGACTGGCAAAATGATTGACTTCATTGACTGTGCGCAGTTACTCAGGTAAGATGTGTGCACACACACACTGTATGGGCAAAAACATCTCCAGTGCTTTAGTTTAAACCCCCATTAATGGACTGAGATGGAGGTATTCTAATAATTGTTTTGTATTCCTGGGACCACCTGTAGCCTAAAGGGCAAAGTGTCTAGTTCTGACATGTCCAGAGAGATGGGGTCATCCTGGATGTGTGTGAAGGCCCTGCTAGTGCAACAGAACAGCACACTGTGGATTGGCACCAGAGCAGGACACATCCTGCTGGTGGACCTGCCCACGCATCATCTCCTGCAGGCCATCAACCCTGGCTGCCACTCTGTGCGCAGTATGGCCCCTGCACTCATAGGTATGTGCCCTGGTCTGTCCCTGTCTTGGTATTCACTTAGAGTAATGTCTCTTCACTGTAGGTAACATGAGAAAACAGCAGACAACAAAATAGAAAAAGTCAAATGTAAAAAAGTTAGTTGCTCATGCATAATGTGAGTTTAACATTCAAAATTCTGACTTTTTCACTAGAAGTAATTTTTTTCAGGGCTCCATAAATCAATTTTAAAATTAAGTGGGATCTGAATTTTAAAATTCAGGATCTTATTTATTTACATAAAAATCTCTATGGAATTCGTAAATAGCAGGACCCAGATACCCTTGCCCGGATCAGGGTTACTGGGGCCTCACCCTGGAGCCAGGTCTGGGGGAGGGGCTCCTTGGCGAGCGCCTGGTAGCTGGGTCTTTACCCATGGGGCCTGGCCGGGCAAAGCCCAAAGGAGTGGATCAGGTGGTTGCCGAAGGCAGAGGCCTTGGCGTTCTGATCCTTGGTTACTGAAGCTGGCTCTTGGGACATGGAACGTAACCTCTCTGGTTGGAAAGGAGCCTGAGCTGATGTGTGAGGCTGAGAGATACCAATATACTATATATAGATATAGTAGGCCTCACCTCAATGCACAGTTTGGGTTTTGGAACCAATCCTCTCAAGAGAGGCTAGAGTTTTTGGAGTCCTTGGAAGGGATACTGGAAGGTGCCCCTTCTGGGGATTCCATTGTTCTGCTGGGGGAATTCAATGCTCACGTGGGCAATGACAGTAGGACCTGGAAGGGCGTGATTGGAAGGAACGGCCTCTCCAATCTGAACCTGAGTGATGTTCTGTCACTGGACTTCTGTGCTCATCATAGTCTGTTCATGACGAACACCATTTTCGAGCACAAAGGTATCCATAAGTGCACATGACACCAGGACACCCTAGGTCGCAGTTCGATGATCGACTTTGTAGTCATGTTGTCAGACTTGCGTCTTTGTGTCTTGGACACTTGTGTAAAGAGAGGAGCTGAGCTGTCAACTGATCACCACCTAGTGGTGAGTTGGACCAGATGGCAGGCGAGGACCTGGCAGACCCAAACATATCGTGAGGGTTGCTGGAAATGTCTGGCAGAGGAACCTGTCACAAAGATCTTTAACTCCCACATCTGGCAGAGCTTTGACCGCTTCCCGACATTGAGACATTGAGTGGGCCTTGTCCTGTGCCTCCATTGTCGATGCGGCAGCCCAGAGCTGTGGCCATAAGGTTTTCAGTGCCTGTCATGGTGGCAATGAGTTCCACCCTGAGTTCTTTAAGGCTCTGGATGCTGAGGGACTGTCCTGGCTGACATATCTTTACAAAATTGCGTGGACATTGGGGGAAGTGCCTCTGGACTGGTGGTTCCCCTTTTTAAGAAAGGTGACTGGAGGGTGTGCTCCAACTATCAGCCTTGGTATCCTCCCAGAAGAGCTGGAAGAGGAGGGAAACCTGGGCCTCTTTGCTTCGGCTACTGCCCCGCAACCTAGACCCGGATAAGTTGTTGCAAATGGATGGATGGATGGATTATTTATTTATTTTGTTTCAGACACCCAAAGCAGAAGAAGTGTGATTCTGGTGTTAGGCAGGCGCCTTCGTGTGTCTCAAAGCCAAATCAAGACTGCGTTAGGTAAAACATTTCAGTGGTCATTATTAGCTAATGTTGTTGTAATTGGAATGTGAGTTTGGGAGGTTTCAGAGGCCTTCATCTTTCCTTTTGTCTGCGTGTTTGCGTTCATGCCAGATGATGACTCTGTGCTGATGATATGGAATAGTACCTTGCCTCAAGAGGTGAAGCATCTGAAAGGACATTATGAGCAGAGGCAACATATTACAGCCCAAATCAGAGAACAGGCCTATGAGTGACTCTGCCCATCCTCATCGTACTTCTGCTATACTCTAGACCAGTAAGAATTCTCGCCACTAAACACTCCCAACACTCGATGTGAATTCTGATGCCATTTCATTTTAATATAAAAAAGAGACCTGTGTGAGTTTATCTGTTAGTTTTTATGTTTATTTCACATGAGAGAAACAGGTTTTAAAACTTTGGCATTGTTTTATTTGGAATATGTATGCTGGCTTATCTTTTGAGAAAATACTGCCCCACAACACACACACACACAAAGTTCAGTGGGTTTGATTTTCACAATATGAGCTAGAATATTGTGGATCTGAAGTATGCCTGGTTTCATCTAAAAGATAATGATGACTGACATAGTGGTATAAGTATGAGAAAGTAATTCCCTGCTCATTCCACTGTATATGCTGCATCAATATATAAGACAAACGTTTCTTTTTAACACTACATATCTATCTGAATATTTTACATTATTTGCACAAAACTTTATTCAGTTTCTTCCACTATAGATTACATACACTTGTGATCCCATGCTATATTTTAAAAAAGGGAGGAAAATCATGCATTTTAAGACATTTAATCATTGTTGGACCTACTTGTTAAATAACTGAAAAATCAGCCAAAGAAAGAGAATGCTCTCATTATTTATTTTAGTAAAACTATATCTGTATCTGCATGTTGCTTTTTGTTCAATGATGTAAATGTTCTGTGAATGAATGAAATTTTTATTTTACTTGTCAACTGTGTGAGTTTTATTGCTATATATAATGTAGGCTCATTGTATTTCAAATATTACATTATATATTATAAAGTATATTTTGAAAAAAAGAGAAATATAATGGAATCTGCAACAGTATTCTAATATTCAGTACACAATTAGCTATCAAGTCCTGAAAGAGTGAAATAGCATATTGAACACTCTTAAAGAAGAAAACCCTTGTTGTAGAGGTGGTAGCTGTAGAAAATTTCAGAGCTTCCAAACTTCAACTGACGATTGCCCAGAAACCACACTTGTGTCATATAACATCATGAAGGAGATACACACGTGGACAAAATTGTTGGTACCCCTTGATTGATGAAAGAAAAACCCACAATGGTAACAAAATAACTTTAATTTGACAAAAGTAATAATAAACAAAAATTCTATTAAAATGAACAAATGAAAGTCAGATATTATTTTCAACCATGCTTCAACAAAATGATTTAAAAAATAAACTCATGAAACAGGCCTGGACAGAAATGATGGTACTCCTGAAAAATGTGACCGAAGGGACAAGTTAAATCAAGGTGTGTTCACTAATTAGCATCACAGGTGTCTACAATCTTGTAATCAGTCAGTGGGCCTATATATAGGGCTACAGGTAGTCACTGTACTGTTTGGTTACATGGTGTGTACCACACTCAACATGGACCAGAGGAAGCAAAGGAAAGAGTTGTCTCAGGACATTAAAAAAGAAAATGATAGACAACATGTTAAAGGTAAAGGTTATAAGACCATCTCCAAGCAGCTTGATGTTCCTGTGACTACAGTTGCATATATTATTCAGAAATTTAAGATGCATGGGACTGTAGCCAACCTCCCTGGACATGGATGCAGGAGGGAAATTGATGACCAATCAAAGAGACGGATAATACGAATGGTAACAAAAGAGCCAAGAACAACTTCTAAAGAGATTAAAGGTGATCTTCAAGCTCAAGGAACATCAGTGTCAGATCGTACCATACGTTGATGTTTGAGCTAAAGTGGACTTAATGGGAGATGACCAAAGGAGGACACAACTGTTGAAAACAAATCATAAAAAAGCCAGACTGGAATTTGCCAAACTACATGTTGACAAGCCACAAAGCTTCTGGGAGAATGTCCTATGGACAGATGAGACAAAATTGACTTTTTGGCATGGCACATCAACTCTGTTCATAGATGGAAAAATGAAGCATATCCAGAAAAGAACACTGTCCCTACTGTGAAACATGGAGGAGGCTCTGTTATGTTCTGGGGTGCTTTGCTGCATCTTGCAGTGTCTTGTATCTGTCCAGGGTACAATGAAATCTCAAGAGTATCAAGGAATTATAAAGAGAAATGTGCTGCCCAATGTTAGAAAGCTTGGTCTCAGTTGCAGGTCATGGGTCTTGCAACAAGATAATGACCCAAAACGCACATCTAAAAACACCCAAGAATGGCCAAGAGTGAAACACTGAACTATTCTGAAGTGGCCTTCTATGAGCCCTGACCCAAAACCTATTGAGCATCTTTGGAAGGAGCTGAAACATGCTGTATGGAAAAGGCACCCTTCAAATCTGAGAACTGGAGCAGTTTGCTCAGGAGTGGGCCAAAATACCTACTGAGAGGTGCAGAAGTCTCATTGACTGATACAAAAATTGTTTGATTGCAGTGATTGCCTCAAAAGGTTGTGCAACAAAATATTAAGTTGCGTGTACCATTTCTGGCCTGTTTATTTTTTTAAATAATTCTGTTGAAGCATGGTTGAAAAGCAATATCTGACTTTCATTTGTTCATTTTTATTTACTTTTGTCAAATTAAAGTTATTTTTGTTACCATTGAGGGTTTTTCTTTCATTAATCAAGGGGTACCAACAATTTTGTCCATGTGTGTAGATTCATGACAAAGTAAGCCATTTCAAGTGTTTTTCTGTTAATGTTGATTATGGTGTACAGCCAATGAAAACCCAAAAATTAGAATATTATAGAAGACCAACTGAAAAATGATTTTTAATTCTGAAATGTGAATGCACTCAATACGTGGTCGGGGCTCCTTTTGCACAAATTACTGCATCAATGCGGTGCGGCATGGAGGCAATCAGCTGCTGAGGTGTTATGGAAGACCAGGTTGCTTTGACAGAATCTCTATGGGGTTTAGGTCAGACAAGTTTGCTGGCCAATCAACCTGGTTATTAAACCAGGTATTTGTACTTTTGGCAGTGTGGTTGCATTGACTACCGTGGCCGTACGTAGAAATCCCCGAACACTAGAAGAAGCTTTGCGCCTCCCTGTCTGCAGCACGTGATGCAAACACTCGCTCAGTTTGGGAAGTAGCGCTCTGGCTAAGTATGTAGTTCACACACGCAGCACAATACTAGACAGCTTCACGTTAAAGGGTCGTCCAGTTTAAGACCGACTTCAGGGACTACATCACATCGAGCACTCCCCAGCTAACTATATGTTGATAGTTCCCATTTGAGGACCACATATTACATTCGAGCATGGTGACACTGATATGAAACTTTTCATAGTCGTAGTTACGGCTGCTCCGGTATTGTTCGGCGTCGATCGAGTTTCACTAGCTCGGTAGTTTCTGGACGAAGTGGTTCTTTGGGCAGAGCTGTCAAATGTCAAGTAACCACGTTCTGTGTCTTCACGTAAGTTGTTAGCTGACGAGCTAGATAACTATCTGGTACCTGCTTTGCATCTGAACTGGCTAGCTATGCTAGCTAACGGTGCAGCGATATGAAGTGCTGAACTAGTCTGCAGCGTTATTTCTGTAATTGGCAACAATTTAGTAACGTTAGTCAAGGCTGAAAAGCTGCCATATAGCTATTTGCAGCTCACTTTCTATAGCGGCTATACTTCGTGGGTACCTTTAGGTGTGTAGCTTCATGGCTAAACATCAGCTCAAACAATGTTGACAGCGTGAGCTTGGGTTCAAATAACTTGCTAGATAAGCCGGCTGCATGTTTCAGATAGATGATGTTGGCACAGCTGCTAACACCCTTTTTCTTTTCTTCAGAAGTCAAACGATGTCCTGTGCATGTAGATCTGCTGCGAGGGCGCTTTTAAGGTCACAGAAGGGTGAGTAGACCACCAAAGTTAGTCGTGAGGTGGGAAACTTCAGGGGCATTTTACCTGCTTCGCTTTCTTCTGAACCTCCATGTTAACTGAAGTATTCAAACATTTCGACTGTTGAAAATAAAAACATAGTTTAAAAACCGTAAAGTTTAGCTTTACATAAATAAATAAATATAAAGACTTGTGAAAAGCTATTTTCAGCTTTTCGTTCACACAATTATTTGCCATTTATTCAATTACAACTTGGACATAAGATTTCAATTGAATTGTCTGTTCCTGACGTAATGAAGGTGATATGTGATATCGTTTGAGATATTCAGTATAGTGTAATGTTACTGAAGTTCTGGTGATCGTAAAAGTAAAATGTTTGTCAAATAGAAGTCGCAATGGAGAGGTGCCTTAATAATAATAACATGAAACAAAAGTAGTAAAAGAAATTGATCATAAATTGGGGTAAACTAAGATATTACATCTCTGAACTGAACATTGATAAACAACAAATAAATAAGGCTAGACAAACATTCTCTGTTATAATTGACAAAAGTGGGAAAAAACACACACACTGTCTTTTTCGCTGTCAATAGGTTAAGAAATGCAAGTGATGCTTTCAGTCTGCTTTCTGGCACAATCACAGCTCTGATGTATATGATACCTATTTTAAACATAATGTATCTCAATACTCATTCTGGCAAATGATCATTACCTGGTCCAACTTGACCTTTATATCAGACCGACCCTGTTAACCATAGACCAAATATTTTGATTCGTGTTGATTTTAATTAATGTTCATGTTTTATTTAATCTTTTTCGATATTTACATTAAATTCATTACTTATTGAGGTACCCAAATAATCTCAAAATGTTTAGATTTTTTAAATAAAATCAAATTTTCAAAACTCATTGCTGCTTTGGACCACCAGGGGGGCTGCGGACCACCGGTTGAAAACCCCCTAGACATTTGGAGTTTTCTTCTCAAAGACTAGTTAATATGAAAGTTAGTGTTTTTGAAATGATAAACATATCAATATTTTGCATTTGTTTCAACTGGAACTTTCTCTCTACCCCTGAATTGAAAGGTGGTTGTGAGGCATATTTGGAGAAACACATTTCTGCAGTGCATCTGTCTGCTGTTGAATTTAGAAATCAATTTGAAATCACCAATATCAATGAGTTTCAGAGCATGGGACAATGCACAAGTCCAATGTAGGCAGCATACCTGGCATCTTAAATATGTCGTCCTGTTGGGACTCCAGAAGTAACTTCTTTCTAGGTACTTTTTGCATCTAGGCTACTATTTGTTTTCATCCAATCAGGTAATTTGGTAAGCAGTTGTAAAGGCAGGGCCATTTCAGGGTTCTGAGTAATATGCATGTATTTGCTCCTTTAAAAATAAAGGTGAATGCAATTTTGATTTGGGAGCATTCATGTGATTAGATTTTCATCTGTCGTTTAAAGAATGTTGAAAGTAGACATTTGCTGCATTCCTAATCATAGGAGGGTTACCAGTCCAGCAAGAAGTAGACTGTTCATCAAAAGAGATTACAGAAGCTCGGTTTTCTATGCACTCTTTTAGTAACCATGGAGATATCCTTCTGGAACCATGGGCTTCCATGTGTTGAGATTAAGCAATTCCTTCTTGACCTATCCCATTACACAAATGTACATCACTGATAGATCTGGTAGAATTGTAATTTCTTGAACATGTGAGAGTGTGAAAGAAACAATCCAGGACTCAAAACGGTCGTTGTTATCTTCAGCCTCTTGACTGCGCTTGCCTCAGATCCCTTTCATTTTTCTTTTTGCTGCTGTTCTGTTGGGGCTTAAACAGAATCTGTCTTTGAAGGTTTATTACTTTCTATTACCATGCAAACACCCAAAGATGTAGGCCTATGCACTTTGAATGCTTTCAACTTATCCTCAGCAGACTGTGTTATATCTTGGACCAGTCTCTTTTAGCAATGCCAAGAGTCCGGGCTCTCTTTCTCTCAGAAGTCACCTTCCATCCTACTTTTTAGTGGGTTTATATACATTTGTTAGTGAGTGATTGAACATAGAGCAAAACTATGATTATTGCTTGAACCCAAAGGTATTGAAGTTGCAGGTCTGTAGTAGAATTCCTTGGTGTTGTTTCTAGTTTTCACCACTACCTGTTTGAATTAAGAATGAGGAGAAGGGTTTTGTTAGGTAAAATTTTAAGTGTTACTGAGGATAATCCCTGCTTGCGATTTCAACATTATTGTGTCAACAGCATTAATTAACTAGTAATTTCATTTGCCAAAGATAGATTACACAATACTGCTCAGGAACAACATCTGTAGCATAAATGAACACACATACTCAGTGTGATCTTTTTCTTTGAGACTCTTTGCATGAAGATGTCCCTAGGCATACACAGCGACCCCGATCGTCTTTCAGATTTTAGCCTATACATTTCCTGAACAACTGATACCCACTGCTAAATAAGGATTCATCTGCTATTTATGCATGTGCACATGTTCATGCAAAGAGTCTCGAAATCAAACTGGTCTTATTTATTTAGTAGTGATTTTGCACTGCAAACCAACCAACCTCATGGATTTTGATAACCAAAACAAACATGTAAGATGAAGCAGAACAGCAAATGTTAACAGTTGAACTTATTTGAACTTTTCCTGTTTTGGATCATCTTGCAAGTTTGTTCTGCAGAAGGATCTGCAGAAGCCACAGTACACAGAAAGAATAACAATGACCATAAGATATATAAGATATAAGATATATATATACACACATACAAACTATATTGCCAAAAGTATACATTCACCTTCCATGACTTCCATGAGCTTAAGTGACATGTGACTTCCCATTTCTAATCCATAGGGTTCAATATGGTGTTGGTCCACCCTAGAACAGCTTCAACTCTTCTGGGAAGGCTGTCCACAAGGTTTAGGAGTCAGTTTATGGGGATTTTTGACCATTCTTCCAGAAGCAGATTTGTGAGGTCACATACGATGACGAGAAGGCCTGGCTCTTAGTCCCCACTCTAATTCATCCCACAGGTGTTCTATCGGGTTGAGGTCAGGACTCTGTGCAGGCCAGTCAGGTTCATCCACACCAGACTCTGCCATCCATGTCTTTATGGACCTTGCTTTCCATTTTCTAGGGGCCAGCTCCAAACTGTTCCCACAAAGTTGGGAGCATGGAATTCTCCAAAATGTCTTGGGATGCTGAAGCTTTCACTGGAGCTCCTAAAAAACAACTCTACACCATAATCCCCCCTCCACCAAACTTTACACTTGGCACAATGCAGTCAGACAAGTACCGTTCTCCTGGCAACCGCCAAACCCAGACTCGTCCATCAGATTGACATATGGAGAAGCCCGAACGCCTCCACTGCTCTAGAGTCCAGTGGCGGCGTGCTTTACACCACTGCATCGACGCTTTGCATTGCACTTGATGTATGGCTTGGATGCAGCTGCTCGAACCATGGAAACCCATTCCACGAAGCTCTCTGCGCACTGTTCTTGAGCTAATCTGAAGGCCACACGAAGTTTGGATGTCTGTAGTGACTGACTCTGCAGAAAGTTGGCGACCTATTCGCACTATGCGCTTCAGCATACGCTGACCCCGCACTGTCAGTTTTCGTGGCCCACCACTTCGTGGCTGAGTTGCTGTCATTCCCAAACACTTCTTTTTTATTTTTTTTTACTTTTTTATTATTTCTTATAATACAGCTGACAGTTGACTGTGGAATATTTAGGAGCGAGGAAATTTCACGACTGGACTTGTTGCACAGTTGGCATCCTATCAGTGTTCCATGCTAGAATTCACTGAGCTCCTGAGATCGACTCATTCTTTCACAAATGTTTGTAAAAACAGTCTGCATGCCTAGGTGCTTAATTTTATACACCTGTGGCCATTGAAGTGATTGATCATTTGGATGGGTGAGCGAATACTTTTGGCAATATAGTGTGTGTATATATTATACATATAAAATTATGTGTGTGTGTAAAAGTTCATTAAAATGTTTGGATGCCTTACATAAAAATATAAAAAAACAAACACTGACCGAAAAATTGAATATATATTTCATTTTAAACACTGCATATTTATTTTAGGATTAGCTGTACGGTATACCCTTATTCTTTTATATTTAAGAATTTCATCTTTGTATGAAATATGCAATGCAGATAAACTTGCCTTGCCATGCCTTTTGCACAAATGTTCTGATGCAGGTTTTTCACGGTCGCACATTCACCTCTTTGCTCTTGGTACACCAGTGTTCCATGAAGGTCATCTATCTTCAGCAGTGCGAGTCAGAGTGTTCTCGCAGTCGGCAGTGTGCTTCACCTCAAAGGAC
Source organism: Brachyhypopomus occidentalis (assembly GCA_020368025.1). Lineage (NCBI taxonomy): Eukaryota > Metazoa > Chordata > Actinopteri > Gymnotiformes > Hypopomidae > Brachyhypopomus > Brachyhypopomus occidentalis. The sequence goes on from JAGXOD010000004.1 coordinate 5,662,737, forward strand.
CGCACGCCAAAAGATGGCTCCAGTAATGGAGGAAAGGTGAAGTGTTGCTCCACTACATCTCTGAACAAAAATAACCGAATAGCTGCCTATTAGTGAAACAAAACTATTTTTTTTAATTTTTCTACCATACATATTTTAATGCATGTTTTAGACATTTATTGATGAAGCCCCAGTATTTCTGTGGGAAGTGCTTCAGAGAAGTTGGAGCATTCAGATTAAATATTTATCAACTGTAATATTTTTAACCCCTTTTGTGTTTTACAACTGTGCAGAAGAGCTCAGCAGAGATGGTTGGAAAGAGATTGACGGGCTCGAGGGGATCAGGCAAAGGGGGAAATCAACTGTGTTGCCCCAAATGTGGAAACCCCTGCACAAATGTGGAGACCTTTGTGTGTAAGTGTCATTAGCTACTTTTAGGATGACTATAATTTCATATAATTATGAATGTTGTTTATGATGTAGGCCTTCTTATCTATTCAGTTATTCACTTAAGTAGAAGATTGCACGTACCCACTACCTATCTGTACAACAGTGTAGACATAAAGACCCACCTCTTCAATCCCTCGAATGATCTATAGTGCCTTCGGTGCACTAGAATCATCAACATTCATTAATTTACTTCTCTACAAAACAAAATTGTGCTTTCTTTGTGTCGTTTCTTCGATGTGGTTCTATCTTAACAGTATACTTGGACTCGGGTCTACTATACTAGCATAAGGGCATCTTCCATTGAGACTTGCAAGCAGTATTGTGAGTTGCACTGGACAAGAGTGCTAAATGTTATAAACGAATATGTAATCAAGCAGACCTACATTCTTTGCTGTGTAATCTAGCAGCTTTAAAGGCCTGTTTTGTATTATCTGGACAGTTTGTAACAAAAGCTCACTGTGTCCTATGAAGTACTTGATTAATACATACTAATGCATACTCGTGGCTGCCTTCACCTTTTTTCAGCATCTACACGTTTCGTGAAATGTGAAAAATGTCATCATTTCTTTGTGGTGCTGACTGAAACTGACTCTAAGAAGGGTCTGAATAAGGACACAGACTCTGCTGCTGAGGCTGTTCAAGTGGCATTTGCCCAGAAACCTCCCCCACCCCCTAAAAAGGCATGATGCACTAAAACCAGCACTTGGAATTTGGAGGCCTAAATGTTGGTGTTAATAAGGACAAAAACATGACCTACACATTTTATATTGCTTTCCTACAGATCTATTCCTACCTTGATAAATATATTGTCGGCCAGTCATATGCAAAGAAAGTGTTGGCCGTTGCGGTCTACAACCATTACAAACGGATCTATAACAACCTCCCAGTGGGAGGCAGGCAGCCAGTGGAGGTGGAGACGCAAGCCTCCGTCACTCCACGAGGTTGGTGCACTGAAATACGAAACCTTAGATAAAGGTTCATTACACCTTGTAACACATTTACTTAGTGTTTTTAACCCATGCAAAGTTTGCGTGCATGATCTTTTAAGGGTATCAAAAGTAAACGTCATTAATACAAGCTGTGTGTTAAGCAGGCCTGCTTTATTAAGGCAGGAGAGATGTGGCACTTTCCATGGTGCTGAATCGTCCTCTGCAGTTTGTTATTAATTCAGTTGGTCTTGGGTTCATAGGAGCTCTGGCTACTCCAGACCAGGCAACTTAACCAAATGTCCAGTGTCCCAGGCCTCTGTCACAGGAAGGTCTTTTTTCTCTCCTCTTTTGGTAGAGTTTGAGGTCAGAAGACAGGAAGATGAATACAGATTTACAAGTGAGTTTTTTTATTTCCCTGCACCTCACCTACTCTGCATAGTTTCTATGTCACTATACTAAATGTGTTCTGTTTCCTCTGTGTTGTGGGTTTTGTTGTACAGAAAGTTTCATTTTGCTGAAAGAATAACTGCTCATATTCTTAATCTAAGTAGGCACGTGGCTGTACTTATTTGTGTCTGCAGTCTGATGATTGAATAATGTAAGAATGTCTCTTCATTGCTGAGTTCTGTGCAGAAACATATCCTAGTGACCTTTTAAACTCCACATTATCAGTCTGCTGCTGAATGACCTTATATTCAGCACTAGTCAGCAGAAGTCATAGAAACTAGAACATGTGCAACTTTTTTACAACCTTTCAACCCTCCACCTCCCATTAGGGAAACCTTTTCTTTTTAATATTACACCAGTGATTCCCTTCTTCTTTTTTAACATTGCACAAATCATGTCCCTGGTGATAAAGGAGGGCAGAGTGGAGTATCCACCCCACCCTCCTCCCAACAGACCCAACCCCAACACTGGGGGCAGGTGGGATCAGCACAAGGCAGAGTTCCTCTCTATAGTCTCCTCTCTCACACAGTGTTTCTCCTCATTCTTGCTCTTGTCAATTTCACTCTGTCGGGGCAGCTAGAGAATAAATGACGTTGGTCTCCAGAATGTACCAATCAGTGCTGAGGGATCCAAACCAAAAGATCAGTTGAGCACATTATCAGCCCAATAATACTATTTGAATACTTACAGTGTCACAGGCCCTTGTATGTCTGCTACTCTTGACCTTGATTTGACCTTTTCTTGATTAGCAACCAGCTACCTTTTTACTTCTTATTCATATATAAGGCCACTTGAATGATCTGTATTCATTGTCATGAGACAAAATGTAATTTTTTTTTAGATTAACAGCAATACAATGTTAGAGATGTGAAACAGGCTAGATTATATTTAAACACTGATCTAATAAACGCTGATGTGCATAATGTAACAAAACACTTAAGTTAACAAATATAAAAATTGGGGAAGGATTAGATAAAAAATCATGTAAAAATCCTCAGTTTTATTCCTCAGATGTTGGTTATTTTGTTCGTAAGCCAAAGCCATTGTGGCTGATGGTCACACTGCTTAGTCTCAGTGACATTACCACATGATTTATTTTGTTATCTTAGAACACTGCTTTCTACAGCCTATCTGCTTTCTAAAGCTAAAGTGGACGTTGACTATTTTTGTCATCAGAGTTGCTTCAGATTGCTGGGATCAGCCCGCACGGCAACGCTCTCGGTGCATCTGTTCAGCAGCAGGCCACTCGGCAAGCTCCTGCAGAGAGAAGGGGCGGGGCAGTGCTAGACTCCACCCACGCTGCCATCAAACTGGAAAAGAGCAACATTATACTGCTAGGCCCTACTGGATCTGGTATTGCACCCACATTACAAATGTGACACATACCGACATGCAGATTAAGGGGACAAAAAAGAAATATAAAAAAGCTCTCACTCTCTCATTGTCTCTCTGTAACCTTGCTGGTGTTTTGCTCTACAGGTAAAACCCTTTTGGCACAGACTCTCGCTAGGTGTTTGGACGTTCCCTTTGCTCTCTGTGACTGTACCACCCTGACACAGGCAGGATACGTGGGTGAAGATATTGAATCTGTTATCGCCAAACTGTTGCAAGATGCCAACTACTCAGTGGAGAAGGCGCAGCAAGGTGTGTGTGTGCTTTTGGGGGAACAGCCAGCTCGATGGCCTTAACTCTCCAGTAGACTGTGTTCCTTATATACCCAAATGAAGCCCATTAAAACACCTGTTTAACAGTGTATTACATCAGGGTCAAGGACCCAGGATGGGCTGGTAGCTGTGTGTTTACTGTGCTCACTGTGTTTTCATGACTGTACAACTCGCCAGGCTGCATGTTGGTGTTGATCAGAACAGTCTACTTGTTATGAGTCATGCAAATAACACTGTTGTGTTAATCAGTGGCACAAGGCTTTGGCCTTCAGAATATGCTCATTGTTTGGGGTAGAAACAATACATTGCAATAATGTCTCCCTTTCACATTCGCTTTCAATCTCCCCCTCCAACACCCCCTTCCCGGCCTTGTGCTCTGTCTCATGCTCTCTGAGTCGCTGTTTCTCTCATTCTGTGTCTCTCTTTATCTCTTGTTTCCTCTCTCTCTCTCTCTCTCTCTCTCTCTCTCTCTCTTTTCCACCCACTCCCCCCTTCTCAATTTTCCTCTTTCTCACACACGCTGACACCACAGGGATAGTATTTCTGGATGAGGTGGATAAAATTGGCAGTGTTCCAGGAATCCATCAGCTCCGAGATGTAGGAGGAGAAGGCGTTCAGCAGGTGTGTATGTGGAGCAACTCCTTAAAAATGGTCACGTTTGTCCCCGATCCCTCCACTACTATGGACACCAACATCTGGGGCCCTTTACTCTGTGTGTAGCTAGAGAGAGTAATGAATATATTTGCTTAGGCAAATGCATGATGTCTTTTCTAATGCAGTATTTCTCCACAGTTGGAGTGGTGTAGCAAAGTAAAAAATAAATAAATCGATCAATTTAGGCTAATTTATCCCAACTCCGCTTCAAGGAATGTGTAGTAGGAAAATGAAAGTTGGTCAAACTTAGTTGAAAATCAAACTGAAAGGTGTATAGTATGAAAATGATCTTATAAAATGACATTGACACCAAGTTTCTCTCTTTATCTGGTTGGCAAGTGTGCCTGCAATTCTGCGTCTGTGATGTCTGTCACTTTTTCATTGTGTCTAGTATGTGCTTAGATCTAAAATGACTTAATCCTGCCCTTCTTGTTGACTTGTGTCTGTGTTTAGGGTTTGTTGAAACTTCTAGAAGGGACAATTGTGAATGTTCCGGAAAAGAACAGCAGAAAGCTGCGAGGAGACACGGTGCCGGTGGACACGACCAACATCCTGTTTGTGGCGTCGGGGGCTTTCAACGGCCTGGACCGCGTCATTAGCCGGAGGAAGAATGAGAAGGTGACGGAACGAGACGTACATGTCACAGGAGCCATGGCCACTCCTCCTTCCAGATGACTCAGGACCCCAGACAGGCCCTAGGAAATCTTTTCTTGTAATGATAATGTGAAATCATTGTGTGAACAGATTTTAACCTAGTTGTCTGATTATTTTAAGGGTGTAAGTGCGTCGGTTCACTGCTGTAATCTGTTGTATCTGTTGTGATGGTTCACGTCACTTGTGTTTGGCAGTACCTGGGTTTTGGCACGGCCTCTGACCCGGGCCAGGGCCGGCGGGCGGCGGCAGCCTTGGGCCGGGCGGATAGTGATGTGGATGCTGTGGCAGAACTGCAGGAGAAGGACCGTCTGCTGAGGCACGTGGAGGCACGAGACCTCGTCGAGTTCGGCATGATCCCCGAGTTTGTGGGCCGGCTGCCCGTGGTGGTGCCGCTGCACAGCCTGGGCGAGGAGGCGCTGGTGTGCATTCTCACAGAGCCCCGCAACGCAGTGCTGCCCCAGTACCAGGCCCTCTTCAGCATGGACAAAGTGAGGAGCTCCCCCCCCCCAGCCTCTGTCCCTCACCCAGGGTCAGATTGTAGGCAGGGCAAGCCTTACATGCAGACTCGAGTTCTCAACTGCTTCTAAGGCTGGAGCAACACTGGCTTAACAAGTTCGACACTTACATGCCCGCTTCAGAGGCAGGCTGTCTTTAGCATAGCTTTACTGCGCTGTTTCCTAAGCTCAGGCTGACTGTGATGCTTTGTGTTTCAGTGTGAGCTAACCGTAACACCTGACGCCCTGAGGGCCATAGCCAGACTAGCTCTAGAAAGAAAGACAGGTGCCCGAGGCCTTCGATCAATCATGGTAAAAGGACACACCCCCATCTCCTTCTAAACCCAACCCACTTTCCTCTGGCTGGCTTTAATCGGAGTGTGATTGCTGCGCTGTGCTGTACCCTGCAGGAGAAGCTGCTGTTGGAGCCCATGTTCGAGGTGCCATACTCGGACATAGTGGCTGTGGAGCTGAATAAAGATGTGGTCCTGGGCAAGAGTGAGCCTAGTTATATCAGGTAGATGTGGCAAACGTCCTTCTTCCTTCACACTTTCATCCTGTTGAACACTCAGTATTGCTTGAGTACCAAATATTTGGTGTTTTCTTAGGAAATGTTTACTACTTGTACCATAAATATGGCAGTTAAAGAAGTAATAAGTCATGTTTTTCTAATGGTTTTTAACATTACTGACATGGCTACCTCTGTGTGGGGGACCTGGTCTATGGAGCATAACCTAAGGTGCAAGTGAATCTCAAGTGAGCTGCATTGTATAGAAAAATGTCAAAATGATCCCTTTTTCATGAATATCGTTTGCTACTTGCTAAAAGTGACTTATTGCTTCTTTAAAATGTACTGGTTATTTCTATTAAAGTAACTTCCGTTCAAAAGTGTGTGTGTGTGTGTGTGCGTGTGTAAATGCAGGACTCCAGCTAAGGAGATGACCGAAGAGGAGTATGACTCTGGCACTGAGGGAGATAACTGGCCAAGACAGGCAGATATTGCCAACAACTGATTCATGCAGCTGCTAATCTTTTTTAGGATCTTCCTGAGCTCCAGAACAGAGTCACTTTAATGACGAGCAGCAAGCTTCTCCTCGTCAGGCTTTGGAAAGGGGACCTTAAACCTAAAGAGAGTTCTAGAGGCTGGAATTAACAGTTAGAAATGATCTGAATCTCTGCATGACTTGTTTCCTAATGTGTGGCCTGATCTTCACCTAACCATTTATTAAGATGCTTCACTGTAAAATCTGTTAATTGTTAAACAATTTTAATCTTTATTCATTGTTAAGGTGATACAATGTTGCAGTTTGAGTGATTCATGCAGAAATCCAAATAGTTCCAGAGGGTTCACAACCATTTTCCTCACAGCAGTAAATGTCAGCTTAGCTTAGCTAGGCCTTAGCCTTCTGGTCCCATGCTTACCATTACCTGCATAATATGTACAGAATGATGTTACTAAGGCAATTGGCCCTAAGGGTTATCTACAGACTTTTTTTGGCATTTTTATATATCCAAAGATAATTCTATTTTGTTGTTAATAACATTGTGTTTTTTGAGAGTGCACGTGATGGGGGGGAGGTTGCCTGAATGGGATCGTAATATAAACTTGAAAACAAAAGACTGGGAATGTTGAATATTAGTATTTTTGGTTCATGTGACATGTTTGTTTCAGTAGTATTATTTCAGGTTACCACAATGGGTGTACTGTCTCCCTTCCTGTCTGTTTTAACAATGCTGTTGACTTTTACACACACTGCATAAACGTCAAGCTGTAGTGTTGTAGGTTTATTATTATTATTATTATTATTATTTTTATATTGAACCAAGAATAAATGGATTTGGTTTTAAAATGGGGCCTATACCTGTACATAAGTCAGGAATGGCAGAAGGTTACAGAAATAACTTTTGTTTTCTGAAACGTGTCAAAAATGCTTCTCTTCCCCCAGGGTTCATAACATTTGCACTGTACTACTTGTATCCAACGTCAAGTACTTTTCCAAATAGCTTAGAAAGAAGAACTGTTCTGGTTTAGAAACGTGACTTGTGTACACACACAAACACTTGAGTCCATTGTCTTTTGTAATCAAGATTATCCTGTTGAAGTCGCAGCGTTAATGGAGCATTTGTGCACATTAGTATGAAATTACTTTTCTCAATGGTCTTTAATTTTTGTAGTAATTTTTTAAATGAATCCCTTCGTTTAAAATGTCAACAATTCACCACACAAGCTGTTACATTTAAAATCTCAGAGAACTTGTACATATTGTTGATTTAAAACATAAATAAAACTGAGATTTGTCTATGGTGTGACTGAGCAGGCAGTAATCCATGATGGCGTTTTTAGATGAAGATACCTGTTTTTATGTGCAGTATCCAGGTTAAGCCATTAAGGGGCAGTGCATTAAAAGTTGTGATCAGTGCAATGATTTTTGAAATCACAACCCTACGTACGTACGTAGTAGTTTCCCCCAGTATCACATATAGAAGCTTGTGTTATTTAGATTTTGGAACAATTTATGGGACTGAAGTCACACTGATGGATATATTCGTATATATAATCTAAATGACGTTTATGCACACACAAAGGAAACAAACGTATACAATTTTTGCCATGTCTAAACAAGTCCTAGAAATATTTGTTTAGCGTGGAGTCCCTGAGATAGTTGAGGAAATTGGACCCCAGTATTCTCCATCGGTCCTGCAGAGACCTCTGCTGTTCTGTAGCCTGGAGCGGTGGGATTTTTCTTTTTATTAGAGATATTTTCTCTCTACTGGCATCCTCCGTAACACCTCACTACTGAACTGGTATGTAAGTTTCTTCTTGACCTTTTTGACCTCTCCAGTCTTGCCGTAGTTGCGCAGGGCCCTGGCCATCTTCTGATAGGTCATCCTCTTACGGTTGCCTTTCTGCAGGCCCCAGCGGCTGGCTAGCGTCTCCTTGTGCTTAGAAGAGAACTGAAAGGTGCCTCTCTCTCTGTCCACCCACCAAATACAGTCTTTCATATCCCCATCTCTTAGCAGCTCCAAGAGGAACTGATAAAGACGTACTTTTCTTTTGTTACCTGATGGACCAAAAATAAGATTCAGCATTATACAAAACCTTCAGTAGTTTGGTAACTTACACCTAGTCACCATCATATTCTCTTTATTCATGCTTTAAACGTAACTTATTATTATGTGGTTTCTGCTCCTACCCGTCACTTTATCATATTTCTTCTTAGCCATACTTTTTCTTTTCTTACTATTTTTTCTTTCTTCTCCCAGTAAAAAAGGAGAGCAACGACTTCAGAGTCTCTCAAAGCATCATCGTGATGAAGATGCTGCACCCCAGCCGACACCCCATCCCCCGCCCCACTCACCCGGTACTCCAGTAGAATTGGCACCATGCTTCTCCTCATGCTCCTCTTCCCCTTCTGACACCTCGAAGGGTGGGATGCGCCTCCCCATATCTTCATCGTCCGTGCTGCAGTGGGCGTGTGGGGAGCACTCGTACCGCGGGAGAGAGACATACTGTGGAGCAGATCCACACTCGTTGACATCTACAGCATTTAGCAGACACTCTGGCCCACAGCGGCTTAAACCAGTACTTGGATGTCTTCATGGAAGAAATCCTTGTCAAGGATGAAATGCTAGTGTATACTAGACTTGAATCTAAGAATACCATTCAGCTAGAGTCCTGTCAGATGGAGTACACACAAAGAAAGGACTTCATCTTTTACGTAGAGAAGCAAGTGAAGGATTAGTGAATTATTCATGTGCCTTGACTATGGGTCATGCTTCTTGAAGAGATGGGTCTTTAGTCTTTTACATTTGAAGACAATGTTTGGAGAGCTAGTGGGACTTCATTCCACCATATGGGTCCAAGTACAGAAAAGTCATGTATTTCCAAGAGACAGTGTGGTTCAAGTCTATACTAGTGGCACAAAGGGTACATTATATGGTGTGGAGTCATAAAGACGCTTTTCAGGGACCAGGTCCATTTTTGGCTTTGTAGACAAGTGTAAGGGTTTGAAATCTGATGTGTGCAGTTACAGGAACCCAGCTGAGGGAAGGTAGTGGTGGAGTGATGTGGTTGAATTTGGGAAGAGATTGAGGTTGAATATGATGCTCGTAGCTATGTAGCTCTAGTGGTGTGTGCAGGAAGGCCTGCTGGGAATATGTCCAGTAACATGAGTGGCATGATGTCATATAAGAGAAGCCTGTACGTACAGCTCATGTTCATATGTTCATCAATGACTTTGTGAAAATCTGAAGCACTTATCGTTTTGCATTAAAAAAGGATCAAAGTTCACATTTGGACTGATTCCAAATCAGTTATTTTATCAGTATAGCTGTAGTATGTGATCTTATTCAAACCTATTACTTATTAATATTATATTATTCTTATTTATTATATATTTAAATATAAATATACACACAAAACTGAAATAAAAATTAAAACTGAAATAAAAAATATTATTTCAGTTTTGTGTTATATCATAAAAAATGCCAAGTTGACACAATGTTGGAACAACAGCCACATACTTGGAAACCACAAAATTACTTTATAATGAAAGAGGAACTGGTTGTTAAAGCCATGGGTCATCAAAAAAAACAAAAAAAACGTGCTGAAATACAAAGACTATTTCACCTTTACTTTTAAAATCTAAGTAGAAACTAAAATTCTGAAGGTAAATTATTTTGCACCTGAACTAATTAATCAATTAATTTTATAGTATGTTCTATTTCTTCATTACTATTTTATTATCTGAATTAAATTACAAGTTAAATTACAAATTAAAAAACAAGTTACAAGTGCTTGGAGTTTTAGAAACCTAATTTATGTGGAGTTTTCTGTATGTCCACTGACTGCATGTAGGCTGATTTGCTATTCCCTCCTGATTGAGGCATGTCACTGGCCCCAGTCCTCAGCCAGGAAAAGGCAGCATTGAGCAACTCCTGTGTGTCTGCAGCACAGAACTGGCCTGTCACTTCCTGCATGTCTTGCCTCTGTCAATGCTGCCCCTTCAGTGCTCACAATCAACAGCTCACTAACATCATGTCTCATTTACACTCTAAAGCTTTGCATTTGTTATACAGCTTTCATGTGCTGAGTTATTAGGTGTTAAAATTTCAAACTAAAAATGTATGAGATGTAACTTCTGTGTCTGATATAAAATCAGAATCTTATATCGGACAGAAGTTTTTTGCTCAAATTATAATTTAACCTTATTACTGTTACAGTAGTTATAGTAGATTTAGTGTTCTGTTTTGTTGTATTACTATTACTATTAATAGTGCTACTGTTATTAATACCTGAGTAGGAATCATAGGTAGAAGCCCTGAATCCAGAGGAGTGTGATACGAATCCACATTCGCGTAGCAGTATGGAGCAGGGTGCAGTTCAGTGAAATGGCTGCTGGGAGGAACCTCGAGTTCACTTTGGTGAATGTGAACAGTTTGGTAGTCCCATCCTGTTTCTATAGAGACAGGGAGGGAGAGAGATGCAGTCATTTTAAAGTAATAAAGTTTAAAGTAATATAGAGTTGAGTAGAATACAATAGTTTGTCACAGTTCTAAAGTGCCTTGTGTAAAATGTGTAGAGACTTAATCAATGCAGTTAGCTAAGATGTACCCTTTAGTGGGATAGAATCTGGGAATCTGCGCCTCAATAGTGCAGTATTCCTTCCCAGCGTCCAGAGGAGAGCACAGTCTGTCACTGGGATGATTGGAATGGTGATCAAAGATATGTTGCATGAATAATCTCTGGCAATACTACAATCCTCTGTAATGCAACTCTTCCATGCACTATTAAACCATTGTATAGTATCATCTACCAGTTCTGCATATGTAAAATCAAAATGGTTTCTGTTATAAGTAGCTATACAATCATGGATGAGCAAGAGATACTGCTGAGAGCTTAAACAGCAGCTCTGGATAATTCAGGGTTTGGGATCACTGCAGTGGAGATCTGCCTTTACTGTAAGAAAAGCATCCATTTCTGGATGGATTTGCAAAACCTATTGAATTTTAAGTCCAGGTTGGCAGGAACAACTGTGTTAGGTGTTGAGCTGTAATCTATACATGTCATTCCAATTTAATTCTATCATTCTAAATATAAAGCTTGTCTAGACATTCTAGAACAGTATATGGAACCGGACTGGACTCATCAACTGGCATTTCATGGATGTATTATAACTTGAGTGGGTCGAAGAGTCCCAGCTAGTGCAATTTACACATGACAATACCAAAACCCCCAGATATGTCTTTCACCTTTCTAAGCAGAAGCTAATCAATGTGCCTTGTGAAGTTAATATGGTTCAGTGCTGGTCGTATGCATATAATGAATGGAGATATTTGCTCAAAACCTAAAGCACCTTTCTGCAGACATCTAATCAGGCCACACAGAGCTGAAAGATAATGCCTGTCATTTGAAGCAGCTATCATAGACTGACATACAGAGACGGCCTGAAGAAGGACAGGCCTAGATAGTGTTTCCTTTGCACTCTAAAGAGCGCAAATATTGACCTTTAATTTCTCTGGGTACCTGAGTTCTTTACAAACGCCACAGTTTTACTATTAACCATGACGTGCATGTAAATGTGTTACGGCCAGTGGCGTTATGGAGGTTGGCGAAAGCTTCCCAAAGCTTTGGTTTCAATGAGTTAGTCTCCTGCATTAATGGTGATATTGCAATGGTACAGTGTTCTATTACTTCTACTTCAGAACTGTAACTGTAACTGTGTCATTTGTGAAAGTCTGCCACTTCAGTAAGGGCAGCTTCCAGATGTGTTTCAAGATCAAAGTGTGAACCATGTTCAGATTTACATCCATTTGCTTTTTGCAGGAAATTGTTTAATTAGAATTGTGCACTCTTTTAATTTCTTATTTCCCATTTTTATATTAAAGTGCCTGTTGACCATTCAGTCATCACAAAATTTAATATTTTATGATAGAAATCCAGAATATGGCGTAATCAATAAAGTCTTTACATTTTTGTCATTTATTAAAAACAGCAGCAACAACCAATAGTGATAACATTATTATTGTTATTATTATTATTACTCACCCATATGACCATCTAAAACGCTGGGCAGCTGTGGGTAAAACTCATACATTGGTCGAAAAACTGGATCATACGCAATCATTTCTTCTGATGGCTAATAGTTTAAGAAAAAAAGAAGTATTAAAAATTATGACTTAATATTAACATAAATTAAAATAAACGCATTGTGAACTTGTATTAATTAAACAAATTATCAATGTAAATCAGCAAGTGCAAACATCTATACAGTCATTTAGTAAACTCACCATTTGTTTAAGCTAAGTTAAAATCACATATTAAAAACTTAAGCCAAAGCCTGTCCCCATCCAGTTTTATTTATTGTAAATGAATACTTCTGTTTCTCTCCGACTTGGACACAGCACAAGACAACAGGAACATGTACTTACAGTTGAAATGACACAGCCTTCCATTCTGAAAAGACTTCTCAGTCATGTGCTAATTGTGATACTTCTCTCTATTTTTCAGCTAATCAGACAACATTGTCTGAACTGCAAATCATTTCTCAGGATCTGTCTCCTACGATATCTTTATTGAGTGATGTGTATTTAAAATGATCCTTTCTCCTGTCACTCTGCTAATAAAGAAAAGAAATGAAATGGTAAGAATCACCTCAGAAGGACTGCACTTTACTGTCCCTCACTGAAACTGTCTGCGATGTTGTGTGTAACTTCCTGACTTTGATAGGTCAGAATGAGGTAGCCTAATCATAGCTGTTTATCCCTGTCAGTGTAGAACAGCCAGTTCTGGATCAAAGGGTTGCATTCACTCCAGTGTATGTTTGACATGATTTCTTCCCAGAAATGGACAACATATGAAATGTCATATTATATCTTATTGTACAATATAGAAGTGTTTGATTCTGAGGGTTTTGATCTTTAAGAGTTTACCTGAACTACACAATCACTTTAAATCTGACATAAAATACTTTAAAAACTTTAAAATAAAGCTTCTCATAACAGCTTTGGCATTTCATAAATATTATGTTACAGTTGTCACAAAAACTATCAAGTGTATCCCATTTGGTTTATTTATTGGTATAAATGAAATGTCACTTCTGTTCTGAGCCAAAAAATGTTAATTAAAAAAAAATTACAATTAAAATTTCAAGGCAAAATATATGTGTGTATTTTTTTATTTTGTGTTGTAAAATATTTATAAAACAGTAAAAAATATTAACAAATTAAATTTAAGTTTTAACAATTAACTTTGATAAAAAGTTAATTATTTGGTATTACAAAAATATAGATCGTTTTGCTTTTGATCTATATATAGAGGTACAGAATACTTGCTAAGCCCAGAAATTCAAGGGAAATTTTCTTCTGGAGATAGATCATTGTATTAGCTGAATAATCTCATAAACATTAAGGGTTAAACCAAAGTGAAGTTCCAAGAGAGTCTTCTTCCTTTTTTTAATCAAAGCCTACCACTGTTTAGTCCGTTTAGAGGAACTAGATACTGTTACAGCATGCACATGAGCATTCTGTAACGTGGCTGTCATAGACGTAACACAAATCCAACATATACTTACATATATAGAATACATACTGGATACAATTTGCTGCAGAAAACATAAAATATAATTTCACAGTATTCTGCAATTTGCAAAATAAATATGTATTCAATTTATAGGATTCCACATTCCACATTACTGAAATTTGAGTGATAATGGTGTGCATGCAAACACACACATGTACGCACACACACATACATACACACATTTACTCTAAACATGCTTCATTACAGTATTTCTGCTGAAGTATCTATTAAATGTCTGACATCATGGTGGCCAAAAAGAAATCATGTCAAAGAGAAAACATGGTTTACAGTTTGATGTGGACACCACACACCTCAGCCACGCAGTGTGGCAGTGAACCAACCTTCCAGAATGCTACATAAACTAGGATTACATGCGTACTGGCAGCTCAATGACCTGTGCTTTCAGTTATCTTGATACAGGACAAATTTCTATATATTATATATAATGACACATACATATAATTCTTAAATACTCTTACACCTAGGTGTGTGTGCGTGCGTGCATGTGTGTGTGTGTGTGCGCGCACTCGCACAGTCAAAAGGAGAAGTCAAAGCTTTCAGATTCATTTCCCCATGATCATTGTGTAAACATGAATGACTGTGGTGGATGTGTTCAGCTATGGAATGTATCTTTGGAGAGCTGCTCTTTCAGCCACATTCAGTAAAAGAAGCATTATACGAGATGCTCTGCTGGGAACTTCTGTTTCTCTTTCAAATGCAGTCTTATTTTGTCTTCTTTATTTTCATACATGTGTTGTTATGTGTGGGCACATAATGTGACATTATCTTTATTATGTAGTTTTCTTTTAGTATTATGTATTATTTTCTGATGTTTCGAATGTGTGTGTGTGTGTGTGTGTGTGCATATGTGTGTTCTTGTATTTTCCCAACAATGCATTGCAGGGTATTTTTAAGCACCACAGGAAGTCAGTTACATCTGCTCACACTTAGTGTCTCTGTTGCACAACAGACTAAAACAGCTTCACCCTCACTGTAACTCTCTTTAGATAGCTCATTGAAAAGCATAAAAATGATTCCCTCCGCCACCTCTTCCCTGGCTGGATAGGTAATTCTTTTGAATTCCAAAAAGCGCATAATTTCAATAAAATTAGCAAAGGAAGATCCATCCTTTGGTAACACAAATAAATTCAAAATAAACAAATAAATGACAAATCCTCCTTAGAAGCCTTTATGTGACCACATATGATATACTGACAAATTACTACAGATTTGGCTTTCAGAAATGTGTCACACCATGGGATTACACACACACACACACACACACACACACATACTGTTTTTTATACAGATCCACATGGGGATGTCCACCGTGGCAAGAAATGTACTCCAGCCCTATGAAAAGATTGTCAGCTGGATGTCTTAGGTTTTTATCTCTGCTGACAAACTTCCTGTCAGCTCAGGGACTGTGGACCAACTGTAACCACACAAAACATTGACACATGACACACAGTCCTGGCGTTAACAGCCTCCAACCCCACACCACCCCCTCACATAGGCAAACACACACACCCACAGCTCTTTTGAGATTACAGACATGCAAACAACTTCATCTTTTGATAGATAACCATGAGGAAATCCTAGAGGAACTCTAGACATTCCTAATCTAGATAATCCTAATCAAACAAATTTTTAAAGAATACAGGTGGTGACAATACAGGATAGACTAAGTAGGCAAAACCTTTTGCTGTGCTATACAGCCTGGGAATGATCCTGTCTCCATCCTCTGGCCATATGTGGTATTTTACAACATTTCACAACTCATTAAATTACAAGGAAATAATGCACTCGTCAGTGATAATTCTGCTTATTACTAAATAAATAAATAAATAAATAGAAAAAGGTTTATTATGTATTTTTGCATGCTGAATTCAAATATGTTTTCAGACTTTTCCTATCACCCTAATATTTTTTTGTTTTAATAAAATCATATGCCATTAAATATCAAGGAAAGTGGATCCTCTCTGAGCTGGCAAACTACTGGACACTGAAGAGACAATATATAATCAATGTAATATCACAATAATTAATGTAATTCATGAAATGATTAATGCAATGTATGTAAAATTGCCTAAAACCGCATAAACAGTACTCTGTTGGCCACCTTTTTAAGTTTGGGGGTAAAAACAAGAAAAAAGGCCCAAATGTAGTTGTCCAGTGTCATTAAAATGTAGAACTATGACTGATTCTGTCTGTATTTATAATCTTTTTTTGGCAACCGTCAATTTTACGTCAAGGGATTCAGGTCACGTTTCTGACAGCGCCATTTTACTTTTTATGACTACATTTAATACAAAGTCTGTACATGTGAAGTAAACGAGACAGACAGTGATGGTTTGTGTGTACTGAAGGTTTTCACTGTACTGCGGCTGAAGCTGTGAAGCTGCTTGTTCACCAACAGTCCGGACGAATCCTGAGCGCTTTCATCACCAGTCTCCACTCGCGGCATTGGCTATCGCCAATTCTGACACCAAACAGCTAGTAGCACAGATGGTAAGTAAAACATGTCTGTCTAGGGCTACAAGAACAATATACAAAGGTTAAATGCTACGCTATGACAAGTTTAAGACGATATGGGCTCCATCTATGCTGGAATTGGTAGTTTCCGGGTTAGTGAGGTGGAGGATGTTCAGCGGACTGCCGTGATTGCAGTCCCGGGGTAACATCTCACCAGCGGCCGACACATCGTGCATCTGTCCAGGCTCTTCGGCGCTCGCGGAATATGGCTACCATGAGAATATTAACGGCGTCCGGTCTATTTTTGGCCTTCTGTGCACTGGGACTGTTAGCAATTGCAATGAGCACAGACTACTGGTACGAGACTGATGCCCGTCGGCACCGGGAGCGCTGTAAGAAATACGCCAGTAAAAGAAACGACCCAGGATACATATATATTTCAAATCAAAACCTTCCTCTTCGGATGCTTCCAAAGGGGGGTGATGTGGGTCGGATGGCGTCTACCAGCGGAACGCTTCTCCGGACAAAGCGAGATATCCTGCCTTTTGCTTCGGCCATGGAGTCACGGTGTAATCGGCGTTTCAATTCTACAGCAACTGGACTGTGGAGGAAGTGTCATAGAGAGGGCTTCGACCAGGATAATGAGGATCTCATCTTTAAAGGTGAGACTTGTAACAGTGGAACAGTAATTGCAGGCCCATCTCAATACATACATCCATGCATACATCCGGACAGTGACCCTAAAGAAACTAAGCTCCCAATACGTGCAGAGAAAACAGAAGTGCTATGATATGTTGACTTCAAAACGGAGACAACAACATTGCAAATCATGCAAAGAAAGCAGAGAAAGTTTTTGGCGCTATCCAAGGTGCTGATCTATGCACTTAAACATTCGCGCATTGTCTTGGATACAAGTGGCAGCCAGACGGTTAAGTATGAACCGGTAAAACTGGTAACACAATATAAATTTGATTAGAGCACCAGAGTGAAATGGCTTCACATCGGTGAAGGTTGTATTTCATTCGAAAGGGAATATGATTTAGAAACAGTGAGTCAGATGCCATAAGAGTGTTAAGAATACTTGAACATGGCAACATGAATATGGTAAAATAGGTTATTGCAACTTCCTCTCAGCCTACAAGACCATTCGACAACAACACAAATTACTTAGTTAAGATTGGAATTGTTGTTCTGTTTGTGGAGTTCTGGGACCAACCACTTAAATCTGAAAAACCTTTCAAGATATTCTTTGCCTTAAGATTTTATTGGTACAATACAATCTAATTTCCCTAATCCCAAGATCACAGGTTTAAGTCCTTTTCAGTTTCTTAACTGCATTTGAATGATGGTTCACTGAGAAGCTGATTTGAAATGAATGGAATTCTTAAGTGCCATGCAGAATCATTCTTTGATGTCATTTTGCCTGGGTGTTCAATCCTGCTTCATTAGACTGCCCTTGGTGCAGAGATTAGCTAATCAATCACACCTCATCCAGATTATCAATTTTGGCCTGAGTTTAATAAATATTTATTCCCAGTGTGTCAGAGTTTTAATTAAACCTTAAGGCAGTATGTTGGGAATCCCTCAGAATTAAAGTAAAGCTATGCCACTTGATTGCCGGTGATGAATATCAAAAGAGAGTTTATTCGTTTGTATGTTTTTGTCCAACAGGATTGCTCCAGCGTTGTACTGCAGTAAAATATTATTACTCCTCTTCAAATGTTCCACGCAATCTCCCAGTGAACATTACGAAGACCATCCGGCAGGATGAGTGGCACACCCTCCGTAAGTCATCTCCGCGGCGTCTGATTGGCCAGCTCAAGGGCCTGATAATGCTGTGGTATATATCTGGAGACCAGCTGACCAGTACCTCTCACCTCATCTGGAATGATAGTGAAAGAGAGGCGTGCTCGCTCCTCAAGGCGACCCGACCCCTTCCTGGAGCTCATTTCTGCTGGCTAATTTCATGGCTGTCAGAGCACGGACAATTGAGGAATCTAAAAATAGGGCCGTGGAAAAAGAGAAAATGACGCTTCTCCTTCAAAGAGAGAACAGTAGTGATCTGATAAATAGGCAATGCTTCTGCATGAGAATTTTCATCAATCCATGGAAGCTTTTTTCTATTCTCTTGTTTGCTCTAATTAAAAAGATTTCATCTTAATGAGAGCAAGGAAACGGCAAGATGGTTACAGTTCAGTAGGCTAAAATGCCTGCATAATAATACAGTCAGATAAAGTCCATTGTGCTTTTAAAATCTAATGCGAATCTTGAAAATTATGGTGTAAAATGATTTCAGCTGCTATCCTGCTGTCACTGTTTCACTTTAGATTTGCAGAGGATGACTGCAGGATTCATAGGCATGGCTGTGTCCATCATCTTGTTTGGCTGGGTCATCGGCGTGCTAGGCTACTGCAAACACAATGAGCTGATGCAGTATGTAGCTGGCCTGCTCTTCCTAATGGGAGGTGAGTTATGTTTTCGTTGGCTCCTTCAGAATTCCACTAGGCGGCAGCATAGTGCAAGATGAAGGACATGAAAAGTGATAGGGTACGTTGTTGTGAAATTTTTATGAAATTAATTAAATAGAGCCTTTCCAATAGGAAGTAATAGTACAAATACTTGAAGTGAGCTTCAAAGAAAATTAATAATTTTTTTCTGTGTTCCGGTTCTGACCCTTTAGGGACCTGCTGCATCATCTCTCTGTGCACATGTGTTGCTGGTATTAACTTTGAACTGTCCCGGTACCCCCGCAACCTGTACGGGCTGCCACAGGACATCAGTCATGGCTATGGCTGGTCCATGTTCAGTGCTTGGGGTGGCCTGGGTCTCACCCTGCTGGCTGGCTTCCTCTGCACCTTGGCTCCATCTCTTCACAGCCCTCAGACCACCACTGTACACAAGCCACGACAGGAGAACGGCATGGTGTGACAGATTTTAGGACATTTGCATAACTGATCAAACATGCACATAGACAGGTACATGAACCTACACACACATGCCATATGTTCACAGACACACACACACACACACCCATGTGCATGTATGTTATGGAAAAGCAGACAGAGGGTCTTAACCACACAGAGACACATGAAGATACAAGCAGACCCCACATGCACATGGACACACTTCACAGAACAAATGAAAACAGGATTCTGTGCATCCCATGCAACCATAACTGCCCAGGTAGACTTGTTAAACATTAAACATAAAGAAAATATCTGGAATGAACAAAATGTGAACTCTACACATTGTAAAGTGGTAGATGATTTTATGTAAGAGCACAAAAATAAGAACGGTTTACTACCAACACATGTCATAGGGCTCATAATTCAAAATTTTCAGTTCATATGGTGCTCTCTCTCTGCCATTGTCACTCTGTATCTCTCTCTCTTTTACTCTCTTTTCTTAACCCCTCCCTTCTTCTAATTTGGTTTGTCTCTTGCTCCTCTGAGTCTGCCTCCCGCTTCCTTGCCTGTGTTATCTTTCCCCAAAGTGGACACAGTCTTGTAAACAGACAGATCTTTTCACAGAGTAAACAGTTGCGTGTGTTGGCATTGCCTGCTGCATAGAAACAAGGAAGAAAAAAGCAAAATGAAGCAAGAAACACTACTTCAGGTGTCTTCCTGTACATGTTGTTTAATTTGTGGTTTTAGCAACTTTTATGACAAAGTAAAAGAAGGGAGCAAGAGCACACAGCAGAGAACTGGGTTTGCAGAGATGAGTGAGAATGGACTGGCACTTCTCCTGATGTGACCTCATACCTCTGACATCATAAAAGGCTTGAAACAAAGATCATTGTAAGGTAGTCCAAAGCAGTACTATAAGGCATTGAACGGAAATGGTTTGTTTTGACATGATTTAAGATTTTTTCTAATAAACTTATCATAAATCATACCTTTGTTGTCATCATAAAACAAATAATTTAATGTTCTGTAAGTAATGTATACTTGTTATGAAAGGTAAATTCCAAACCGAGAATTCCTCTTTGCATGGATAAATAACTTAATACAATGTGACATAGACTGAGCACAGATCTTTGGCTTTGTCTCCTTGTACTGCTGCAAGCAAAAAACAATGTTATGTACCTTGACAAAAGTTGAAAATCATAAAATCATGACAACAAAACTTCCTCCAAGTGCATCACTTAACCTTGAGGTAAAGTGCATGACCACACAAAGGGATGGCTGACAATATAAACAAAGTGTTTCGTGTACAGTGGCTTGAGAGAGGTCAGAGTGAAGTGATTTCATTGCAGCCTTTTACGTATGGGGCTCACCAAAGCCACTGGTCAGCTTTTTTCTAGATGTACAAACTTCACAGGGAAGTGTCTGAATGACAGCTACTGTGAGAGCCTCTTCTCTATACCTTTACATTATTTGATTTCATAATAATCCATCTAAACTTATCAAAGGAGCATTCCCAATCGCCTTACAGAAAAATATATTTAATAGGTTGAAATCTAAACATAATTGGAGCATGCACATCTCAGTAAAAACTTTCTGCATATCAGCATATCATCTCACTAGAAAAGATTATATAAACAGTTGGAATACTTAAAGGCTGCAAGCATTGCCTTCTGTTTGTTTGAATGAATGTTCGTTGAACGGATTGATCATAGACTGAGATGTACATTGACCTGAGCTTGTATGTAAATCAAGTATTGACAGAAAACCAGCATGTGGCTGCAGAGCCTTCCTTTGTGTTAGGGAATGTCAAGCCTGGACTTAGACATGAGTTTCTACTGCTGCAAACCTTTAAGACCCTTCAGCATTACAAATGAAAATGTCAAATTGCAAGAGCACAGAGGACTGAGAGACTAATGACAACTCGTACCTACATCGTTTGTCAGAGGGCATTATGGGACGTTTATATAAACATGCTAGTAAAACCACTTTCTACAATGAAGCACTGGCTATTTAGAATTCTACCCATGCTGTAGATTTTGTTTCCACAATAAGAGTGTAACAAACTGTAAAGGCTTATAGTAAAGGAAATCATTTAAACGACTGCACAAAATTCAGACAGTTCCATATTCCTTTGATCACTGTGGTCTTGGCTCTTGTATGTTAACAGTTACATTAGCTCACAGTGTGTACATCGAGTATATCAGTATACTCACAAACAGGTATTTCAAACAGTTTCTTGTCTGTGATCACAGTTGTCTCACACAACAGCAAAGGCAAAGGTTACAATCATGGCATTCCCATAAACATCAACATCAACTGTATACTATGTATTTGTCTCAATAGGAGAAACTATTGCATGAGTCTTTTTCCCATTTCATCACCATCAGTGGGACCACATCAAGGATAACCTCATGTGGACCACGCACACTGGTCATGGTGTAAAGGAGGTGCAATTGTTGTCTTTTTGTTAATATTATTTGATTGTACATTTCTGAGTCTCTCTCTTTCTCTCTCTCGCTCTCTTTGCAATTTTTATATGGTCAGATCACAAGACAATAATTTTGAAACTTAAAGCCTTTTCATTAACAATAGTCTCAACACAAACCACACATTTATGTTTATGTTTGAGTCTATTAAATGAAATGGCGAATACCATTAATGCTGGTTTTAGTTGAACAACAATGCATGTAACTATTGCTCGAGGTCAGTTGAGAGGCAATCTTGTCACTACTGACTGGGTAGGTCAAAGAATTTTAAGAATTCAGTTTAAGAATTAAAGATTCTAGGGGGAAAACCGTCTGAAACTACAGAGGTTCAGACCTCTGTGACCTCTTAGCTGCACCCCTGACTGGTACAGGAACTACACTCTTGACAGTAAAAGTCTGCAGAGGGTGGCGTGGACCACATCACTGGGGTTGGGTTGAACTCCCGTCACTGCTGGAGCTGTACACCAAACACTGTCAGAGGAAGTCCAAGAGGATCATAAGAGACCCCACCCACCCAAGCCACAGTATGTTCTTGCTGCTGCTATCTGGCACTTAAGCGTATAAACCAGAACCGGCTGACTCAGGGACTGTTTCTTTCCACGAGTCATCAGGCTGCTGAACAGACAGTAGTGCTCCAGCATGGCCTGTACTCTCTTACACGCAGACTCACATACACTATTTCTCCTTCTCCACCATATCACCCATTTCACTCTGTACTTCATAGGCAATGTAATGGTGTAAAACAGCTTAGATAATAATATATAAGATCTAATGACACTACTTCTACAGCCGCCCCACGTACACACAGGGGCTACTTAGGGTTTGTTTTGCAAACCGATGTCTGTTTGCATAATGAAAGAAAGAAGTGTGTAAGACATACACATGAACAGGTTGTATGTAAATGTCTGTACCATTTCTGGTCTGGCTTGCCAGAGGATGTGCTGATGCCATGGATGGATGTGCCAATGCCGCCAGCAGATGCACCGATGCCGACTCCTACCTGAGGCCCAACATCCACACTGGAGGGACTGCTTGGCCTAGAAATAGAACTATAAATATGGACTTCTACTAGCTGGGCTGCCCATTAGAGGATGGGATCCCTTTTGAGTCTTGCTCTTCCCTAGTTTTTTTCCTAATCCACCACCTGGGGAGTTTTTCCTTGCCACTGTCGCCCCTGGCTTGCTCATTAGGGATCCAGACCCATGTGCTTGTATAGCTGTTTTGTGACAACATGTGTTGTAAAAAGCTTGACTTTGACTTTGACTACTGGAAGTAGCCATCAGAAGATGGGTAAGCTGCAGCTATGAAGGTATGGATGTGGTCTGCAACAATACTCAGACAGGTGTACCCACACTTGGTTTTGAGGTGCCCAAATTGTGCCAAGAAGCTGTCCCCCACTCCAATATACCACCAGCAGCAGCCTGAACTGGATCCATGATTTTATGTTGTTTACTTTAGATTCTGATGCTACTATCCAAATGTTGCATCAGAAATCAAGAATCATCAGACCAGGCAGTATTTTCCCAATTTTCTATTGTCCAATTTTGCTAAGCCCAACCAATTGTAGCCCCAGTTGCCTGTTCTTAGCTTTCAAAAACGGCACCCAGTGTGGTTTTCAAGGTTCAGAAATGCTCTTCTGCATAAATTGTTACTGTAGCCTATCAGCTCAAACCAGTCTGACCATTCTGCTCTGTCCTCTGGCTTCAACAAGGCATTTTTTCTAAGAGAACTGCCACTCAGTGGATATTTCCACATTTTGGATTTTCTGCAAACTTTGCGCATGAAATCCCCAGTAGATCAGCAGTTTCTGTAAAAACTCAGACCATCCTGTCTAACACCATCAACCATGTCTTCAGCAGTTCATCTTAACCATGTTTATATCATGTCTACATACCTAAATGCATTGAGATGCTTTCTCTAGATGTTTAAACACAAATTCATTAGCAACATTCATCAAAGCATAAAGAACTCCACAGTGTAAATCCCTTGCTGTGTCTCTGCTGTAAGCCCACACACACCACAGTAAGTCCTAGAGTTCCGCCCTACCTCATCCCCTCCGAATTACCATGAGCACTGAGTCAAACGGCTTATATCTTTGTTTTTCTTTTTAATCTTGTTCCAGACCTTTGTCATGTAGTTGTGGTGTGAGAGTGGTGTGTGGGGCCCCAGTGTAGGGAGGGAGGTGGAGATTTGTGGCAGGCAGGGCCAGTTGAGCGGGACTGTGTTTGGACTATGGTCCTCTGGGGGAGAAAGGCTCTGAGGCAAGGCAGACAGGGTAAAGAGGAAATCGCAATCAAAATCCCTGGCGCTTTCCCCCTCTCTCTTTCTCTCCCTCTCTCACTTCCTCCATTTCCCCTTCTCCTCTCTACTCTCTCTTCTTTGCTCTTAACCTTTAAAATATGAAAGACTGTAAATGTCCACTGCTTAGCTCTCTTTGTCTGGCTCTTTTGCATTTCCACAAAACTATTTATTCACTATTTCATTCAGTATTATTGTTTCATAATTCCTAATATGTTATTTTCTCATTTCAGGTGTTTTCTCTTTAACTTTCATCATTTCATCATAGAATATCTCTCTTTTCAAACTAATTACTGTTCTTAGTACTACAGTATTTAGGGAAGTATGGTCCTAGCTATTTTCCCAGCATGCACCTAGGCTTATCCCTTTAGAAGCCAATGGCACTTAGCAGCCATGCTGTGGTGTTGACCAAAACCAAGCTCAGTAGTATTCATGTACACAAGATTCCTCTCTCAAATCACAGCACATCCATTCAGTGGAATAGTGGAATAATGGAATACAGAGGACTATGCAAATATCCACCTTAGAAAAGACTATATATGAAAATGAAATGGTGGATAGCAAATTATAACATTTGGTATGGACTGTGTGCATTGTAATGGAGTTTTGCCATGTCAGTAGCTTCTGTACAAATAACAATGTTCTCTTCAGTGAATTATGGCCACTATTAATCTGTCAGTTTACAACTGATGTAAAGAGTAGTTAATTTAGTAGTT
This sequence comes from Brachyhypopomus occidentalis, assembly GCA_020368025.1. Lineage (NCBI taxonomy): Eukaryota > Metazoa > Chordata > Actinopteri > Gymnotiformes > Hypopomidae > Brachyhypopomus > Brachyhypopomus occidentalis. The sequence continues at coordinate 5,687,470 of JAGXOD010000004.1, forward strand.
TGTCGTTAGATCCTGAGTTGAAATCTATTGTTGGTAAAATACTTGAGCTCTGTGAATGAGTGTATGTGTGTATGAGTATGTGTTACTGTGTGACTGTGTGTGTGTGTGTGTGTGTGTGTGTGTGTGTGTGTGGTGGGGGGTGCAGTATGTAGTGGGTGTGGGGGAGGAGGGTATGATGAGCACCGGCTGCTGTTTGTTTATATAAGGAAGATTTCAGGAATGCTGACAGTCTTATACACACACAAACAAACACGCATAGACACACACATGTGTGCATAATAACACAGAAGCATTTCTTTCTTCGTTCTTCAACAGCAGCAATTTACATTTTAATGTTTTGAGGAAAGTGACCATATGAACAATATTCAAAAAGTTCCAAACATATATAGAAAGGTTTTAGGACATAGAGAAATAGAATTACTATGCAGTTACTATACAATTACTATACAAAATATTTAACAAACAGACATCGGATGTAGTGAATAAGACTTGACTGGTTCCATTCAAATGGTTCCATTCAAAAGACTGATACATATGGTCTGTAGTATGTTCTAGTCATCTAACATGACTAATGTTTGACTTGCCACATTTTGCTCCTGTTCAGTCACATTTGAGAAGAGTATAAGAGGCCCCGTTGACATTGACAGAGATGAACAATTTCTTCTTTTTTTTTAAGTTGAATAGCCAGAAACTAAATCCAGATGGACAGACCTCAGCTGCATTGAACAGAAAAAGAGCTGGTAACACTGGGCTGTTAGCAAATTCTCCTGGTCTCAGAATTCCAGGCTCAACCTCAACCTCAAAAGATAAATAACAAGAAATGCTAACCTCCATGTGCTCGCGCATACACCCACCCACACACACAGAGGGGGTTGGGCAGGAATGGGGGTATCTTTTTCCTGTTTGACAAAGCTACCTATAGAAAATATAGCTAACGCATTTGAACTAAAATATTTTATTCTGTAGACTCTGGAATGGTTATGGAGGTTAGGATCCTGGTTGGGAAATGAACTGTTGACAGCTAGGTTAGCAGGACTGCTTTGCAGTTTAGATTTAGCCATTCCATTCCACAATGGAGCTGTTTACTTGAAGAATCTATGCAGCCCCCTCCCGAGGGGTCAGAATAGAAGAATGGGCCGTTGTCTTTACATACTGATGCACAGATTTTGATTGTTCTTCCACATGGTAAAAGTCGAAGGGGATAGAGACATACACTCATATGGTACAGGAAATGCCTTCTCTGACCCAACCTCCTTAGCTACTGCTTAGATTCTGCTCCTTAGCAAAGTCATCAATCAGCGATGTGGAAAAAAAAATCATTACTGATATCTTGGAATAGAATAAATATGCTGCAAATGTGAAATGGACAGATGTGAATGCCAAGAACAAATGTCCTTTTTTAAAAGTAAAATAACATTATTTACGACGCAACAAATTGAATACACATAGACAAAGGTAGCAAAAGAATTTTACAAAATAATGTAGATGTGACAATTATTCAGCAGACGATCTTAATGATCTAATCTCTGCCAAAAAAGAACGTTCTAGCCCACAGTCTTGAGAGTCATTACACACGAAGTCCTTACTCACAAAGACATTGCTTTCACTTCCGAGCCTTTTCAACTCTAATTCTGTTTAAACAACAACCAAAAGAATGTTTTATTTATTCATTTTTAACATTAACAACTAGACCTAAGTATCCAGGTATTCATTTTTGAGTCGGTTTAACCTCGTTCCATGGCTACGAATGATGAGAGAGATAAGCTGGTGTTTATCCTTTAGTCCCGAAGAGATGTCCACAGTCTCCTGTAGAGTGCTTCTCACGTTGTACATTGGGTTTAATAAATTTCTGGTAAACTCTTGCTCCTCTCTTTGTTCCGAATCCTGACCTTGTTTGAATTTTCCTTCTAGCTCAAGAAGCGATTTTTCTACGTTCGAAAACGCCTCGCCGATTTGATCAATCTCTCTACTCAGGTATTTCCCATAAGTGTCTTCTCCGTCCAAATCGTACGCAATGCTTCTTCCAAGACCTTGCAAAACTCTCGCGGAGTCTTCGATTTGTTGTTTAATAATAATAAAATCGTCGCGAATAACCGAATCCCGGTCCTCCTCCACTTCACATGGTCTGCGGTCAAGCCATTTAAAAAGCATTTGGCATTTCTCTGGGTCTTCAGTCTCCTCGTAATCACCGTCTGGAACGAAAAAGTGATGAAACGTGCCGTTTGACATCTCAGGTTGCAAAGGTCCAGTAAAGTCAGTGTTATACATGGGCAATGAAAACAAGCCTAACGCTAAAGGCCATATTATGGGAATCATTCTACCCACTCAGAAGTGACGCTTGCTGCGCTCACACTGACGGACTTCAACATCTGGAATTCCAGAGCACCGCAGCGCCCTTTTTATGTGCGCTCGAGTGAAAGTCTCTCCTTGTCGCCACTTGTAGGCATAGTCTTATCCATAACCTTAACTTATTTTTGAAAACCATGGTGTAAAAAATATTATCGCTTTTACTTTACGAGGTTGGTTTTTTTGCCCCCTCAGGCTACTTGAAATGCAGTTTAGTGCACAGAAGATTTTTTTAGAAATGTAGTTTAATTTTTAATTTGCTACAATAGTTTTTATACCAACATCAAAAAAGGAATCAATGTGGAAATATATTTACATTTTGTTTAATTTGGAAATTTCATGGAGAAGTTATTTTACTTCAACAGAAACACAACTTGAGGACTTTTTTGTATTGTTTTGTCAGTAAAGTCATTGTGTATGTGGGTGGCAGGGTGTGTAATTATTGGGTCCAAAGAGAAATACCACAAAATTCAGTGTGTGTACACATGTTTAAAAGACACTCAAAGAACAAAAGCAACCATTCAACAAGACAAATGCACTCTGAACCTTCCATGGACAAAGTGCACTCATCTAAGTGAAATAAGGCATAGGCAAAATCAAATGAGCCCAACAAAACCAGCAAATTATATGCAAAGTCTATTAGACCCGTACAAATGTTCCCTGAGAAGTAAATGCACTAGAATACACATTGAGTCAGAGAGTAACTTCTGTGTAAAGGTTTACAAAGGTCAGTGAGAAACATTACCAATTAAACAGAAGGTGACAGTGACAATAAATTAAGTGTAATAATGGCCATATGTTACACAACTTAAACAACCTCTGTTTCAATCTAATTGCTCTCACAAACAATATCAGTGATGTGCTCTTGGTGATACGTAAGCTTCCTTCAAAATTGATTTTGATCAGAATGAAAAGGAGAAAGTGTGAAAAGAGCAACACAGGATATGATAAGTTAATGGCTAATGTGACTTGTTTTGCAATTTGTGCTGTGACTCATGTTATCAGCACTTTTCAACCGGTAAGAAACGTCCTTCAAGTCATTCACGCTGATAAGAGGACTCATAGTGCTTTATCTATCTCAGTCTTAGAGAAACATAGTGGGTCGTGGGATTACAGCCAGAACATCTGTACTGCTAAAACTAGACCTTATTGTGATATTTTATTTCCAGTGTACATTAATCGTCGGTTAGTCTACTATGGAGCCAAAGAACCAAGCTGTTGGAACATTTCAAGTATGGGACTATGTGGTGTTCGCCTGCCTGTTCGTGGTGTCTTCAGGTATAGGTGTATTTTTTGCCATAAAAGAGAGAAATAAAGCTTCATCCAGGGAATTTTTGGTCGGGGGACGGCAGATGAGCTGTGGCCCTGTGGCTCTCTCCCTCACGGCTAGCTTCATGTCAGCGGTGACTGTTATTGGAGCTCCAGCCGACGTATACCGCTTCGGGGCCTCGTATGTAATCTTTGGCTTCGCCTACACACTCATGGTGATCATAACTGCAGAGCTTTTCCTGCCTGTGTTCTACCGGTCAGGTATCACCAGCACATATGAGGTACAGATATGAAAGGTTTGGCTGACTGAACAAAAATATCGTATCGTATCATTTTGGGCAAACATTTGTGCCTTTTCTTAGATGGCTTTAGTAAGTTGCAGGGTGTTTGCATACATCAGTGCCTTGCTAGGAACTAGTAGATTTGGAGTATGTGTGTTTTCTTTCTCACAGTATCTCGAGCTGCGCTTCTGTAAGCCGGTCCGCATAGCTGCTACTATCATTTATATTGCACAAACAGTGAGTTTAATAAACTCTTCCCCTATATCAGCTGAGACGTGCTAAGTTAATGACAAAGATCAAGACTGACGTCATCGTTTGGATCTTCACAGATTGTGTACACAGGAGTGGTGGTCTATGCTCCGGCTCTAGCTCTTAATCAAGGCAAGTCATGAATTTAACAGCACCACAATAATGTACGCTTAAGAACACTATGAATTTATGCAGTAAATAAAATGTCATGGATACCTTTTTTGCACAATAATATAATATTTATTTAGGCAGCATTCTAATGATTTATTTGTAAACATTCTCCCACTAGTAACACAGTTCAATCTATGGGGGGCCATATTTGCCACTGGTATTGTTTGCACATTCTACTGCACACTGGTGAGTGATTTGGCAGTGGACTTTTATGCTGACGCTGCACCAGACTTTTCTGTTTCTCTCATTACTGAGATAAAAGTTAAACCAATCCGCGTGTGCACGTGTGTGTGTGTGTGTGTGTGTGTGTGTGTGTGTGGCACAGGGAGGACTAAAGGCCGTAGTATGGTCTGACGCATTCCAGATGGTGGTTATGTTGGCTGGTTTTCTCATTGTGCTGATACAAGGCTCAAACAGGAATGGAGGAATCAGCACAGCATGGAGCACAGCGGAGGCCGGGGGCAGACTAAATGTATTTGAGTATGTCTCACCTAACACACTAAACACATCTACACTAAATACAACTACACACTAAACATGTTTACGTCTCACCTAACCTCTACCCATTAAATATGCTTACGTCTCACCAAACCTCTTCACACTAAACGAGTCTGAGTATGTCTCACCTAACTCCTTGACACTAAATGTGTTTATGTCTCACCTAACCCCTTCACACTAAATGTGTTTGAGTATGTCTCATTTAACCTAGGCTACTACTTTAATAAGTAGCCATGTGTCTGAAGGTGGCATAAACTTTGTATATGTTGTACCGTATCAGGCAACATTAATGTTTGTGTTGTTTGCCTAGCTTTGACCCCAATCCCCTGAGACGCCACACATTCTGGACTGTCACATTTGGGGGCATGTTCACATGGCTGGGCATCTATGGTGTGAATCAGTCCACTATCCAGAGATGTATTTCCTGCAAGACAGAGAACCATGCTCGCTGGTGAGTCCTTTCTGTGGGTGTATGTTGAAGATGCCCTATGATAAGGCATGATAGAAAAAAGAACATTCACTTTCTCCCTCTCTCTCTCTGTCTCTCTCTCTCTCTCTCATTTACACTCAGGGCTCTGTATCTGAATCTACTGGGACTTCTGGTGATTTTGTTCTGTGCTGTGGTCTCAGGACTAATCATGTATGCTTTATACGCCAACTGTGACCCCTGGACTGCTGGCTATGTGTCAGCTCCAGACCAGGTGATTGTTATTCACTGTTGATCTCATGATTCAAACCCAACTTTAGCAGTAAATGTACAACTGGGAATATGTTTACAGCTCATGCCATACTTTGTACTGGATATACTGGGCAACTTTCCAGGCCTTCCAGGGCTGTTTGTGGCATGTGCTTTCAGTGGGACTCTCAGGTAAGCTGCCTAACACCCCCTTCAAAACATCCTCTAGACACATTTACGAATTCAGATTACTGTTGTAACTGTGACATTAATTCAGCAGCATACCAAATCCTGAACTGAGGAAATGAATCCCTGCTATTTGTCGTTTTCAGCACAGTGGCTGCGAGCATCAATGCTCTGGCTACAGTGACATATGAGGATTTTGTGAGCCAGTGTTGGAGAGACCTTTCCAACAGGAAAGCCACCTGGATCAGCAAAGCACTGTGTAAATACCACCATTACATATAAACCTCTTGAGGTACACTTTTCTTCTGTCACTGCACGTAGGACACAATGTGACCTTACCAGACACTTAATTATTAACAATTAGCAGGGTGTAGTGCACATGCTTTTCTTCAACTGCTGTATTGACTACCATGGTTACAGAGGCATGCCAAGATATGTCTGCTTCCGTTAAGGTTTGCACAAGTTGTTAAAGAACATGAGACTTTCATTGAAAATAAATCAAAATTTGAGATAGAGCACATGACCGTTTGACCGCAACTATAAAGGACCTGCACATGGAGATATCCACTAAAAGAAAAACATGACTGGATTTGCCTGCATTCTTTTAACAACTGCTTAAACAAAGCACTTTTAGATTTCAAAAATGAATTTATTAAAGTGAATAAATGTAAACGTGTGGTATTTTGAGTAGATGCTAATTATATTTAGCAGTCATAAATAATCACAAATGAAAATTCCATTTGTTAAATCTGAATGTGTGAAGCTCTATCATAAAAGCCATTGTCAGTGTATGTCACAGGACCAGAAATCTGATCACACTGGAGATAAGAGGGACAAATACAAGCATGACTTCACTCTGAACTCCTGGAGCTTCAGACCTGAGAGGGAGGAGCTAATGTTTGTGCTGAGTTTAGTGAAATCACCACTGCGGAAGTGACAGAACATTCAATTTGCCATACATTTATTTGCCATAAATTTCAAGTTAGGCAATAAAAATGCATGATTAACATTAATCTTACAGGAGAGATGTTATCCATGGATTACGTTCCAGAGTGCCGTTTGTTAGCCGGTCCATTAACCCCTCTCTGCGTGTGCTGCCCCCTGCAGGCGTGGTGTTTGGGGTGGCCTGCACCAGTATGGCAGTGGCAGCGTCGCACATGGGCGCCATCGTTCAGGTGATTCTCCTCTTAACACAAAATCCGCCGCCCAGGCTGCGTCTCCCTAGCCGCGTCCCCAACCTGCCCTGCATAACCTGCGGTTTCTCCCTCCGGTGCTGCAGGCTGCTCTCAGCATCCACGGCATGTGTGGAGGCCCCATGCTCGGACTTTTCTCACTAGGAATCCTCTTCCCTTTCACAAACTCCAAGGTCAGTTTTAAGTAGAGTGTAGAACATCGTCAAACACCCAGACATCATTCAGAATGCAATGTGTCTGACCGCAATGCAGCATTAATGATAATATCTCTCTCCTTTACTTTGATATCCATGACATAGTTACATTTAGCTGTTACAGGTTGTCAGCTGTAAGTCGCTGCATGCTGTTTACGGCGTCTCCTCAGGGGGCAGCAGGGGGCCTGTTGTTGGGCAGCACTCTGTCCTTCTGGGTGGGGGTGGGAGCCTTCATCCACCCGGCCCCTGACACCAGCACACGGCCCCTGCCTCTGAGCACCCAGAACTGCAGTGAAGTAAACCTTACGGCTGCTCTGACCACCCAGACACCTCTCGTAACGAGCTTATCCCCTGCCTCAGACAGGTATAGTAACTTCTGTTCATTGAACCAGTAACGCAACCCTGACGGACAGCTGTCAAGCATCCAAGACAAAGGTTGAAGTGCAGAAAATACACTTCAAAAACAACTTTAAGTGCATTATGGAATACATATTGAACTAGAGGAGAAAACTACAATTACAAAAATGTACAATTCATTAATGTGTGTGGAAACAAAGTTTAGCAAAGAATTGTAAAGGCTGTGGCTTTTTAACACATTAAACATGGGACTTTTAATATGAAACTTTACAAAACATGCAGCCTGTTCTCTTGTGGCAGGGCTGTGCTGGTGGAGTCCTGGTACTCCATGTCCTACCTTTACTACAGCACAGTGGGTTTCCTTGGTACAGTGATAGGCGGCTTGCTCATCACACTACTAACAGGTGACAGGGGGGTGCTGTCTTGAACACATACACATTAATCATCGGAACAGCCCTGTTGGCCACAGATCAGTTGTACGTTGTTCCTTGTTCGATAACTTCAGCAGAAAGAATCTGATAACTGCCAAATGAAACAACTTATCAGTTATTATTTGCAATCACACAGCTGCACAGACACCAAGCTTAATCTAATACTGTATAAAACACTTCCAACCTCGTCACATTACGTCATGTACACGCCTCTACTATAATGTCACCTTTGACAACGCTGTTCCCTGGGTGAGTCTGCTATCCTGGTGTCGACAGGCCCCACTAAGCCACAGGAAGTGCAGCCATGGCTGATTCAGCCGGTGTGCAACCTGTTCTGCTTCTGTTCAGAGAAATACAGGCGCATGTTATGGTGCGGCGTCAATCACGAGGAGGAGAAAGAGGTGAGACACTCGGTGCACACTCTGAAGAGCATACATTGCCACTGCATTGTGTATACTTTGAACAGAGCAATGCTGACTTTACTTCCCATACCAGCAGGATCTGCATGGTGTGGATTTGGGAACAGATTTGGGAACAACGTGCAAGGAACACCCAGACACTGACAAAAGCAACACTGACATAAGCCAAAAGGAGCAGAGTGACGAGATACAGAAGGAAGCTTATGTAAATACGTCTTTTGTTCCAGACACAAAGTTTTAAAATGACTGTAACCTTAAACAACTACTGTATATCCATAAACATTAAAAATCCAAAACCAAAAACCACTCAACTCACTTTAGTTAAAAGATACAATAAATGATTTATTACAGAAAAGAGTGATATTCAAATTTATGTTATAGATTTATTTGTACACATTTTTTTATTTTTTACTTTTTTTAACATGTAAACAGTGATGGTGTAAACAAAGCATGTTGTTGATACAGTTTATGTCACCATGTAATTAAGTACAAATCAGAATATACTGTTTATACTGATCAAACTGGGCTTCATTATCTCATTTGTCAAAGGTTAGAGGTCAGAGTTATTTATAGCCATATTATCTAGAACATTCAGTGAGCACATATTGCCAGTTCACTACCCCTCAGGAGTTAAATAAATTTTGCATATCTCACCAATGCATAATACTTATGTATACACTCTCTCATAACTACACTCCACAATAAGGTTGTGTTCTAACTTCTCAAATATTGGAATATACCCACTGTGTTTTATATAAACCTGATTTGAAAGTAATTAAACATCTAGTCTTGGATATTAGACCAAAGTATCTGACACAGTAACAAGTGTGTCTGTGCCTAATGAATAAACATATTTGAAGTTTTAACCACATCACTATGAAATAGTGCATGCTTTACTGACTGCATCAAATCTTGTTTTTTTATGTGTGCTTTTGCTAGGCATATTCAATACAGACATTTTGTATAGAGTAAAGTGTAATCACCAGATACCAGAGAACAACACTCTCCCATCACACAGCCTGGACAGACAGGTGAGATCAATGACCTACATGGCTGGTTAACAATTTATTACTCAGCTCAATGCCAACACGTGACGGTATATACTAGTGTGACGATGACAGTTGCTCACATACAACAAACTGATCACAGATCAGTTTACTCTGTTCTAAGCATATGCGGGCCATGCAGACTCCATAGTAAAAGTGCACCAAAACACGTGTGATTCTCATAGAATTCCAGACACACACAGCTGTCATGGAGATCATGCATAGATTGCGAGTAAGTCACACATCATGGTAAGAGTATGGCATGTTACAAAACCCTCTCTGTAATGGAACACATAATGGAACAAAAAGCCTTTTGTCACTTGACATGGCCAACTCACTGGAGGGCTACCACTACTGCTAAGTGTGATGAAATTAATAACCATCAGTAGACAAACAAACAACGACAACAAAATAAACTAAAAAAAAAACATTCTTTGCAGCTTTACCAGGTTGGTATGATAGTGTTGCTGAGGTATGGGGAAACATGCTTCTAGACTACTCCTTTCTCTCAGTGACGTAAGGTCAGGCAGTACCACCCATGCAAATAGAAAGTGCAAATTCATCTACTTTAGGAAGCAGATTTATATCTAATTATGAGCTAATAAAAATATGATCAAAAGTTATCACCTGCACACATTGCCAGGGGCCTGAGAAGAACACGCATGTTGGGTTATGGAAGAGACCAGTCAGATACATGCTAGCAACAATCATTTCATTAAAAAAATACACAGACCCACTCACATGCCCTTTCTGTCTTACTCTCACACATACACACAGAGCAACTGCAAAATGGAAATGCACAAGTTAGAACAAGAAAAAAAGGTGAACTCACACAGTACACAAATGTTACAAGGAAATGCTTAACACAAAATAAAAAAAAAGTTAATCCTGATTTTTGTCTATTCTTTAAGACAGTACACGCACAAGTTATTTCTCTGTTGTGAAGTAAGAGAGAGATGATGTCTGTGTTTAACCTCATACTATACATCTGCCTCCGACTACAGTCAAGCAAACTACATGGGCCAGGAGTGAGGGATGATACGAATAAACTTAAAAATCTGGTAACACTTCACAGAGCAGTTCCTTAATTAGTCTAGTAACCCTGCAAGGCCTGATCATGAATGAATACAGTACTGGAAACCAGTCATCTTTTACTGGTCAACGAACATGATGTATAATTATTTTTCTCTAGTACTTAACAGATGGAATAATCTTATGTATTAGCAGCTAGGACAGGGGAACAAGTTCCTATGGATACAAGCTGAGATGTAGTCTGTGTTTGTTTGATAATTCATTCCACTGTTCTGGGTATGTGATCACTCATCCAAAGTTTCCAAATTTAGTAGTTCACCAATCATTTATTTGTTTGCTTGTTCATGTTTTATTATACAGGAATTAACAAAAATCAGACAAAACATTTTATATAGCAGCAGCCAGCAACGTGCCACATAATTTAGTAGTCATGCAAATCACTAGAGAAGTGTAACAATATTAATTTACAGTAGTTACTACATTCATTCATGATTGGTCCTTGCATCATTACTAGGTGAAAATATTCTCCCGTCTCACATTTAATCATTAATAGTGGAACATATTGTGAGCCATTTTGGGGCTCACATATCTAGTAGTTGCAATATTAGTTCAGGAGTTGTTTGTAAAGACACAGACAGATACTAAGGGATTATGTGCAACTGTTGGGCACAGCTATGGTAAACTGCACCTTAACCTGAAACATTCATATTCACAACTTGGCATACACTCTAGTATGGCCATCTCAGCTTACCATCCCACACAGACTATTAAGCCAGGCATCTGAACAAGGACATGTGCCATGAATGAACAAACAAACAAACAGGAAGTGAGAAAAGAGGGAATAAAATACCCAAGTAGAATACATAGGACTCTTCTTGTGAGATGTTGATGAGTGAAGGGGCAAAGCCAGTTTCCAAAGGGGAAAAGCCAGTGTCCATGGGAGTAAGAGGTTCAGAGAGTTTCAGTCAGAGTACAGATAACAGCCGGATGTTAGCTGCCAGAGAGAGAGAGAGAGAGAGAGAGAGAGAGAGAGAGAGAGAGAGAGAGAGAGAGAGAGAGAGAGATAGATAGAGAGAAATAGAGAGAGAGAGAGAGAGAGAGAGATAGAGAGAAAGGTGCTATGAAGAGGGACAAAAGGGGTGTGCGTTGAGGAAAAAAAACCCTCAAAGCTTTTCTTCATCTGCATAGTAAACAATACAGTTGCATGGGTGTTCCATTCTCTTTTGGACATCACAACAGAGTACAGGAGAGAGCGAAGCTGGCAGAGGCCGAGTAAGGAAGAGCGGGCATGGGTAGGAGAGGAGGGTACGAGGGCCAGGATCCCAGCCAGAGCTCCCACAATCCGCTGAAAAGACTCAGTCGGTGCCGTGAGGAATCATGGAGGACAATGGGAGGGCCTCAGAGAAAGTCATGTGTCCTGAGGACCTCTTTGGTGCAGAGCTGGGACTGCCAAAGCTTAGGGGTGGGCAGGTTTCTCCTATTTTAAACAGGAGTAGGCAGTCCAGGATCAGTTACTTCAGTAAAGCTAGCCACCAAAAGCTGTAGGACGGACATGCAAATGTGTGTATATATGAAAATATGCTCCACGCGTGCGTTCCCTGCACAGTTGTCCACTGAATGTCCACGTCAGTGCTGCACGTGCACACGTGTGTGTGTGTGTGTGTGCGTGTGTGTGTGTGTGCTCTTACATCATGTTTTGGCGTACGTCTGTGTGTATGATATTTCAGTCTGGTAGGTAGAGCTAAGGCCACTCGTGGTGAGAACGCTTGCCGTTTTTCTTCCTCTCCTTTTGCAAGTGCTCCAGCTCGGCTTCGTACATCATCTCCTGCATCAGGTACTTCTCTCTACGCATGCGCTCACATAGGCCTTTAGGCACATCCGGGATCAGGTGAGCAATGAAGGTCTTGATGCCAAACACTAGATGCTGGGCACAGTAAGAACAGAATGTAATTATAGTGCTGTCGTGATCAGGGTGGTTCTACATTCACCATCTTGTATAGATATTTTCCAGGGCAACAAAGTGGTTCTCCAAGTCACTAACCTCAAAGACAATGATGAAGGCCAATCTGGCAGCAAGTACATGCCAGAACTGCAAGGTGAACTCATAGGGCTCTGTGCTCCATGGTGGAGCTCTGTAGTCTCTATATCTGCACAGGGGAACAGGAAGCACAGGGCATGCGTAACATTGGGAGCATGATAAAACACAGATGCTTGCAGACATTTAGCAATAAGATTCTCAGGGCGAGAATCAGAGGCATTATACAGTCCAGAAAGTCAAAACCGTGCTGACAGCAAAACTATAAAATCCAAATTCAATATTAAAAACAGTCCAGGTTAAAAACTCAGGCAAACAGGCAGAAACAGGCAAAAGCACAAAGGGGCAAATTCAAGAGAGTAAACAAACACACAAACCAGGTCAAACCATGAAGTACACTGCAGAAATAATGCTCAGTATGCATTCTAAAGGCATTGTTGGCAATACTTCAATATGAGTGTTTGACTGAGTCCTTGTGGGTGGAAAGTGAGGGACAGGTGTGAACTAATAATGAGGAGAGGAAGATCTGGGTAGGTGTCACCAGGAATTCTGGTGATTGGAGTCTGTGGAGCTGTGCAGCATGACAATCTGAACACAGCTACATGTGCATGTTTAATCCAACTTACCACTTAAGCAAAGGCAGTTTACTTATATTTGTACCTGCAGTATCGTGTTTCATATTGACTTCCATTTTTGGGCTCACCCATGTCAAACACAGATAGGCTGCTGTTCATATAGCCCCTTAGACACCTGTAAATCCACACAGAGATAAATAAACAGAAACAACAATATAGTTTTGCTGTAAAGCATAAAAAACTGAGATGTTACTATCAATTTTAGAATAATTTAAGTTACCTTTCCTTTTACTAATGTGGCTAACCAGATGCCACTTGTTCCAACCCATTGCATCAATTTCTTACTGTGACTTACAACACCAAACATCTTACATCATACTACAGCGGGATGTCATTCCAGTATGCCAAGCCAAAATTACAAAACTACAGCATGTCCCCAGATTACCATATTTTAAACAGTAAATTATTGTTGATAAGTCTTAAAGTTGAAGGAGTTCTTGTGAAAATCAATCATTTGTAAAAAAAAAAATAAAATAAAAAAAAAAATACATTAACAAAATAAAAATCAAATCAGAAGAGACGTCCTTACTGTTCATGCTGGTAGCCCTTGTCTACACAGGGACCGTATTTGAAGGCATAGACAAAGCGTGGAATGTAGTCAGAGGTGATGGCAATGACAAAGGCGTTTGTGATGACAGCCACCACTCCAATACCCTCCAGGATACCGTGCCAGATGCCTGGGGAGAGAGGAAAAAGTCATTAAATTATATCGCCATGACTGAAAAAAAACTCCATCATACTGAGAACTGAGCCAAAGACATGTTTCAGATTACATATACACAAATACATACACAGAAAAACTGAGTAAAAAGCCAAACTAAAACAAGTCATAACTGCTCTATGAATATAGTAATGAGGCAATTATTTATCTGAATGCATTTTTGGGGGGGGGGGGGGCAATAATCTTTTGTTGGAGAAGGAGCAGAAAGTCATAACTCTAGGTAACACAGATCTCAGTCTGTCAGACCACTGACTGTCTGGTGTTGGTTGATGAGGGCAAATGAAATATCCTTTAACAGCTTGGGCGCAGCTCTCCATATATGATCTCTTTACCAAACCTCTTCATTCTGGCAACCGCTATGCCATGACATCACTTCCTGGCCATGGGCATTACCCTGCCAATGATGAAGATACATCGCAATACTTGTCCATTTTTTCCATCACAGCTGACCAGGTGATGAGGGAGCTGAGGTGATGGATGCATACTGTGATCTACCTGCTGCACAGATTACTACTACCTAGTGCAGATGTGGAGCACTGGGAGAGTCACGTTCTTTTATTTTTTCATGATTCAGGTGCTAGTGTTCCGGGATAAACTACAAACAGCATAGTTGCACTCTACCCTGGTGTTGTGGATTATGAAACTGTTCATATGTGTGATTGTAGAACTGTGTGTCTGAGCAGACTGATCAGCATGTGGACATCCACAAGGGACTGTTCTCAGTTCGATCCTCTTCACCTTTTACTCCTCTGATTTCAAATGTAACTCTAGAACTCTGAGGCATCATTTGCAAAAGATTACTGCAGGCACTTATTGTGGGGAGGGTGGAGAAATACAACAGCCTAATTCACAGCTTTGTGGCGTCATCTCAACCAAAGCAGATAGTGGTGGGCTTTTAGCATACAACAGCTGTTCTGACTCATGTACTTATCTACAATTGTTACGATCTTCATACTGACTCGAGGAAGGACACAGTTGCGAGAGAGACGAGGATTTATTAGACGGATTACGGACAGAGAAACACAAACTCGCAAAATCGAGATTCGTTTACGTGACCGACGAAGCATAATTTACGAAGCTTCACTTGAATTACAGGACAGGTCTCAAACATGCACTAGCGACAAAAAAAATCTAGCAGGCAAGAAACACTTAGGGAAGGGGAAGAATACCTCAACCGGTAAAAGGTAACGCAGAGATTATGATGCCGAAACCCAAAAAGACATATGCACACACTAACAGTAAGACAGGAATCAAAGCAGGAGTAACAAATCTAAATTAATTGACTATAACACTGAGAAAACACAACGTGATATTACAAACACCTCAAACTAGCTAACCATAGGAAGTTATATCGGTAACAATTAACATAACCCGAATTTGAAATGTATGGTACGAAAAGTAAGTACGATTACTTTAACACAATACTTAGACACGTAACAGAAAAACAACAAGTACTTTAACGCGAAATACTGCGAACTCAAGAAATAAATCAAACCAGACACATGAACACAAAACCAGATTGATTTAACATCAACGCAAAAATGAAAAGGAGTAACTATTAGAAAAACACGGACCTCAAATACATACAACCACGGTGATAGCGGGGGGAGAAAACCCCAGGAGCGGAAACATAACAGCACTAACAAAGCAAAGACCCACACCAACCAAACAAAAAGAGTGGTTTAAGTACTACGACAAGAAACACCTGGAGACAATCATTAAAAGGACGGGCAGAACAGGGGCGTGGAACTAAAAACATTTACAACTCAGAAGTAAGGACAAAGAATACAGGAGAAAACACAACCACCAAATTAAGTGGCAGGGTCGGATGTAACAACAATGAGGACACCCTTCCTCACTCTGACTCTCTTTCGTCTCTCTTCCTGGATACAATTACTAATACTTTCCTTTCTACACTGTCTTCATCAATTAACCTTCTGTGCCCTCTTCTCCAGACCTGAGATATATCCCATTTGCCCCTTGGCTAATGGAAGCACTGCATTCCCACAGGAGATGACTAAAAACTCGGAAAGGCAAAGTGGAGGAAAAGTCCACTAGATTCAGATTCAGACCTAGATTCAGACCTCAGTTCATACCAGTCTCTACTTTGCAAGTCCTCACAAAGTCTTCCTACTACAGAGGAAAATTTTTATCATAAGCATGTGATCCATGCAAACTCTTCAGGATTTTTATTGTCTCCATAACCATCCCCCTCCCACTCCTCCGTCCTGTCTCACTCCAGTGGATTTCAACACCTTCTTTGAGGAGAAGGTTGTGCCAATCAGTCAGTCCTTTTGCCCTCTTCCCACCACTGTTCATACACCTACATCCAACTCTCTGGATTATTTTTCTCTCCAGACAAAATCTCCTCCTGACTTCCAACTCCTGACGTCCAGCAATCTGATTAAATGCCTACTGGATCCCATTCCTTCCACTCTGTTCCAGACAATCTCAAGACTGTCATGGTGGTACCAATCCTAAAGAAGGTCACACTTGACAGATCCAAAATAAAGAATTTCAAACCAGCATGACTTCTCTCAGTGGGTTTTCTCCGGGTACTCCGGTTTCCTCCCACAGTCCAAAGACATGCATCCTAGGTTGATTGGTTACTCTAGATTGCCCGTAGGTGTGAGTGTGTGCGTGTTGGCCATGTGGTGGACTGGCGAACTGTCCATGGTGTACCCTGCCTTCGCCTGGAGATGCTGGGATTGGCTCCAGCCCCCCCGTGACCCCGACTAGCGGGAATAAGCGGTACGGATAATGAATGAATGAATGAATGAATGACTTCTCTCATTTCATTCAAAAGTTCTTAAATGAGTAGTTTACAATCAGTAGTCTTTTTTTGCCTCACCCAGAACCAGCTCCACAATTCCAATCAATCTGGCTTCAACAGAAATGGCCCTCAAAACAGTACCTGTCAGGTAACATAGAGAGGATCCACATTCAATCTATGTAGAATCTCCACCCATGTCTCCCAGGGCTCACTGCTCACTGCTGAATCATGCTCTTTGTCTACTCGCTCTCTTTGTAATAGCATATTTTCTCATGACTTCTCCTACCACTATGCTCTGCTGATGACCCCCAACTAATTATTTCCATCCCACCTTCATATACTCAGGTTTCCAGGTGTACCTCAGCATGTTTGATTGCCTTGACTGCCTTGCTAACAAGCCTTACATCCAGCATAATGCAAAATGCCGGATGCAGTAGTGTAAAGCACACCACAACTGGACTCTAGAGCAGTGGAGACATGTTTTCTGGACACGCTTCTCCATCTAGAAATCCGATGGATGAGTCTGGGTTTGGCGGTTGCCAGGAAATTTTTTTTGTATGACTGCATTGTGCCAAGTGTAAAGTTGGGTGGAGAGGAGAATATGGTGTAGGGTTGTTTAGTTTGGTGGAGGCAGGATTATGGTGTCATGGTGGAGTTGGGCTTGCCCCTTAGTTTCAGTGAAAGGAACTCTTAATGCTTTTGCATACCAAGAGATTCTAGTTAATTTCATGCTCCCATCTTTGTGGGAACAGTTTGTTCAAACATGACGGCACACCAGCGCACAAACCAAGGTCCATAAAGACAGGAATGAGTGAGTTTGGTGTGAAAGAACTTGACTGGCCTGCACACAGTCCTGACCTCAACCCAACACCTTTGGGATGAATCAGAGTGGAGACTGTGAGCCAGGTCTTCTCGTCCGACATCAGTGTCTGAACTCACAAGTGCGCTTCTGGAAGAATGGTCAGAAATTCCCATAAACACACCCCTAAACATTGTGGAAAGCCTTCCCAGAAGAATTGAAGATGTTATTGCAGCAAAGGGTGGGTCATCATATTAAACCCAATGGATTAACAATGGATGTCACTCAAGTTCATATGCTTGTGAAGGCAGACAAGCAAATAAATTTGGCAATATAGTATACAAAAGATTCAGACCCTTTTCTCACAGGAAACTACCCAGGTGCGTATTCAGTCTCCTATCATCTCAAAGCTTGACTACAGCAATTCACTACTTGCTGACTGTCCCCTACAACTGATCCAGAATGTAGTGGCATAACTATCTTCAAAAGTACACGTCACTCCACTGCTGCGTTCTCTTCACTGCTTTCTAGTAGCTGTCTGCATCAGATTTAAAATCATTGCCTACAAAGCCATACACTGACCAGCATCTTCATACATGATGACAATGGTCAAAGCCTGATTCATATCTTGAATTCTTCGAACCTCAAGTACAGCTTGGCTTAAAACACCATGCTTCAAGTCTCAAAGAAGACAATAATTGAGAAGCATTGCCTGTCCTGGTCCCCAGATGCTGGATTGAAGACTTCTCTATTTGTGGAATTTTTGAATGACCATTGATCCTGCACATATGGAATTCATACTACCTTTGAGTACTGTTATTGCACCTATCGTCTGATATAGAGTTTCATCTTATTTTGCATTTCTAGACATGAGCATTGATTCCTGCATTTGAACAGTATTCTAATTCAAATGCATCCTAAGTGCCATACTGAATGCTGCTATGTGCTGGTACACAAAACATCAGAATGGCTGACTGAGTATCATAGTCATATCATCCGCATGAGTCATGCCTCTGTCTTCACTTATTAAACTTAGTCTCTGAATGGCAATTAAATTTAAATCTTATTTTGGGGAATAAATACCCACATATAAGTAAACAAACAACCAAACAAATAAACAACCAAATAAATAAATATTACATTATTAACAGTAACTAAAATGTTAAGCATCTGCTGATTAGACTTGCACAGCAGTTGTAGGTATTTTAGCATATTCCTCCATACAAAGACAACAGCATGTTTGAACAGCGTACTTCAGATCATGCTAAAATACATTTGATCAGTCAAACCTACTCTGGTGTTGATTTACTCCTGTGTAGAGGATTTTCCTCTTGCATGACCAAAACTCTTTAGACTTCTAGATCACAGACAGATGTCCTGATTCTGCTGTACAATTACCTCATCCAGCTTGGAACTCATTTTTCTCTCACTGATTGCAAGCCATCCAGGCTCTAAGGCAGCAAAGCAGCCTCGCACCATTATATTATCTCCCTCATGCTTCACAAAAAGGGTGAAGCATCTGGTGCAATGGAATATAGTGTCTTCAAAAATAATGCTCTACATTTACATTTAAAGGTTTGACTTTTGTCTCATTGTGCCACAGAATATTGCTTTAGTAGTAATGTGAAACATGTAAGTGATCTTTAAAAAACATTAGATTGGCATCAGTAGTTTTTAAGAGAGTAGTGGGTTTGCCTACAATAACCTGCCATTGACTACCAACCTCTTGTTCAGTTTTTTTTAGACTCATGGACACAAGTTCAAAGGACACTTGTAGATCATTAGCAGTTGGTCTATGTTTATGACTTCTACAGCATATACATACAGTGAGTGACCTTTGTGAACCATTTTTTAGAGATCCTTTAGAAACTCATTCTGATCTTATTAGCTTTGATTGGTTCTCTTGTATGTGCCTCTACCATTGCTTTTGATCAGGCACCATATGGCACGATTACATATATTGCAACATGACAGTTTAGATAACTAAATTTGTGACTTTTTTGTATGGCAAGGCAGGTCAAAACTCACACCGAAACTCACACTGAAATGTGAAATTACACATGATTATAATTAACCTACTAATAATGTAGCCCACATAAACCTTTGGTTACTAGAAAGCTTACAAATTTATAGTATTTGTATAGTATAGTATTTGTATTTGTGAGTTCCATACCATGGCTTTGGGGGAAAATTGATGGCATGTCTATTTGTTCTGGCTTTGATGGCTCTGAATGTTCTGCTATTAACCTTGCTGGAATAGGTGAGGACAAGGGTAAGAGGGGTTGCCTATAATCATGTATGCTTTGTAATCCCACAGTTGTTGCCAAAAGTTTTGAGAAAGTTTGCCGCCTCAGTTTTTATGGTGGCAATTTCTATTAACTCTAGATTGTGAATAGTGATAAGATGAATTGCAATTAATTGCAGTCATTACCTGACATTAAAATGACCTTATTACAAAAATGACAGGACACTAACTGCTCAACTTCCTTTCTGCAAGCAAACTCACTACTGTTGGTTATGAGACTGGCCATGGTGGTGTTGTCTAGAAACTTCAGGATCTTTAGAGCTGGCTCATGGGAGCTGCGGTCATCGTTGTCAAGACTAAACACCTGCTGCTTTCTGTTTGGCAGGAATTCTGTGATCCCTCAACAGATGGTGACTGGCACAGAGCGCTGAGACTGCTAGACCTGAAGCAGCTCTGACACTCTGATGGCACAGGCCAAGCTGAAGTCCTCAAACAGAGCTAGCATTGGTCCCTGGACTGTCCAGATGCTGAATGATGAGGTCCAGGTCTAAGTTCAAGTTAAACACACCACTGACAGCCGTATATATTATATACAAGAACTGAAGGGGATTCCAGCAAGGGGTCTGCAATAATGTTCAGGTAATCTAGTACTATATGTTCTTCACTACAAGGCGACTTGCCTGTAGTCATTTAGTCTAGAAATCTAGATTTTAGTCAAGAGATTTTTATCCTCTTTATTTATAGTGTGTGCATGGGCAAATTATGTACAATTTGGAGACTGTTTTGCAGATGCACTTATAGCATAAAGTTAACAGCCAGTACACCAGTTTGTTTGGAATATGATGTTTATTAAATATTTGGTGTCAGTCTATGGGAGTTGAGCAGGCTGATGACATGGGGGAAAACAGTCTTGGCTGTGAGGGCCCAAATGTTTTGGGGCATCTTCTCAGATGGCAGGAAAGGGAAGATTTTGTGGTTGGCTGGTACCTTGAAAGCATCATGTGCATAATGGAGGGGAGAGAGACCCCAATTATCTTCTCAGCTCTCCTCACTATCCTCTGCAGGGTTTTGCGGTCTAAGCAATTCCCAAACTAGGCGGTGATGCAGCTGCTCTGGATGATCTCTACTGTCCCTCTGTAGAATATGGTGAGGATGGTGGTAGGTGTTGGTAACTCTGAGCTTCCTTCAGCCTCCTCAGGAAGTAGAGTTGGTGTTGGGCTTTTTTGGCTAAGCAGAGGGTACTGAGGGTCCAAATCAGGTTAACTACTAAGCAGACACCAAAGATTGGTCTTTGTGATGGTTTCCACACAGTAGCCATCCTTGATGAGTAGGAAGTGATCTCCATGTACTTTCCTGAAGTTTACCACTGTCTTTTATGCACATTCACAGGCTGTTGACTTTGTACCAGTGTTAGCTGCTGCACCTTCTCTCTTGAAGCATGTGGGAAGAGAGCATGTGGGATGTCCCAGTAATCTGATGAACTGGTGATAATTGAAAACTGGTATTAATTGTTCACACCAATAGTTGAGAGTTTGATGGTGCATGATGAAACAGTCTGGGTCAGGATTTTTTCTCACCTTGTAACCAGAACAGCCTGCTAGGATACTGGTCATTAATGGCAAAAATAACACTTTGTAATCTCTCGGAGGCCTTTCTAAACTGTACTTTGGTTGTTTGCAGCAATGTGGCTTTTCTTATTGTCTGAGTCTCTTTGCTACCTTGGTTCCTTTCTTCAGATTGTTTTGCTTCTTTGTAAAGAGATCTGTTCTCTCTGAAATGCTGCCACCTTTTCCACATGAAGCTGTCCAGGTCTTGTCTCCAACTGTTTTGCAGATTATGGCAGGTCTTGAATTTAGGATTCCATTTTTATTTTTGTAAACAGCATAGAGCTGTTCTTCAACTTGGATGAATACACATTATTTTACAGTGCTGTACCAATGGTGCAAAATGTTCCCTTACTATGTGGCACAAGTGTCATGTTCTCGTACTTGGACATTTCCTTAGCTAAATTCACACTGATTGTCTCCAAAAATGATGAGTAGCGAGTCCAGATTCTCTCTTTCTGCTTTTATGATCAGATTGGCTAGTAGACATGCACACATTGGTGCCAGTATGCAAATGCCAGAAGACAACTCTCTGGGAGAGTAATATGGCTTGCAGTTAATAAAGGGCGACTCCAGAGATGGAGTAGATCATTCTAACATTAACATGACATCTTTGTACTAGCATTGTTTGCCACAGGTCTGCTCTGTGTCCCTGTTTCCTCTGAGCAACTGGAAATTAGGTAGGTAAAGTATACAGTCTGGGGTTAGATCAGGTGGTCAAGATGCCATAAATCAGAGGGCAGGTGAGGTAATAAATAAATTAAAAGTATTTGCTGACTATATTAACAAGGATGAAATGCAGCAGAAATCAAAATTCATTAGAACAGGCATGATTTTACCAATATTCAATTGTCAGATTCCTGGTTGATTGTCAGGAGTGGGAACCATGTAGTTCTGTGTAGCTCATTCTCTTCAAGGATCAAGTTCTATGCTTTTCTGCTCACTACAGCCTTTCTGATAACTAGAGTCAGTCTGGCCATTCTCCTTTGATCTCTCTCATTTACAATGTGTTTCTGACTGCAGAACTGCCACTCACTGGATGCTTTTTGTTTTTCTATCCATTCTGTGAAGAGACTACTGTGCATACAAATCCCAGGAGATCAGCACTCTGTGAAATTTTCAAATTCCAGTCCATCTGGCACCAATAACCATGCCATGGTCAAAGTCACTTATATCACATTTTCAACCAATTTTCGTGTTTGACATGCATGCATTATCTGAAGCAGTTGACCTATGACTCACTCTTGCCTGCATGATTTTATGATTGGATGACTGGATAGTTACATGAATGACCAGATGTACAGGTTTTCCTAATAATGTGGCCTGCATCTGATTATACAGGGAGAACAATAGGACTAAACTTGAACTATGTGAGATCCATGCTTTGCTCTGGTAGGTTGTGAAAACTCCTGTTCATACTAACCAGGGTATGGCCTGTCACATACTGTCAAGTGCTGTCAAGTACTTGTTGGGCATTGACCAACCCTGGGCTTGAACCCATGTCTTGCAGGTTCCAATTTGTGCTATGTAAAAATAAAAGTAAATCCAGGTTGTGACATAGCTTAGGCAGAGGCAGCAGCGTATGTCTCTCCTCTCCACAGGCATGATACTGTATAACTTCTTCAACAGCAATGTATGTTTAGATCTGCAGACTACCAATATTAATCACTAAACTACAATGTCCTCATTGTAATGTGAAGGTTCATTATATCTTCACTATTTCCATAGTATAATTTTGCACTGTACTATTACAAATAATTTACAGTGCTATGTAACTTCTTCATAAATGCTTCCTCAATACAATTTTATTACTTAATACCTCTACATACACTTTATTTTTGTACAACTCATTTTATTACTGTACTATACTCCAATATACCTGCATGTCTATGCTGTTCTGTTTTTTTATAGTTCTGCATATATGCACATTGCACTCCTCTGTGTATTTTACCTACATTATATAGCATAATATATATTGTATTTTTGTTTGATTACTGTCAATTACAACAATCCAATCCAGGCTGCTGAAGAATCTCTGTTTCCCTCCAGGAATCAATAAAGTTTTATCTTATCTTTTATGAGGCAATATATCTACATAATAATACCTACCTGCGTACATCAAGTTCTTGGGAATGATCATTATCAATTTACATTGTGACACTGAAAGAAATCTCACTATAATTGATGTCCTGCAGCCAATAACATTTGGCTTTTAACTCTTATCCGAATTAATTTTTTTGTTGCATATATGTACTTAGAGAACAATTTCAGATACAAATTAATTTATCTTTTTTACTGTAGTCACAAGTCAGAGTGGCAAGCAATTCAGACTGACCGATGTCAGTAGCTCTGGCTGGCATGGGTCTTCTCCACTGCGTTACAAACTTGTACGCGTCCAGCCTGATCTCGATGATGTTGTTGAGCAGAGCCAGCAGAGGAGCCAGAGGGAAGGCCGCCACAAAGATGGTGGTGAAGCCGAACTGGAGGACTGCGCAGAGTATGAATAGGTTACCTATCTCTGATGTGTTAGGTTACACGTAGAACGTATGGTTGGTTCTAGACTTGTAGTGTTTGACTAGAGCTGGGTTTCAGCATACATATAGCCTTTCCCCAATGGGTTCAATAGGCAACGGGAAGCCATGATCGACAGTCCTGCTCACCCATCTCTAGGTATTCATCCACCAGGCCATGGGCGTTCATGGGCTGCAGGTTCCAATCTTTGTCCCACTGGGGCAGCTGTTCTTTGCGTTCCACATTATTCTGCTCTCCCACTCGCCTCATCTTCCGCCGAGACCACCAGTTCTGCAGCAGCCTGGACACCACAGCATGAAGTGACAACATAGCAAAACATGATGCCTGATCTTTCCAAATTAAACAAATTATACTCCAGAACGCAGCACATGTTACTTAGCTGTCAACAACATGCTACTGTACAGTGTATCCTTTTGTCATCAAAGTAAATAAAGCACATCCTTCCATCTTATGTCATCTGCAAAATTATGGCAAACATATACTCACATTTTGGGATGTACTAGGTCTGCCAAGCCAGTTATTCAAAACAAAAGTAAAATACCAGGTAAATGAGCACAAAACAATATCAGAGAACAAGTAGTGTAATGTTAACTATGATGGTGCACACCTTTACAGTCTATAAACATTAACTGCAAAAGAAACCTAAACACATTTTGTTTGCTCCTAAAGTGCTTCAGTCAATCTTCAAAACCTATACACAGTAAGGGATGTGGTGGTTGGGGTGTATATAATGATGTGGGCATCTATCTGAATACTGTAGTGCTTGAAAAAGTGCTTGAAAAAACCACTGAGGCACAAAAACAGGAGCTAAGAACTCTGTGCCTCCTTCTGTTCTAAGAACTCTGTGCCTCCTTCTGTTCCATGGCTACCATCCCTATCTGTGTCACATCGTACTGACAACAAATCTGCAAATGACTAAATCTGCAGATGTTTTAAAGGTGGGATACTCATTTTACATTTGCATTTTGGGCATTTAACAGACACTCTTATCCAGAGCGACTTACAAAGTGCTTTGCCATCTGTTCACAGAATGAGGGTTCTCCCAATTCTCTACAGTTCCTGCCTCTTCTAATATTATCGACAAAACAAACCTTATCCTTTAAAAAAATTAAAGAAAGCATTTGATTCATCCATTTGCCACATTGAATAACCTTAAGAAAACTCTTAACAAAAATAAAACCCACACAAACCTCGGAAAAAAAAAGAGATCAAAGCTCACAAAAATGGAACGAACAGTTCATCAATATAAACAAAGCCTGAGAATAAACAAAGCATCTACAAAGACATAATACTCACGGATAGCCGAGCTCCATGAAGTTATTCCAGATCTGTTTCAACACCATTATCACTCCCATTTGTAAGCACAGATCAATCAGGCAGCCACTGGGATGGCACTGAGAACAAAACACATGAACCACATAAACACGCAAAAAAAATAACTCCACCAAGTTCAGTCAGCTGCCAGGACTTGTTCTGAATTTTCAGACCACTGGAGATTCAGGACAGTTACATTTAGCTGAAGCAGATGCTGCTGGTAAATAACAAGGCCATTGCCCAGAGCCAATGGGAGCTTCCATGTTTGTGCTGGTTATGCATGTGTCAGAAATTTGGCTACCAGCACTGCAGCCCAGCAGAGCACGGGGAGCTGGGCCGATGGTGATGCAGCGGGGTGATGTGGGGAGCGAGCAGCCCTACAGGACAGTGGGGAGTGAGCAGCCCTACAGGACAGTGGGGAGTGAGCAGCCCTACAGGACAGTGGGGAGTGAGCAGCCCTACAGGACAGTGATGACAGAAAAGTGTGAGAGCTATTTCAGCACAGATCAGCCTCACCCACCTCCTCCATTCTCCAACGGTTAAAAAGCTTATTATAGTCCCCGGGCCTGCCAGCAAACCTGTGAAAATCCACAAAGAAGGGAAGGAAAGAGAGATGAAACTTTAGTTTCAAAATTCAATTAGCTGTGTGTAATCTTATTCTGAGAATAGAAAGGAGAAAATGCAGTTGGAGCACATAATATTTCACAATATCAGTAGATAAACACACAGCTCCAGCAGTATTTAAACGATGGGAATATTTATGGAAATAGAATAGAGGATAAAAGATAAACAAATAAAAAGCCTTATCTGAAGGAGAGACTTTATATATGAACAATTCAATGTTGACAATGAGTGCACTATTTCAAGGCTCAATGGGAGGCAGGAAAAAAAAGTTTAAAAATTAATTGAGCTTATCTGAGCAGTATTTCATTTAGCCATTAGAATCTCAATCTGTGAAGGATCACCTTCCTAGGAAGAACGCTATGTAAAAGGTAGAGCTGTTCAGATTGACAAACTGGAAGAGGAACATCTTGAGGGCGAAGCTGTTCTCCCATTCGGACTCGGTGCGTGGATGTTCTGCAACACAAACCAGAGCCCTGTGACCTTTGCCTGGCCATGGTTAGCCATGCTGCATATGCAAGTGGTTAGGGCAGCCCCATGCATGCAGGGCATGCTTTGAAGCTAAAATGAAGGCATCTACAGCCACTGAGTGCCATTCAGGAATGCAGAAAGTCAGCGTGCTTAAAGCTTGTGGAACATTCTCTTATTTAGATGGCATGGTTACCGATCCAAACATGGCAATATTCGAAACCTACCTAGATTAGTCAGCAGATAGGCTACTTTCTCATAAACCTGTCAGAGAAGAACATGTTTAAAAACAAAATTGCAAATCAATCATTTATACAGCAAAAAATGGCAGTCATTACATAAGGGTTATACTGTATAATATTTGCATTCAACCAGAAATGTATGTATTACTGTGAGTTGTAAGGTAATATTAACCACACCTTGTCCTAGTTTATGTCTGGATTTCATCAGACAATGCAAATATGCAGACTGTGGTAAACAGTCACACTGATTTTACACTGTAACTTATAAATGTACAGAGAACAGATGCTGACCACATTGAGGGACATGATGATCATGAAGTTGATGCAGACTCCGGTGCCAGAGGTGGCAAACTGCCAGTTCTTTTTCACAAACTCCCACTGGAAGGAAGCAAATTTCTCCATGGCAATAAGCCGAAATACCACCACAGCGAAAACCGCTGTCAACACCAGGGAGATCTTAAATGGATAGAGAGACAACGAAGCCATGAAGGTTTCCATTAATATAAGAACAAAACTCAGACCAAAAGACATCCTAGTTCTCCATCTATTAAGCATAACGTTTGGTTTGGCAACTGCACCAACTTGTGAGGGCCACTAGGAGGAGACAATAATCTGTGTGAAGGATACTGTTGAGGTTTATGAGTCTACACTTCCAGGAAATGTATGATATGGGTCAGACTGGCATAATGTGATAAACTGTGCTTTAGGATTTTACTTTAGTGGCACAGAATGAAAATAGTTGTTTATTAGCCTTGATATAGCAGCCTACCATAAAGAAGATTCCAGACACAGAGACCATGAGGCGACTGAGTTTGTCTGTGAAGGGTTGGAAGGGCTCTGGCTTGCCTGAGATGGGGTTCACTCTCTCCTTCCTTGAGTACTTTGCTTCAAACTGAGGCCGCAGTTCCTCCTTATTGACACATGCACGTTACACATACAACATATGTGCTCCATTACATTCCTAACTCCACAGTGAAAGAATATGGTGTGGTTTATTAATTTGCACATAGATGGCATCATTGTTTGTTTTCACTGGGTTCAGTAACCTGCCCCAGGAAGACTATAGAGTTGATGATGATATTATGCAGGATCTTTCATATGGGCTGGATGACACAAGTGGCCAAACTACCTCATGTACTGAACATCTACTAACTTAAAAGAAATGTGTTTGCTTAAAGGTAGATATGATAGTAAACACATTTCGAAATACACCAACAATGTTAGAATTGAAAGTGTCAAAGGCAGTGGCACCAAGATACCCTTGGTGGGCCTCTACTGGTAGAAAGCAGTGTTGATGAGTCTAAATTCTGGCATGTGATGTAAGATGTTGGCATGTCATGTGGGATAATGTTCTTAGTTAGACTACCTTTAAGACCCAACGCGAAACAATAGCCAACATTTCCTCAGAGGTTTACACATGCTATGGCAGCAGGAGATTAATGCGTAGAGTCCGGGGCAGAAAGCAGAGCATGCACCAAACACGACAGACAGGAGAACAGTAGGAGGCACACTCACAGAACACACCACCACACAGGATTTACACTAAAAGAAACACAACAAACAGCACAGATATTGGCCAAACACAGCCTTCAGTTATTTACACTCTAATGGCTAATTCCAACAGGTCATGCTGCTATTTCAAAAAGATCTACTAGTAAAGTGGAAACAATGAGAATATCCTTTGTGAATGATGCTGAGTGTATGTCATAAGCTAAAGATAAGCTGACAACTGTGGTGGGGTTCTAGCTTGAGACTCACCTCTTCCTCCTCCCAGTCAATCAAATCCCAGTCATAGGTAAGTTCCGCTCTTCTTCTCTTCCAGAATTCGAGGAAGACTGTGGCTGTAGACACCAAAAATCCAAAGAGTAAGCAGGATATCACTCTAAAGGTTGAACTTTAGACCCATAGAATACTTACATATTTCTTACATATGAACATAAACACAATCCTACAACAATTAAGAAAATGATGTTTATCCAATGAGGACGTGTCGTACATTCTTCTTCGATTCATCCATTGATATACACAATACAAAAATGTACCTAACAATCAATTCCTAACTGCTATGGGGTATACACTGTATTATATTTGCTGTGTTTTATAACCTATCTAAGAACCTTATAACCTATCTCAAAAAAGGCTAATGTTGATTCTGACGTTGTGTCTAGTTTCGCTTAGTATATGAATACCATTCAGTGAAGGTTTGCTTGGGTTTGTGGTATTAAGGGATATTACAGCCCTAAAGTACAGCTCTCTCTCCTGCCAAGTGATTAAGCTGCCAACCCGTGGGCTAACCCTAACCCTAACCAGTTAGATGTCATCATTACATATGACATGCCCATTGGCACATTACACCACCGGACTATTTTGTGGTCTGCAGGACTCTGGCCTACAAGTCATCCTCATGCTGTGTATCAGTGAGACTGTTCTGCTAATGCAAAGAGACTGTTCGGGCTTAGTCAGAATATGGCTTATTTCCATCCACTTTATGTTGCCTCAGGAATACAGAACGAGGCTGATACATTTTACGATGTTTTTGGACCAATCTTCTATTAGGTTATGCCTATTAGTAGAGCCAAAATTACACTACTTGATAAACTCTGGATGATACACAAAATTAAATTGCTTATTAGAATCAAAATATAAAATTCAACACTCAAAGGTGACCCACTCAATCAAAAAAAGCAAAAAGAAAGTCTTAAGAAAGTTATAGAAAACTTGTACAAGTCAGATAAAAGTCTAATGGGTATAATGATGTTATTCAATGCCAAATGCAGTTGTTTCAGGCACTTACACCATGCAACAGGATGAACTTTTGTAAGTCGCTCTGGATAAGAGCATCTGCGAAATGCCGTAAATGTAAATGTAAATGAATGTAAGACTCAACCTACATTTGTCCTCTGTCTGGACGAGCATGTTCCCTAACACCCCTTGTCTAGAAGATGTACAGTCAACATTGGGATATCAGCTGATAGCTATCAGCTATGCATCTTTACTGCTGAGACAAAACCACTTCTCCAAAAATTGAATAGCCATAAGGCTGTAGGGACAGATGCAATGCCAGCATGGATACTGAAGTACTATAATGAGTAATTAGCACCTGTACTGACACATCTGTTTAATTCATGTCTGGTAGCACATATCTGTTCTTCTCAGTGGTAGGATTCAGTCTGCGCTATAAAAAACCTACAGTCTACAGTTCCCTCAGGACCTCTGACTGATGTCCTTGCTGGGGATTAAAAATCATTCTCCTCAGTAAGATTGAACATGCAATCAGAAACACCCAACTTGAAGAATAGATAAACTATTTCTGATTTCTTACAAGCTGTGCAAGGCTGGCAGAATGCCCAGCTCACAGGACATTTCTCAACTTTTCCAGGGCCTTTGATACAATCAATCATGTTCAAATTCTGTCTACATTAGCCTATCCTATGGCATTTCAAACATCTATAGCTGGTCCTGCATAGCTACCTCATGGGGAGACAACAACTACACTGGGGTATCTTCTACAAAACATGGACAAGACCGTATTCCACAAAGTGGGTGTTTTCACCTCTCATTTTTGTTCTCTGTATAAAAATATAAGATCATATGCTGCCTTATGATGTGTCACCCATCAAGTGTGCTTCCTAGATGTGCTGATGATCCATCCATAGCTGCCCTGTTGATGGGATCTCTTCCTGGACACATACAAGCTGTTTTTTTTTGCTTTCAAGCTTTTAGGTGCTAATGACACATGATGATACATTTCTCACATGACACTAATTTTGATTATTGTTAACAAAATAAAATTAACATTACTAAATTGCATTGTGAAAGATAAGCAATCCCCACAAATATGTCCTATATAATCAATAGAGTCCACCCATGCATACATTACATAAGGGTTGTTAAGTGTGCAGGCCTCCCACCAGATGATTCATTTCACATTTATATGACCTTCATTCAGACTGTCTGGGAGTTTGCTTCTCCTGTCTGGGCAGAACTTAAATGCACCCAAAGGAGGTGTTTTAGACTTATCAGACAAACAAACATTATTCTACCCAGAGGAGACAAGAGTGGAAGCTACCAGGAATTATATGAGCTGGATTCTGCTAGTCCTAAGACCTTTTCATGCACATCTGCCTGTTAGCCATTCCCTATGAAATGGTAGGAAACTTGTCCTGCCATTAACCTGCACAAAAAGACACCAGCTATACGTTTGCCTACTGCTTTTAAACTACTATCATTGAATGTTTATATTGGACTGATTATATGGATCAATATGTCAAGAATATTATTAGGATATATTATTAGGAGGTCAAGAATATTTTTAGGAGGTAAAAAATTCCACTGGTTGATCCTGAAGTATTTGTGGTGTTGAACTTGTTTATTGAGCTGTTTTTTCACTTTTTACAAACATCTTATTTCATGCAATAAAACATCATGCTACAATGTTTATTAATAAACTTGAACTGCCCCAAAGCCTATATGGGTTTATCAAGACACACTTCTCTGATGCTGAAGGAACAGTTTATTATAGCTTGACCCACTTTTGCTTAAAGAATGAGATGGAGAGAGAGAGAGAGAGAACAAATTGCAGCTCTGTAAATTGCAAAAGTTTCAACTTTTCTAAAGCTCACACACTAAGAAAATCATCCTTCCTCTACTGTCTTCAGGTCCCAGCAGGGCTCTGAGGTTTCTCTTTCCTTCAACTAGGATGGCACTGCCACAGCTGTGGGAAGGTCTAATGTATATTTGTTTGGCTGGAACCTAAATGGTTCAATTAAGGGGAGGAATGCTGTCCCAAGACTTTCTTCTGATGATTTATTTTGTACATTTATTACCATACAATTTAATATTTTAACCTGTAACATCTGAATTAAGGAACAGTAAAATCAAGAATATCAATATGCCTTTGTTTAAAATATATATTTAAAAATGAAAGGACTATTCCTGTGTATAGATTGCAGCTTAGCAAAGACTTTTCCCACTATCTCTCAGACTGTTTTCACAATTATCTCCACATTTTTCTTTTCTTCATTAGTCCTGCCCATAATATGGACGTGATAGGAATACTGCTAAAGAACAATGTGTTCAGGCTTATTATTCAGTAACTACTCAGAATTTTCAAGAACTACAGTTAAACCAATGTGCAAGGAATGTAGTTACAAGATTAAGGAATGAGACATGTTTAGGTTACTGAGGTACAACACACACACACACACACACACACACAATCACACTCAATTACTCTACAGAGGTGATGATCACTGACTGATGTGACAGACAGTTCCAGGCCAATGTTCACTGCAGTGCAGTGTTCCATAGGACTGAGGTTCACTCACATCAGTAAGAGCAAAAGGCAGAGAAGGTAGAAGAACAGAAGAGACACACAGATGTACACACACACACACACACACACACACACACATGCATGCACATTCACATGCACACACACATACATACACACACCCAGAGGCCAGTATAAGACCTACATTATCCTGACACCACAAATTGAGTTTTTTTTCACGGTCATGGTGCTCCCTTCCTCCTGGGAAGTGTTTCATTCACATTGGCCGGTCAATTACATTTTATGCAGTGTAACTTGTAACTGAAGCGAATGCACAATGAAAGATGGACATCACATTGATCTACATACTGTTTTTTTCATTTATGCAGAAAGTGATTTACTCCTATAATCTATGTAATTAGTTACTATAGGTTACTACACCTCCTAAAAATGAAAAATGTTGTTATGAAAGCTGTTATGAGTGTTTTAGCATAATAATGACCATGTCCTCATGTAATGATTCTTAAAATGACATGTTTGTATTCTGCCTGGTATAAAAACTGACTTAAAAAATCACTTGTAATTTACACTGGGAGTATAGTTTCACAATGACCCATCTAAACAAGCAATAAAAATAAATAAATGTCAGAATAGCAGAACAGATTTACACCATCATACAAAGTGATTGCTTTAAAGAAAGCAAATAAGAAAAAAAGAAAAAATAAACAATTAAAATGAAAGACAAATTAACAAACAAAGAGAAAGAGAGTTAAACTCACCCCATATTGCCATAAAAATGGCAAAAAAGACTGTGCCTCCATTATCAAACAGATGAGTCACCTATAAGTTAACAAAAACATACAAAGCATCGTGAGATAAATCATAATCATTAAAATTTAAATGATTTGACCTCAAAATATTTGAGCCTTGACAAGAATGTGATTTCCTTTTTCAGAAAGAAATCAAATAATCATTTATATTCCATAGGTTATTTCTTATGGTAGGATTTGCCTATTGAGAAAGGAAGCAGGGAGAGCAGTTTGTTTGTTTGTTTTTAATAAAACTATAACTGCTTTCATGGGCTTTGATAATGGAAGAATTGTTATTGAATCAGAATAGTGCTCTGGCAAACCAAACATTTCTGTGGCTCTTAGCTGCCCAACTCCAAGCAAAAGGCGCCATGCACATTATGTAAATGAGATGTTTAAAGCCTTTGTTGTTAGTTTTCCCCACAGCGAGTGGGAAGGACATGATGTTATTCACATTTGCCTTAATGCAGCAGCGTTCAGAAATGAACCAGTATCCACCAGGAAGTTAACGACAGAATAACAGATTCCATATTCCTAGAAATGTCATACTTATTTTTTTTTAGTAATTCCATTTTATCTTTGTACAGTAAGTCTCTGTACATGCTTACAAAAGAATGAAAAAAAGTTAGGTATTATTTGCACCTTTGCATAGACACAGCTGTCACTCAGTTTCCAAAAGCTGCAGTTCACTTCACACATGGGGCACATGATGGTGGTGTTAGCCTCACAGATCTCTCTACTGTAGACAAACAAGAGAATCCATCCCAAGAGAAGAGCTCAGAAAAGTTGATAGATAATTAAGAAGGTGAGCTGACCTCTGTCATGCAGAGCTTTCCACAACAACAGACAATTTAAGGATATTAGTCTTTGAAGCCTTTTGAAGGAGAGAAGGTTAGTTGAGAGCTAGTCATGGTGATGTAAGATACATGTAGAGGCTGATGAGGAGATTTGCTAGGCCTGACCTCACTTGGCTGGAGTCCATGGTGAAAAGGCCATAGAGGAAGACAAAAAGACCAACCAGCGCTGCCGGGATCAGCATGCCTGTGTACCAGCCCAGCCATGCAAAATACAGACCAATCTTCTCCCCAAAGTACCGTCTGACACACAACAGAGAGAGAGAGACAGAGAGAGAGAGAGAGAGAGAGAGAGAGAGAGAGAGATCAAGAAAGAGACAGACAGACATGCAGAGAGAAAGGACAAATTATTATTGCAAAAATAATTCTTTACAATTCCTGCCAGTTGTGATTCACTATAGTCAGACATGGGTAAGTATGGGTAACAGGGTAACACATTTAATATGGTTAACTTTAGTTGACTTCCTTTAGAAAGCCTATAAGGAAAGCCCCAGAGCTGCTGGGTTTGCAGACTTAGCAAGGGTGATTTTTCAATCTGCCTCAGTTCTACATCTAAGAGTTCTAAACCAAGCCATGCCAATCGCCTCTAGTGGATACACACTACAAGAGCAGGCGATCACTGTCACTTTGAGCTGAGGAAACCTCTGATTTACACTGGCCAGCTACACAGTCAGAAAACACACACAGATAAAGTGAGTCAGTAGAGAGCTTGTCTCTGGTACAGTCACTAAAGGCTTAGAGGAAGGTTTGACAAAAGGATGAGTGAGATCATCGCATCTTGAGGCTCTTGGAAACAGACACAAAAATAGTGAACATGGAAACCAGACAAATCCTTTGTGGTGAACTTCGGTTCAGTACTCCAGGCCTGAGCTACAGTCTCAGCTGAGCAAACTGAATTAAACTCAACAGAATTAAGTATTAAACCAAAACCAGTATCCTGCATTTCAAGTTTAACTGAACAATCACATATACAAAGCTTTACGACGGTAGCACATGGTTGTTACTCACCGAATGAGGTCGAGAGGCTGGTACTTGTACCAGATTCCCCAGCGGGCCCATCGCTCATATAGCAGGTGCCGGTGGTTCTGGGCCCCATGGGTCTTTATTGGGTGCCTGCTCTTGTAGCTGCCCTGAAGCGCATCAGTACTCAGAAGAAGGCATTTGGCAAAGGTACAACAGCACCATGCTAGATCACATTAGAACCCAGTAAAAACAATACCATGGTAACATGATGATGAACTCACCTCATGAGGGGGAAATGCAGCCTCATAGGTGCTGTTGCCAAGTAACCGATTGATACCTTATGACAGAGAGGACACTTGCATGAATTTACATTTTACCATGATATTGTTGGCCTCTATTTTACATGGCTTAGTACTGCATAGAAACATACTGTACACACATACAGGATGGTTCATGAAATGTGTGCACTCTGTTAAACTTCACAAAAGTATTACTGCATAGAAATCAAGCATATTCGGTAAGGTATAACATTGGTAGTCAACACGAATCAGCAGAATCTATAGGGATTTCATCCATTTCTGCACAACATCTGATTTCATTAAGGAGCTCTCCCCCTCACCAAGGCAGGAAGCTTGATGAGTGAAATACCATGTGGCCATGCGGGGTCTTTATTTCTTCTGTTTTCCTTCTGTTATAGACTTAACTTATATAGAGATATATAGAGAACTTATAGAGAACTTAACAATTGTCTAAACAACCAA
Source organism: Brachyhypopomus occidentalis (assembly GCA_020368025.1). Taxonomy (NCBI): domain Eukaryota; kingdom Metazoa; phylum Chordata; class Actinopteri; order Gymnotiformes; family Hypopomidae; genus Brachyhypopomus; species Brachyhypopomus occidentalis. The sequence continues at coordinate 5,722,466 of JAGXOD010000004.1, forward strand.
TTTTTTCATATGAAACCCAAACGTAACTAAATAATTATCTTTTTTTCCTGGAACAAGTCCACAATTGTTCTTTAGGAATTTATTTCAGTACAGAATAAATAACATTTGAAGGTAATGCGAGAGCACTGAAAACCAAAATGTAAATGTTTGGACATTTGGACAGAGCAGAGAAGCAGCATTCTGGGATATCGTCCCAACACTGCACCTCCTAATGACCTCACAATGTTCTATATGATCACAATCTAGTTATTTTTGTTATTTCATGTCTCTTCATGAGGTTCTTTTCACACTTATTCATTTAACATTCATTTCCTCTAGGAGGAATTCAGAAAAGCAGACGCACAACAACTCTGTGTGTGTTCTCTTATCATTGGAGAGTGTTTTGGTAGAGCAGAGTAACTTGTGCAAAGGCACCCATGATTTAAGTTGTTTATCTCTAACTAATTACATTTATTATATGTTTATTTGCCTACAATGAAATTGCAATTATTATTGCAAATAAACTTTATACAAGAAAAAGCCCTAAGATTGTGTGTGTGTGCATGTGTGTGTTTGTTCATCAATGTAAAAAGCAGTAGAAAGTCCAGGTAGTTGTTGACAGTACAGATTGATACTGAAAGTACAGATAGATTTTGAAAGCATAGATGTTTAAAGTTCAGAGATGCTGAAAAAGAAGCAGTTAGATGGTGAAAGTAGCAGCAGATATTGTATCCTGCATGTTGTATCTCTGTGCTGTTTTGCAGTGGCGTCTTTGACACAGAAAGCCTGGTGGGACACAATAAACTCTGGGCGGTGTCCGACTCGTTGGTGAAACTACACACAAACCTGCTTGCTCAATGAATCCAAACACAAACACATATGTAGCCATAATTTCCTCTTGAATCACTCTGGATTGAAGGAGCAGTTTTGTCCTTTCCAGTCTGAAAGGCTGGTGTTGTCCCAAACGTTTCATCTCCATGTTTTGCTCTAATAGCAAGGTACTAAATTTAGCACTTATTAAACTCTCGACTTGATTCATAATATCTCATTGGCAATACTTCGGAATCCTTGCTAGTAGTGGCTCACAGACTATGGCTAGCTGCTTAGCAAACAGTTCACTAAACCTATGTCAAATCTGTTATTTTTTAGTGGTTGTTCTTAGCATGGGTCCAACACGATCGTGCCCCACAACTCATTGGAAATGCGTTCAACATGCGCACTGCTTTTTCAGAAGCTCACTTGGTTAAACTAATGTTGACGGGCCGGCCCCATGCTGACCAACAGAAGACGTACTGGCTTGAAGTGAAGTTTTGGAAATGTATCGGTCAGCGATACTGTTTGTCATAAAGTACCATTGTAAATAAAGGCGCAACAACATTTCTTTAGAAGAAAATTTATGTGTATTACTTGTTAAGTTGAATTATTGATCATGTCGTGCACTGCTCCACAGCGACATCAGGTGGGGCCAGGCCCCTAATGTAGAAGACGCCCCTGCTGACTCCCTAAACAAAAACAACCTTTCAGCATGATAAGGAAACTGAAACACAATAAAGATCTACATCTGTCCACTTACAGAACAGGCAGAACAGAGAGCCACCCTCAACATAACTGAGGCTGTGCCGGATATTTTTTGAGTGAGGATTTCTAAAACTAAAGTGAAAAGAAAAGGTTTCCACATAACCATTAGCATTACCATAAACATTATAAAAATGTCATCATAGTGCCACAACAAAACAGAAAAAATGTTACAAACAACTGTCTTGGCTGCCTAAGACATTTTTCTCAGGACTTGTCAATGTGACAGATGGATATAGAATGGAGAACTAAATGTACTCAGGAGGTGCATTAAAAAACAGCTTTACAGTACACTATGGAGAATCAAATCTTCGTATCGAACTTATTTATACGCTGACATAACACTCCAGTAAATCCCCGGTTTATATAATCTGTCTCCTTATTATCATATGGCAATGCTGTGGTCGTCTTAAAGAGTACCTGCTACAACTGATTTTGTGTGTAGGTCTGTGGTGTTTTTAAGCCTTTGGATGTCTGATGGATTTATACCTCTGGATCCAATCTGACCTGGAGTGGTGTTGGATGAGGAGTCCCTGACATTCAAATAATGGCATGACAATCCCTTAGCACTTCACAAAGACCAAATTTAATCAGAAAGACACGTCAGATGCAAACACACAAGAAAATCACATGAAGAGAGGAAGCGGAATATTATAAATGACAATAAATGAATATTATGAGGAAAGACAAGATGAGACACTAAGAATTCAGTCACACAATTCTGTCATGCAAGAAAGTGTTTCTTCCATATATCAATCAAACACAATACTATTATCCAAGACCTGTGTTTTCCATTATATAACGGCTGTCATCATATTAGATCATCATACAATTCCTGCCCCAACAATTCAGAAACTCATCTCAGGAGCCAAAAATATTATAGCTGATATTACTCTTTACAAAGTGAAGTTGAATTTTGTAAATGTAATTCAGCACACTTTACATGATAAATGACAATATAGGATTTATTTTCTTTGTTACATAAAAAACCCTCTAGTAAGTCATTTGGGCAGCAGAGACCTACACTAATCAGAACTGATTAGGCATGTGGAGAACTTGTTTCATGTGACTTACCCATCTTGGACTTGCCGTCCTCATACTTGGTGCGCTGTAGAACATGGTGCACTATTCTGCTCCGAGTAGAGTTGGAGAAGAACGAGTCCCTGTTGTTTATGGTAAAACTGTGATAGAAGGAAAGATGTATAAATCACATGTTGGAATTTTCTAGTCATCCTAAAACCAAGATGTTATGGTGCTTATTCTTTCCGTGTTGACAACTGACAGATCTTTAATCCCCCGGATCACTGTGTACAGTTGTTAGGTGGCAAAGCTGTGACATGCCCATGATGTTTCTGAAAATTATGCTGGCATTACAGAATGTTTAGCAGAGACTAAACCTACAATGGCTTCCAGCTGAATATAGTTGAATACAGGGAGATCAAACAAAGATTGTAATGGAGAAGAAACTTGACATATCTCTCTCCTCTTTCACACAAACGCATTTGTATCCAAAAGCATGCAACCTATAGTACATCGGTATGAATGAAATAAACAAAGGTTTAGGCAGTGCTGGTTGGGCCATAGAGAGAGAGAGAGAGAGAGAGAGAGAGAGAGAGATTGTAGTATTCTATTTATATAGCACACTGCTGTAGCAGGAAGATTCCATTTCTTAAGTCCTCCCACATTCACACTCATTCTTACACTAACACTCACTCATTTTTAAAGAAAAAACGGAAATTTCCCCCAAAATGTAAAGAAATATATATTTCTATTTTTCCTGTTTTTCAAGGTTTCTATTTTTTGTCCCCACAAAGAGAGAACACCACATACACACACACACACACAATCTGTATCATCTGTTTCACAGCATGAAGATGAATATAGGGCTGGTACCTTAGGATGCCAAATTCTTTGTGTGTTTTCCACCCCATCATTCTATGTCTGTGCCAGGAAGATTAGTTCTGGACTGACTCAAATGATTCCCAGGACAGATCATGAAATATAAGCAGACACAAACCTCCATGGCCTCTGCAAGTCTCCCTTACTAACAGAAACGTTGAATATCTAACCCACGCTCATGACTACTCCACATGTTCTGACCTCATATCAGGGCACGGCAGGGTGAAGTGATTCAAAGGCAGGCAGAAATAGACACGGTTACTCACACTCTCAGGAGATTCACTGTGATTATAGGTTCAAAATGAAGTACTTGTTATAAAGCACTGGGAAGTGGAAAAACAGTGGGGAGTCAGAGGCTGTGTGGGTCTGACATTTGCTCTCGCTTTAGAATTACATGCGAGGGTCCACACATTTGGATATGAAATAGTATCTGTGGTTTTAATTATGCCTAATTGGCCACATTTGTGACTGTTTTCCAAAAAGCTCCATGAGAATACAGTAGTTATAATGGGCTTTTCATGCAGAGCCAAGCCTGCTCTCCTCGAGATCATATGGAAAACATTAGACGGGGATATAAAAGCAACATTAAAATTTTAAAGCCTTATCACCGCTGCACTGGGGTGTTAAAGCCACAAAACACCTTTTATTAATTTTGTAGTCATTTAGTGGATAGAAAAAAGTGCCTGTAAGAAGGTGGATGGAGTGACACAAGAGGGGCTGTGATATTTCAAATGCACCAGTGCGATGGTAGTTGTAAAAATGCACCAGTGCGATGGTAGTTGTAAAAATGCACCAGTGCGATGGTAGTTGTGAACCGACTTTGGTTTAGCCCTGATCTTGGCCCTGCACCTGATCGGACCTGCGCTAAAGCACAAATGCAAGTTCAGGGCCAGTGTGTTCCTCACGTCAAACTGCCGCACCAAGTCGTGTCCTATTTCTGACAACAGGAGAAACTAATCTATAGTGATTATTAAATGTTAAACAATTGAAATATTCATATTACATTCATCACAGTAAATAATAATAATAATAATAATAATAATAATATGTATTATCATAATTATTATTGGCTTTGTGAATAATACTTATTATTATATTATGCCACAGGAAGGCTCATTTATGATTTGAGCCTCATCATTGCAGGCCAGGTTAATGGCACCAGAGCTTAGAGATCTGCTTCAGGGTGACTCTGCACTTCCCTGACAAGTATGTCTGTTTCCTCATCTATGAATGTTTCCAGTGTGGCCATTTCCGCTTGCTTGCTGCCATGACAACATTGTCACAGCACTGGAGCCCAGTCCCAAATGGCACCCTACGCACTGCAGTCCTCAAAGTCCCTAATTTGGTGATGGCAACCTATAGTGTGCAAGTCAGGACAGACTCTAATATTGTGGCAGCTGCATGATACTGCCTGTTATTTTCACATTTGAACACTGTGCTTGTGCTACTTAAGAACTAATAATAATTTGGTAGAGAAATGCATTTAATTTATATCAGGATATTTTCTTCTTTGCTATGATGCTCAGACTGTTTGAAACAAAATCATCCAATCTGATTGGTTCTCGCCTGCAACTCATGGAATTCCGGGTGATACTCCAAAATGGTGCATAGAAGGTGCACCACTTAGATCACCAAGATCAGAAAAGGGACTCCATGGGGCACCAGTGCCTGGCAGTCCTCAAGAGGGCACCATGTGGGCTTGAGCTTGTGCCGCCTGTGCTCTTGAAGGGAATGAGAGGAGTGTATCTGATTGGACATTGCGGTGGCACACCTAACCCCACATGCTGATCATGTATTTAGTCTAACTCAGCCTCTTTTTGAGACTGTACCACTCGGCACTGGCTTAGTGCCTTTGCCACCTGACATGAAAACAGCAGACAACATTTCTGCCACGCCCACACGTGCCTGCACTGCTGTCTTATGCCTCGTATCTGTGATTGTGCTGTGCCGCACAAAAAAGAGCTGTAAAGTGAATATTTTGAGTGTGAGGGTGAATGAGGGTGTAATAGAGGCTCACTGGTGCATTCTTGCCCTGCTAAATGGAGCAGTGTAGCAGTCCGTCTCCTCCAGGTCAGGCAATGCCTCCTTGTCCAACTTCATTGGGTTCCTGGGCAGCCAACTCTTTACCTGACGACATCTCAGATGAAACCAACTATAGAGAGAGGGAGAGTATGAGAGAGAAAGTGTGGGGAGAGGGAAAGAAAGAAAAAGAGAAAGCAAGAATGTATGGGAGAGAAGAAAAGAGTTATGAGAGAAGAGGGGGTCGGAGATTAATAATAAAATAGTGTTGGCAGAAATAGCAAGAAATAAAACATGATAAAGAGCAGCAGTCTACGGAGTTAGCGTTTCCACAGACATAGTCACAGTAGCAGGGGAGTGCGTATATCAGCTTTACAAGCTATGGGGACTTTTTACTGCCTTGGAATAACCTTTGCCAAAAGTGAACTACCTGAAAGTAAACATTATTTAACTAATCCCCATCAAAGGTATATTTTCTGAACAATGCGCTCACAAAGAGCTCCAGTTTAACTCCAGTTTAACTCTATATATTTACTGTACACAGCTTGATATAGACCAACCTGCCCATGTTTTTCTTCTTCCAGTCTGAGAAATAACACTTCTTCCTAGAAACAAGAAGACATTTTAAGATCAACATTAAACGTAGAAGTCATGTCAGATTAAAATGAAATGTATCTTGAATTATCCCACATTAAGGTTAAGATATGCAGCCTTAACTAAACACGTATTTACAATCTAAAAGTACAGTTTGCAATAGGATGACATTATGGTTCAAAAGCCTCCTGTTGAAAACTCTTACTCCTTGGACTAAAACACGTGCCCATGTATTTGCATGACATTGATGCAAATAATTTGTCTTTATTTTTTTTATGAAATCTCTTGTTGAGTGTATTTTCACATGGGTGTGTGCATGGCTGTGAGTGCATGTAGGTGTATGTGGGGCATCGGTTGGGGAGAGAGAGAGAGAGAAAGAAAGAAGGAAAGCATAAGATTTATGTCAGGGACATGTACCTGAAAGGCATTCTGATGTTCATTTGCTCTGCATATTTACATAGTGTGTCCCACGGAGCATGTATCTTTACAAACATGATGTCATTGTTGGTCAGAGAGGGCTGAAAGACAAAAAGGTACCATTACATCCTGAATCACACATGAACCACTTGCTCATGCACTGCAGTGATTTCATACTATACCTTTGAACTTTCTTATATTCCTTAAGGGGTTTCGATATAGCCGGACGCTAATCAGAGACATTTATTTAGATATAATGTCTTAAAATTCAAATGCAGTGGCAAGGATTCCTGAACATGTGTCTAAATATTTAGATAAGAGCAAAATTCTGCCCAATATTCTAAACTTTCTCTGCAAAAATAGAAGTTTACTGCAACTTATTCACTTCACTTTCAATTGTGTGTAATTGCAAAAATGAAAAGAAGTTCACTCTTCATCTTGCTCTTCCTGCAGACCATGAAAAGTTCACTCTTCATCTTGCTCTTCCTGCAGACCCCTAAAGTAAAGCCATCACTTCCCTTGCTTTACTTTCAACTGAAATATATCTCGACATCTGTTTCTTTCTGACTCTATGTTAATTATTCATTTCTCAATAAAGCTCACACACACTCACTTACTCACACATATGCAGGCACAAAAGAGAGAGAGCAAGAGAAAGAAAGAGAATTTCTTTTCAGAATAAGAGGAGGATTTTGAATGTAATCAGGAAGCATTTATGCAGTATGTGAGCCCTTATGTGTGGTCTGGACTGAGATCTCATATTTTAACCAGACTTTGATCTTCACTAAGGCCAGTGGCAATTCTCCTTCTGCCATCGTCTTTGCTCAGAATAAGTAGGTGTTTGCTCAGTTTTATCTCAAAGCTTGTAAAAACGATTATCAAAAACATAACAGTGGAAGCTTCAAAAAGTTTTGACACAGGACATTTTAACCTGAATTTTGAATGATGAGGTAGTTGTGTTAAGGGAAGGTACAGGTACAGGCCATTATTCAGCTCATGAAGCGGAGACCCAGTTTTCTGCAGGTGTTTTGCCACTAATTACACAGGCAAATATGGTGTGACTTAAACCTGTGGGTATACACTGTTACTAAATGTATCAGGAAATAGAATGTTTAAAAGGTAGGCATTCACGTAGGCTTGTAATATACTGTATGTATGAAAGTTTGGGATGGGCATATTCAAATGATTACTTCTTGTCATTGGTATTCAGGTATTTAAATGAACCCGCACCATTTCATTCATTTCATTCACCATTTCCGCACCACTTCATCAAGCTGTACTGGCTATGTGAGGATCTTAACTACAGCATTCTACCTCTTTCTCCAGCATCAGTCCCTCTGCACGCAAGTTTCGCTCAAAAGTGCATCTCTTCTCAACCTGAGCGCTGGACTTCTTATACACCAGGATATAGTCAATTCGTTTCTTGCCATCTCGAAACATAAGCCCAGAAGGCTTTGCTGGATTATGCCTCTGATAACAACAATAATAATAATACCCGTTAAACTTGAAGAAACTTGAGAATAAGCAGTATATAATATCACAGCAGTATTTTAACACATCAGATATGAAAATTACAGACACCTTTGGGTTATTCTACTTTATACTCCAGTCCAAAAATAAGAACAATGCAACAGGCCAGAACAGATGACAGGTGTCACATCGCTAAAGGTGCACACGTCCCTGATGAGTCATGCTACAGGTATGGGTCTGAAGGCCTCCATGGGGGTAAACGTGTGTGTGTGGGGGGGGGGGGGGACGCAGAGCGCACCTGCACAGAGCCAGCACGGACCTCCAGCTTGGCCCTCGACACCGGCTTCTGCTGGATGAGGAGAGACTCATCTGCTCTGGACTCATACGGTCTGGACTCGTACACCCTCGTCTCCGTCACCTCTACATACTGATCGTTACTAGAATCTGTCATTAATGAGATCATGTTTTAGTTCTGCATTTATATTTCCAGTTATGCATTTAAAGAAGGATATAAAGGATATATATATATATATATATATATATATATATATATATACACACACACACACACACACACACTGTATAAGTAAGCATATGCAGTATGCATATCGATGGAATTCACAGAGTTCAATAGCACATCAACTGGATTGAGCCCTGTGCTGTCTTTGCCCTGCTCTCTGTCCTTGGGCTTTATCTCTGCTCTGTCCTCCTGAAAGAGGCTAGCAGACTTCCCTGGATCTCAAGGACAGCCTCGTGTCCACTGGCACTAATGTCCACTCTTCTATGAACAGCTGCTTGTCTCTAGTTGTGTTTCAGAGGCCCGTTATCTGGGCTCACCATGCTGCCAAGCACAGCACCACATGCCTGAGCGTCAGAGATAATGGGGAGTGTGACAATGTGAGGGCTTGATTTACAAGGCCACTGTGAAGGTGACGAGGAAGAGAATGAAAGAAACTGATACCAAAAACTCTGACATGACAATATAATGACATGCATGATATACAGGACAGTTTTATTCAGCCTTTTGCTATGAAGGCTTTTCAAATTACCATAAGAAGTATAATGTGAAGACATGGCAGTAACATGTGGTAATGTCAGCTTCCTTGCAATAGTACCAGTGCAACAGCAACATTTAGCTCCTCACACTGCAATTTGCAATTAAGTCCACGCTAATCAATCCATCTGCCCTGTCTAACTAATTTCATCAGTATGCACTTCCCACTCAGTCCTCTGTGTCAGAGAAACAAACCCTCAGTGAATAATACAGCGACTATCAGTATATATATTTTTTGTAGCATCAAATATTGCTAATGTTTTATAACAATATAACAATAAAAAGCAAATGACTAGAAATCTTTTAATGCATTAGTCCCACCACTTTTGCAAATTATTGCGTGTGATCTCTTGCATTCTCACAGCCAATTATTTTTTGCTGAATCATAAATGACAAGGGCAGTTATTTCAAAGAGGGTTTCTTCATTCATGCTCTGCAATTTCTCTTCAGAGAAATTAACAGCCTTAAACGCACTATAAACCAGAGAGAATGCAACATAAGTCCCGTCCTCAAGCAACAACTCTCAAGACTGTGTCAGACTAACAGACATTGGAACTGTGCTGTAGATCAACAGCCTTGATGCCCTCATTGGTCAAACCATCCTTTGAAATGAGATCCACAAAACACTCCCTGTCTGTTTTTAGACTCCCTGAACCATATAAATATTGACTTTTTGACACAAATATTCACAAACACCATTTAGAAACAAAATATCTCTAATGTGGCATGAAGCCTGAGGACTAAGAATGAATTACCCATGAGCCGGTAAATCATGAAAGAAATGACAGCATGAATCCGTCTCAAAATGGAAGTTCTGATCAAACTTTGGCATCCATGGTCCTAGCCATCTTATATAGGCTATAATTATTATACATGCCTCTGTCAGAGCTTCAAGCTATGGCTTAGGAAGCAAAAGCTATAAATTGCACACAAATTAATGGGATAAGAAGTGGGCATTTGAGAGCCATCTCAGACAAAATGTACCAAATTGTTACTTTACACAGACTACAACTTAGGTTAAGATAAATATCTGACACCTGAAATAGAGAGTTATAGGGGACTAGCTACAGAGAAACGTACTCAGGAAAGCAGATATAGGGCGTTGCTACCATCATGTAATGTCCTGTTCTACTACAGGATGCATCCAACAAGACATTTTCTTAAATTCACTCCTACATAATCTGTTGACATCTGTTGACAACAACATACTGAATACATGTAAAATATTAAAGTTGTTTGTTTTTTAATTGCCTGCTGTTATATCATGACATAAAGAAAAACTCTTTACAGCTTAATATAAAATCTCTCTGATTGGACATCGTGTGACACAGTGAAGTGCTGTGAAGCACTGATTAGCACTGTGCTATATTCTCACCTTTTGGAACCAACGTACATGACATGCAATTGATGAAGGAGCGACAGAGAAATTCCCCTCCTGATCATTAAAAAAAAAACTGTAAATACACAATGCATTTAAATGTAGAAAAAAAAACAACATGAACAACACACCAACAAAAACACATTGTGGATGAACAGGTCCATTCTAGAGTTCATCAGACCTACTTGGCCTAAAACAGAAAGCAGGGTTTGAAGTAGGCTAGTGCTGTCAACCGTGGAATGAAAGCATGTTTGAAAAATCACCAGAACTCTCAGCAGTGAGAGAGAGAGAGAGAGAGAGAGAGAGAGAGAGACTGACTATGTGTCTGTGTGTTTGTGACAGAGACAGAGAGGCCCCATCGGGAATACAGAATATCATAAAACATTGGCGTTTGCTGAAAAGGGCTCAGGAGGCACATTCATTTATATAAGGAACAGCTCAGTTTAAGGGAGCTCATTTATCTAAATAATGTTCTAACAAGAACTTTTCAAATGGACCCATTTCATGTAAATGGCAGTATGGGCAATTGTGTAAAATAACTATTGATTACTAAAGCTCTTAATGGTGACATTTAACAACCATTGTAAGTAAGATTTTTGTTCGTGAATTGAACGTGAATTGTTCCAATCACGCCAAAGGTGACAGCAAAGAACTGTGGTAATTTTCTAAAATTCCTTCCGAAATTAAGTAGGCAATGTCATTTTGTGTTAGTGTGCGTGAGAGTTAAGAGTACCTGTAGGTGGTGGGGTGATGTGTGTGCATGAGGCACTAACACTGTTGTTGTGTGCACTTGGTTTCGGCTCCGGACTCAGAGGCACAGACAGGAAGTGGTTGAGGTTGTGAGGATGTGTCTGACTTTGAGCCAGACAGGGCAGGCTGCGACGTGAGGGCTTCAGGGTCTTCTCCTTCAGTATCTCACTGATACTGGTGTGCATGCCTGCAAGGGAGTACCTCACCGTTAACATAACAAGGTTGTGGATCACTTCAACAACAATCAGGGTGCAGCATTAAATAAATGCATAAGTACCAGGACCATATATACACAGTCTGGCAAAGAGGCAGCGACTCTCTGGCTGAAAAGTTTAATTTTGTGCAGTTTTTAAAATGTCAAAGCAACGGTTGACTTTATTCACCAAGTGCTTCTACTTATATAAAAAGTCAAGCTGTAATATATTATTCACTTAATAGAATGTTATGAGGAAGCTCTTGATCACAACTAAGTCCCTCATGTGTCAATCTTAAGACCTTAGAGGAAGAAGACCAGCATCTGTTAGCTGCTGTCCCATCTGGAAAAACAAAGCAAAGATAATAGCTCTGGAATAGCTCTGGAATAGCTCTGGAAGCAAATAAAAACCAGCACCACACAATCTTAGGTGCCAGCTTTGAGAAATCAGAAATATTTAAAAATTTGAGATTTCTGAGACCCAAATGAAGCATCTGGAGCTTTTCTCCCATGAAAAACAGAATATGAGAGAGTTGCTACTTACATTCAGATAACATTTGTGTATACAAAATCACCCAAAATAGGCATATAGCAACACTGCCATTTATGTTGAAGTCAGTTTCCCATGCAAGCATTAAGTCTAAGCCTTCACTAAAGGGAACTTTCTGTAATGATTCACCATTGGCACTACAGTTTCGTCCAAGACTATGCTTCTTTTATAACAAAAACACTAATAGATAGGTGATTGAAAAAGCAACAACATATAACTTTGATTAGCTCTATAGGTTCTTAAATCACATTATTACATACAGACATAAAGCAGTCAAAGAAACAGCCCTCACCCAAACAGATACGTGTGTGACTGACTTTGACACATACGTTATTTTACTGCGTTGATCAGATTACTAACAGTGACGTTCTTATAACAGCTTGTGATAAAAAAAGAAAAAAAATATTTTGAAACTCTGTTCTACAAGCAGAACACCAAGGTAGCATCTGAACTTGTGCATGTCAGGAGAAATGGGAGGATTTGGCAGACATGTACAAATGCAGAAAAACAACACTTGTCCTTCCTTAAAACCATTCTATAGGCAAAGTATGAACAGAATTTTCTTTTAGTATTGATGCCATTTTTGTCAGTGTAAGCCTCACTTTCATTTGCATAATTAGCCTACTGTGAATCAGAGAGATTCAACAACATTGACTGGGTTATGATTATGACCTTGTTGTTCAGTGTATGTGCATCATTTGTAAAATGGTGTGAGCCAGGGCAGAACAATAGGGGAGAAAATGCCACTTCTGCTGAGCATGACTTCACCCACTTTCAAGAGTGGAAACCTCCACATAGTGACCTTCTGGAGAACTGCCGCATTGATTTCTCTAATGTTCTCACAGAAACTCTCTCTTTCTCTCTCTCCCTCTCTGCCTCTCTCTGTGTACCTCCCTTGAGTGGGGAAGCCTTATGGAAACCCCTCTAATATGGAATAGAAATGCATTATAGTGCAAGCCTGGAATAGGAGCAAGACAGATAGATATACTGACAGTAAGAAAGAAAGAAAATATCTGGGAATTTCTATAGCTTTCTTTTTTTTACTATTGTGCAACTGAAGCAATGAAATGGTTGCATGTGGGGGTCTATGAAGATATCAATGACACTTCACAAATTGAGTGGCATGCAGTCTACGATAAAGGTGTGTGAATGTGTGTTTACGGTGACAAAGGTAGATTCTATTGAATCCACTCCTAACAGGTACCAACAAACTGTGGCCTTAATCGATATAAGTTCTCGCTTCCACCATTACAAGAATCAAAATGTGCAGAAGCGCTTAATATAAGTGGAGGAGAGAAAGGCCAAGGAGACTATTGAAGTATAGCAAACAGCACTTTGGACTTAAAAGGCATTTACATAGACATTCATAATTCATACAGATACTACAAATGACTCCTAGTGTAACGGTGGGCTCCGCCCCCCGCCCCTGTTTCGGTTTTGTCATTTCGTGTTCACGCCCCTGTCTTGTTTCCATGGTTTCCTTCTGTGTTTTCGTGTCGTCACGATTGTCGTCAGCTGTTCCTTGTTTCTGTTTGTGTATTTATACGTCCTGGTTGTCTCTTGTGCTTTGTAGGGTATTGTCGCATGTTGGCGCATGTCACGTTGTCTCATGTTCACGCTGTTGTAAGGTCTGGGTGTCTATGCATGTTTGAGAAGTTTAATGTTACGGTTGTTTCATGTTGCGTTGGTGTTAAGGTTTTGTTTGTTAATGTCTAGCGCCGTTGTCGTGTTCGTTAATCGCCTTGGTCCTCCCGGTGTTTAAGATTACTGTTGTTCTGTTTCCCCGTGTTCGCTTATGTCGATACTTAATAGTTTCATGTTAAGTTACTTGTTCATGGTTCACCTGTCTGTATGGTTTAGTAATAGTTCTTGTTCTGTAGTCCGTGGTTCCCGTTGTCGTTAGTGCACCTTGTATATGGTTATGTTGTTGTATTTTGTGTATTCTATATAAACTTATATCGTCCTTGCACTTCATTTGAGTCTCCGTCGAGTGTATATGTAAATCACGTCGAGCTCCTGCGCCTGCGTCACATACCTCCTTAGAGGGAAACGTGACGGAATACCCTACCTAAAAAATGACGCAGCAGGAGGTAAGGGCTTCGCTGGGCTCGCCCTCAAAAAATGGTGGCAAGGTGGGAGACCTGGCTGACCTGTTCTCGCCCTTCTTCGAAAGGGACGAGTCAGGCAACCCCAGGGGCTTACCATCTCTCACCCGTTGCCCCGATAGATATGAGGGAGTGGGTGGTTGTGCTGGCGGTTTCGCTCTACAGTGCAGGGCCTACTTTAGGTTCCTGACTGGCCCTACACCCCCGGAAGCAGCCCTAGTATTGTTTATGCGGTCCCTGCTAGCTGGAAAAGCGTTGGAGTGGGCCGACATAATTTTGAAACACAGAGCTGAGGAGGCCTGGACCGTAGCCGGTTTTTTGAAGCTGTTCACGTCCAGGTTTTCTGGACTACAGCTGGACGCTCCAAAGAATTTTTTGGGGGGGGTTAGTACGGTAGAGGCTGCAGGTCAGCCTGCGGATGAGGAGCCTGCAGACCAGCGGCCTGCACGAGTGCATGAGGTCCAGGAGCGGCCTGCACGAGTGCATGAGGTCCAGGAGCGGCCTGCACGAGTGCATGGGGTCCGGGAGCGGCCTGCGCGAGTGCATGAGGTCCAGGAGCGGCCTGCGCGAGTGCATGAGGTCCAGGAGCGGCCTGCACGAGTGCATGAGGTCCAGGAGCGGCCTGCACGAGTGCATGAGGTCTAGGAGCGGCCTGCACGAGTGCATGAGGTCCAGGAGCAGCCTGCACGTGTGCCTGAGGTCCAGGAGCGGCCTGCACGTGTGCCTGAGGTCCAGGAGCGGCCTGCACGTGTGCCTGAGGTCCAGGAGCGGCCTGCACGAGTGCCTGAGGTCCAGGAGAGGCCTGTGAGCGCAACGACGGCCCAGGAGAGGCCTGTGAGCGCAACGACGGCCCAGGAGAGGCCTGTGAGCGCAACGACGGCCCAGGAGAGGCCTGCTAGCTCACCGGAGGCCCAGGAGGGGCCAGCTAGCTCACCGGAGGCCCAGGAGGGGCCAGCTAGCTCACCGGAGGCCCAGGAGAGGCCAGCTAGCTCACCGGAGGCCCAGGAGAGGCCTGCTAGCTCACCGGAGGCCCAGGAGGGGCCAGCTAGCTCACCGGAGGCTCAGGAAGGGTCTGCTGTTCCGCTTCCAGAGACCCGGGAGGGGTCTTCCACGTCTGCTGAGACCCGGGAGGGGTCTTCCTGTATCTCTCCCGTCCACTAGGCCCATGTACTCGCGTCCTGTCGTTTCTGCTCTACCTTTTGATTTCACTGCCCCTAGAGTTTCTCCCAGTCTTGGTTCCCCGGTCTGTCCTGTTTTGTCCCGCCCTGGGTCTAATGTCTCTGTCCCTGGCCATGCCCCGTGGATTTCGGTTGTGTTTTGAGTTTATGGTTTTCTGGTTTGTGTGGTTTTGGTTGTCGTACGTGCCCCGGTGTGGCACGTTTTGGGGGGGGCGTACTGTAACGGTGGGCTCCGCCCCCGCCCCTGTTTCGGTTTTGTCATTTCGTGTTCACGCCCCTGTCTTGTTTCCATGGTTTCCTTCTGTGTTTTCGTGTAGTCACGATTGTCGTCAGCTGTTCCTTGTTTCTGTTTGTGTATTTATACGTCCTGGTTGTCTCTTGTGCTTTGTAGGGTATTGTCGCATGTTGGCGCATGTCACGTTGTCTCATGTTCACGCTGTTGTAAGGTCTGGGTGTCTATGCATGTTTGAGAAGTTTAATGTTACGGTTGTTTCATGTTGCGTTGGTGTTAAGGTTTTGTTTGTTAATGTCTAGCGCCGTTGTCGTGTTCGTTAATCGCCTTGGTCCTCCCGGTGTTTAAGATTACTGTTGTTCTGTTTCCCGTGTTCGCTTATGTCGATACTTAATAGTTTCATGTTAAGTTACTTGTTCATGGTTCACCTGTCTGTATGGTTTAGTAATAGTTCTTGTTCTGTAGTCCGTGGTTCCCGTTGTCGTTAGTGCACCTTGTATATGGTTATGTTGTTGTATTTTGTGTATTCTATATAAACTTATATCGTCCTTGCACTTCATTTGAGTCTCCCGTCTAGTGTATATGTAAATCACGTCGAGCTCCTGCGCCTGCGTCACATACCTCCTTAGAGGGAAACGTGACACCTAGACATCTTGACAACAGTAAGGCTCATAATAAGGCAGCTAAGTACAGCATCTCCAGCTTCTCTTGGCTCTGAATGTTGCTATGGGAAAAGGATGCAGTCAGCTCTTCAGAACCTGGACTAATAGCCTATTCTAAAAGGTTCAGCTCCTCAGAGTGTCTGTGTTTCTTCTCTCTAAGAAGAAGTCTCTGAAGAATGACTACTACTGCCATTTTTTTTCATCTTTACAATAGCACAAGCTCCCTGTAGCCTTTCAGCTTTGTGACCTATTAGACCGTAGGCTATTCCCCTCCTCATCACCCTCATTAACCAAACCAAATTACTGAATCTGAGTTATCTTCATTCTATCTTTCAGCATGAAATGTGCAAGTCCTAGAAAAATCTAGCAATCACGTAAAAGCCTTTTAACATCTCCAATGAGAATCAGGTTTTTAACCATGTTAACATGCCAACTGGGTGTTGTGTTTATGCTAGAAGACAAGTAATGCCTACAGCAAAAGAAGCATTTCATTTCATTTTGCATTTTGTCTTTGCAATTATTGTGAAAATGTGAGCCTTTGGGCATTTCCAGAACATCTGAAAGTTATTTGCAGTTTATATATATATTTATGTTTAGTGTTTTTTTTGCCCTTTTTAAAATCATAATGACAACAGAAACTAACCAAATGATCCTGATCAAAAGTTTACATACCCTGGCAGCTTTGGCATGATGGCATACACAAACGTTGACAGACACAGGTTTAAAGGTAAGCATCCTCACCTGTGATATATTTGCTTGTCAGTGTGTATGTATGTATAAGAGTCAGTTATTGGGCTCCTGACAGATCCCTGCATGAGACATGGGGAAAGCAAAATAACTATCAAATGATTTGCAGGAGAAGATAGCAGAACTTTACAAAACAGGAAAAGGAAATAAAAAAAGATATTCAAGGAATTGAGAATTCCAGTCAGCAGTGTTCAAACTCTAATTAAGAAGTAAAAAATTAGGGATTCTGCTGAAACCGACCCAAGGTAATGTAGACCAACAAACATTTCAGCTAAAACTGTCAGGAAAATTGTTTGGGATGCAAAGAAAAACTCACAAATAACATCTGACACAAATAACATCTGACATACAGGACTCTCTGAAAAAACGTGGTGTAGCTGTTTGAAGATGCACACTAAGGAGGCACTTGAAGAAAAATGGGCTGCATGGTTGAGTCGGCAGAAGAAAGCCCTTATCTGTGTGTGTGTGTGTGTGTGTGTGTGTCCAGAAGAAAGCTCTTATCTGTGTGTATGTGTGTGTGTCCAGAAGAAAGCCCTTATCTGTGTGTGTGTGTGTGTGTCCAGAAGAAAGCCCTTATCTGTGTGTGTGTGTCCAGAAGAAAGCCCTTATCTGTGTGTGTGTGTGTGTGTGTGTCCAGAAGAAAGCCCTTATCTGTGTGTGTGTGTGTCCAGAAGAAAGCCCTTATCTGTGTGTGTATGTGTGTGTGTGTGTGTGTGTGTGTCCAGAAGAAAGCCCTTACAATGCCAACGTCACAAAGCAGCCTGCTTACAATATTCCAAACAGCACAGAGAAAAGCCTCAAGATTTCTGGAACAAAGTTATTTGGAGTGATGCGACCAAAATGTAACTTTCTGGCCACAACCAAAAACGCTACATTTGGAGGAGAGTCAACAAGACCTATGATGAAGAGTATACCAACACTACTCTAAAACATGTAGGTGGATCACTGATGTTTTGGGGATGTGTGAGCTACACAGGCAAGGAGAACTTGGTTAAAATTGATGGCAGGATGAATACAGCATTTTATCAGACAATATTGGAGGAACATTTGCCCTCATCATTCTAGAAGCTGCACATGGGACACACTTGGATGTTCCAACATGACAGTGATCCAAAACGCAAGGCCAAGTCAACCTGCCATTGGCTACAGCAGAAAAAAATTGAAGGTTTTGGAGTGAAGGTTCTTCTCAGTTTCCTGACCTCAGTATCATTTAGCTACTTAGGGGAGATCTCAAATGTTCAGTTCATGCAAGACAGCCCAAGAATTTACACTAACTGGAGGCATTTTGCCAAGAAAAATGGGCAGCATTACCATCTGGGAAAAATAAAGTGTCTCATCCATAACTACCACAAAATACTTAAAGCTGTAATATACAGAATTATGGACTATGAACTTTTGATTTTTTCATTTGGGTAGTTTCTGTTGTCATTATGATCTAAAAAAGGGCAAAAAGGGCAAAAACAATTGCTTGATAATGACCTTGGCTTGACCCAACCACTAAACATGAATAAAAGAAGCATTGTTTTATTATCTTTCACAAATTCTGCCATATAAACACAACTTTACATTAAAAATAAATTGCCATTTGGTTCGTCTTGTAGACAAGCCTGTATAATTCGTTCTTCTTCAGAGAATGCTTACAGTTTGACTATGTACAGCTGAATTAGTTCAATTTTGCCACTTGCCATTGTGTAGCATACAGTGTCTAGTAATACAGAAACAAGCAGAGCTTTCTGTGTTTGAGTGGAGGGTGAGAAGATGATCTTGAGCTGCAGGCCAAGCCCTGTGGATGGGAAAGGGCTATAACCCATAATTTGCATATTCATAGATCTGCACATACTGAATGAAAGCAAAGATGTAGAGCTACATCTAAGACAGTGTTGGGAAATAACTTCTAACTATGTAATTTTCGATCAGCACAGATTAGTTTTTAGTGCTTTAAGTGATAACAGAAGAAGGTTTTTAAGAAGCTGTCTGTTATCTTAAATGAGAAAATCAATGCTAGTAAATCAGGCACACAAGGCTAGTAAAAGAGAATAAGTCAGATGTACCACGTCCTCCAATCTATTCCTCAATGACCAAGAAAGGCTGCAAGCCCCAATACAGCATACTTTTACCAATACTATAGAAACATTTAAATACCTGGGAATTAATATAACAGCAAAACTTTATAATGGCCAATTATAGCTAAAATGGTTGAGGATATTAAGACATGGTGAAGCCTAAAACGTTTAATCAAAACATTCCTCAAACTATGGTTGAAAGATGCCATCCATAAATTAGCTGATTTACAGTGATAATATACTAATGTTATTTATTGATGTCAAGGGGCAATTTAATATTTCACAACCAATTTTTTAAAATACTTATCGCTATGGAGCTGTATAAACTCTAAAATCCATGCTTTTCATATACCATCTTTAACAAGTATATAACAACCAGTAACAGTCTTCAAAGGCCAAATGCAAAGCGAGATTATAGAAGATGAACAGAACTGCTCTTGCTCACAGAATTTCTATAAATACACTTCAGATTGATCCAATTTAACTGGTTTATGAGAGTAGACCTTATACCCGAGAGATTAAGCAAAACGAATTCAGACATTCCATATACATTTGTGAAGCAAGCAGATCAAAATAGGATTATTTAATTGTTTCTGGAGCTGTGAGATTCAGAATGTTTGGAAACAAGTTATCAGAATTCTTTCTAAAAATTCTTTCCATTGAAATACCAGCCTAAATACCAACCCAGACTTAAAATGATGTATTTTAGGTATTTTCCCAAACACCATATTCCTTAAGGAACACGAAAGAGCACTGACAAATCTGTCTAATCTGCACAAAACACCTGATTAATATGCACTGGAGAAGCCGGTGTGCACTGGTGTCCAGTGACAGCTACGTATACAATAAAATAAAAATGTAGGTTTTCTTTCAAATATGGGATTCATTATTGAAACATTTGAAATAAACATTAGCTTGATATGCATGCATTCCTAAATGACACTTTGCATAAATGTGTGAGCTTATTTGCTTGTTTTAATGTATATGCATGTATACATGCCTGTGTATATGTATATATGGGTATATATGTGGGTCATATAGGTGAGATTTTTTATACCAGTATGCTGTGCAGCATATGTACTTACGGTAGTGCCCTGCTGAGATGGAGGGATGTTTGGGAAAGGGTGAGATGTTCTGACATCACTTGATGTGAATGTGATTGTAAAACACTAATAAAGAGCAGCTTTTTAAAAAGTAGATGTAAGAGGCATATCCAAGAAATTGGGTTTCTTCACTGATGGTAACCTATACTGGCAAGCAGCAGGAACATACTGGTGAACATTTTGTATGTGTGTGTGTAAGTGTGTACGCAAATGTGTACACGTACATGCATTTAAGCTTCTGCATGTCCAGCTGAATTTTAAACAAAATGACATGGTATTGATGATTGGGATAATGTGTTAAAGGTTAACCAGGCTTTGTCAATGTACATAAATGCTTTGATTCTAAGATCTGGGTTTACATTATTTTAGAAAATTATTTAACAAACTGAATGAAGCAGCTAAAAATCAAAAGCTGAACATGAGCTCCTCTGACACATCAGAATATGTCACCAATAACAAAATCCAAGAACAAGTGTAAATCACACTGTAACTTTCCCACCTTGAGGATATAGCTTGAGGGTGAATGGTGAGAGGAAACGAGGTCACTGGGTCGTATGTCCAAAACCCAGCCCCCCCTCCCTCTAGACTGTACATTACTCATCCTCTCCTTTAGTCACCTACACTCAGAAGCTTTAAACAGACTTGGCCCACTAACAGAGACTTTTATAGACCAGATAGAGATGGACTGGAAAAGAGATGGAGAAATAGAAGAGGAAAGACAGACTGAGAGAGAGAGAAAGAGGCCATGAAATTGAAACATTGTTTCTATCTCTGTGTGCTAACAATAAGACACATAACTATCATGATATAGAAAAACATGTCTGAATGGATCAGAGAAACTGTTCCCCATTGCATTTGGCATATAAAAGCAAAGCTAGCACATGGTTTAGACGAAAATTTAAAGGGTAGTTACAGCTTATTTGCAACAGAAAATATGTTTCCCTATGACTGTGATAATTATTCTGATCACATTCATTCAACATTTATTCACCCGTATTGGAGATCTCCTCACTGTCCTTAATGTCTCTGTAATGTCTCCTAGACAACAATGAGATCTAATGGAAAGACAAAGGAGACTTTAGCATAACTAACCTCTCCTCAAATGTGTCTCCTGAGATAAAGACCATGGTAATCTAACACCTCTCAAGCTTTAGTACAGATACAAATCTCAATAAAGTCTGACATTGTGCTCAGATTTGCCAAAATAATATTTGTTTACTAAAGACATCTCTCAGGAAATTGGCTAGTACTTTCTTAATGTTTTGTTGCTACGTGTGATGGTGTACCCATGACCCTCACTATGTTACGTTGCTGTTACGGGTTTACTCTTACAAAAATTATGTTTACATATTTTGTGTATTAAATAATATTGAATAATTGTTAACAAAGTGCCCAGACGTGGAGAATGTGAATATCTCTTTTAAAACCCTCTCATCTAAAACCGTCCCCTTTAAAACCTTCTGTAGGGTAATTACATGCAGGCCCTGTAATACAGCTCTCTCTCTCTCTCTCTCTCTCTCTGTCTGTCTCTCCCACTGTCTTTCTGTCTTGCGCTCTCTTTTCCTATCCAACTCTCTCCTGGCCTTTATGTTTTTTATTAGATAATGCCCAAATTACAGGTACAGACTGCAACACCAACTGTGCAATACACTTTCACACAATGTGTGGCAATTCTAGGATATCACTACTTGCATATTGGATAAAGGCAGAAACATGAATGAACTTTGAACTTTGAATGATTGTATACTTGCATGTTAGTGTTTGTAAATGTATACAGGGTTCAGTGTGTGTGTTAATGTGGTTGACATCATCTTAAACAAGAAAGTGATCAGCCTTTGGCTGATGACAGCTGCTTGTCACAAGTTGCCTGGCAACCCATGGGCGAGCACTTAAGCCATGGCACATTCTTTACAGTGTCCTTCATGGCATGACAACAGGCTGCCACTGACAGATTAGAGAACCCTTACTCTGTGTGTCACCGTGGCCTCTGATGCTGGCCTTCCTCTTTTACCTGCTTTCTATGTCTTGTTTCTGCTTCCACCACCACCTCTTTAGCGTTTTTGATTGGCTGTATCTTGCTTACTTGGCATGCAGACCAAATCAAGCAGGAAGGAGATTTTCATTAAAGCCAAGTATGAGCACTGCAGATTAAACTAGGGCTTGTCTCCTCTACACATACATGCAGAGCCCATTGAGGGTTCAAAACATGCTTACAATTGCTATCACACTGATTCTGTGTCCTCGGATTAAAGAACACACATTAATAAAGTAATTTTATGAACCACATGCAGCTCCCATATTCTTTGTGGCGGCTGAACGTAAGAAACATAATCCCCAATCAATAATCTTATTCTGCTTTTTGAATCCCATGAGACAGATGACAAATGATTGTACCATGATTGCCATAATCAATAACAAAGAATGAAGGCAGTTGCATTGAGTGGAATGTGTATGGGTGCAGCACATATACGAATCGCATGTGGCTCTTCACAGATAACTATAACAACGCAGTGCCGCTCAATAAAACTCCGCTTCACCCAAGCAGTAATAATTTGACTGCCCTGATCCCTGGGCCAGCTTTAAATAAAACCAGAAGGTGTGCCCTCTTTAAGTCACCCATCCCAGTGGGTCCACCAAACAGAGCCCGTACGCACTACCCCCCCCCTCCGTGGGTTATGTAAAGGGACAGGTGGTGAGCCTGTGGCTGAGGGGGTGTTGTGCAACACACGCACACACACACATGCTCAGACCAAGGGAGTGACAAAACTCACAGCTACCCTCTGCGGGGAGCCGTCTCATTCTGTGAGTCACTTCACACAAAAAATGATCATTTTGGGGAAATGCTGTCATGAAGTTGATTACTCTTTTCCGTTTAATCATTTAATTGAGTGTTCATTGGTTAGCAGAGTGGTTAAAATAAAACTTAAATTCTCATTATACATGTAGAATAATCAGTTTTTATGTTATTTGATACCACACGTATTTTCTATAACTTTAACCTGCTTATTTAGGATGGACAGTATATGCTAGCTTTGCAAAACAATGCAAAAATACCTATTGTAAGCTATCATACTTCAGACCAGGCAAAGAAATGAAATGTCATGCCCTGCTACATAAATACTAACTAATTACTGACGTTGTGCTGTTTAGGAATGACAACAGAACTCATTCAAAACATACGTTTAGATAATACACCGGAGCAAATTTACACTATGAAATGCTTAAATTGGCATTTGCTTATTTTGGTATTGAAGTGCTGTAGTGTTGAAGTGCAAAATGCTATGATGTTGATCAAGCAACCAAGGCACTTTACATCACGGCCTTTCCAGTGGAAAATTATCAAGGAGAGTACTATCTTCAAGAATGAATCTGTCTTGCCCTCACTGCTGATGCTGCTGAAACTGCCCCCCATCTCTGTCTTTCTCTATGTCTGTCTGACTGTCTCTGTCTGTCTCTCTTTTTCGCTCTCACACTGCCTTTTTAAATTCAAATAACATCACCTTTTTCTCTTACAGAACCAACCATCATCCCAGCCAATCCCATGCACACACACCACTAAAGCAAAAATTCTCTTCAATCCCATTTTCATTGGAATCATTTTACAGTGACGGGATCATATTTGTGAGTGTTCGGACAAACAGGATGTGTAATAAAAAACAAATGTTTGGTAATTTGACCTTTCTTCCTTTAATCCAGCAGAGGTGGTATTGTCGTATGGAAATCAGATTGCAATATAAAAACCACTACCACACAAAGGAAGGAGAGGCAGTAAACATAATGACATCCACTTTTCTGCCTATGCTGTTATATTTAGGATCATGTGACATTGATCTGCCTCTATAGCTACCTGTTTTTGCAGGAGAGCACTGACTTCTTAACCTATACCTACAATGGCTCCATGACAAACTGTTTACTGGGTCATTACTCCCCACGTCTAATGGCATGTTACTTTCAATTACCAAACCATCCAGCCATACACGGATCTGTCCTTCATAAAAATCAGTGAAGACCAAAACTTGCCCTACCTACTCTGAACACTCAACACAAAGAAGAAGACTGCACAACTGCTAACCGAGGACTGCTAACTGCATAAGGTCTCTTTTACCCATCACACTTTCATCAGTATCTCACATACGAGCGAAGTGCATATGCCTTTACATTAAGCATCAGCGATCAGTGACCATCCTAGCCCCATAATCCGGGGCACTGAATAATTAACCACAGGGTCATCAGAACCTCTCTAATGCCTCATGACGTACTGGGACGACGCGCTTACGTTTGTCAATACCGGATGTCCATTAAGGGGTTGGGGGGGTGCAAAGCGAGAGCCATGGAGTGTTGAGTAGTGCTATAAATACACGACTCCCAGAGCAAAGACGCCGCCACACGTCTCCCACTGCTGACAATCAACAAACAACAAAACAAGCCCCAAATGCAGCGTGACAAGGACTGTGGGCCCAGCGTGGGAATATTCATGTCCGAGATGATCAGCGTTGCAGCTGAGTAAGGGATGAACTCTGCTCTGGGTCAGTGAAGCACAGCAGGCTCGCAGGGCATCACACCAGCAGTGTGGCCAAGAGACTCGACGAAGGTCTGGCTCTGTCCACTAGCATGCAAACAAAACAACACGCACAATATACAAAACAGATGGTTGCAGGAGGAGGGGAAGTGACTTCCACTTTATGCTGTTTTAGTTCAAGCATAAAGTTTGAGGCAAAAACCTCAAACTTTATTATATTGTATTGAAACCTGCTTTGACAAAGTGCTCTTTCAGTAGTGTATTTTCACTGAAGGATTTGCTGTTTGTCATTTCGAGTACAAGCTAAGGCAGTTAACTGCCATACCATAAAACTAATGTGTACAAGGCCACCAATACACTAAACATGTAACTTGCTCTCCATCCGTACAGGGAAGGAGTGAGAAAATAATTTGTGAGATGGGATTATAGTCTTTCACACTCACCATAATTCGATTACACTCTCAGCACCAGGCACCCTGAGAGCTACAATTTCATTAGAGTGCACCCTAATGTGAACATGACCACTTATTGTGTATAGTAACTCCAGTAATGATTGTGTCAGTGCGATAAAGAGAGTGATAATATATACAAATATATAATGTGCACAACAATAATTACTATATATGTAAAGTCGTAAAGTTGTTTACGATTGAATTGCTGTACTTCAGTCAAATGCAGCTCGAGCCACAGCCTTCGTAAACACCGTCATAAATTTCTGCAAAGTTAAAAAATAAGACCGTAGAACTAAACCGTCAAGCACAAGCCCAGCACACAGCCTCGTGCGGACTGCGTCAATGTTATGCCAGAATGCACCGTGATGTCTTTAACGGCATCACACTATCCCTGTCAAAACGCTACTCAGACTCACCCTCTGAGCCGTCTTAGATTGGACCAGAGCATACCAGTCTTATTGAAGTGAGATTAAAAAATAAGCAAAACTACTTTTCCACCATGGCGATTCAGTTTGTCCGTCAAGACAGCGTCACCAAGCCATGTATATTCCCTTACGTTTAAAAAATGTGTTAAATATATTAATACTTATTAATATAAGAAAAAAAAACATGCGTCACAAACTGCCACAGAGTTCACGATACACCTCAAGACCGGTACAAGCACACAGGTTACAGCATTTCCTAAAAGTAGGCAGCAGTTGCACTATGACTAACACATTCGAGCATCCTTCATACGTTCGACCACATACAGCCAGAAGACGAAGAAACTAATACCGACCCTTCTGCTGTTTGAAGGACTGTATTGATCCGGAGTGGTGCACCATCGTGGCGTTCGACTGGGTTCCAAGGTTAGAAAAAATCTGCTCTAAAAAGAAGGCAGCATACATGGGAAAGTATGGTGGGGTTGCGTAGGTGTCTCTGCCGTTCCCTCACATAGCACGCGAGCTCTGGAGCGCTGCGCAAACCCAACACCTGGCCCGGAAAGCTCCACCATCCATGACTGTTGTCATAGAAACGTACTGTAAGGGAGGTCCTGATAGGCGATAAACACCCTCCTCTCCCGTACACTCGCAGCGCAGAGATGAAGAGCAAGCGTGCACTTGCTGTCCTTTACCAGTGCTATGAGAAAAAGAGGAGAGGACGAATGTAAGGCACCGCAACATATACGGCGGCATACGATTGCTATACTTAGTGAGTCCTCGAGCTTTACAGCACGGGACCGATACTGTTTTTAACCGCCAAAATGCTCCATTCCTTTTGAAAACATGCAGTCTTGGTAAGCACTCGCAATCAGTGCTCAGTATATTAATTAGTCTTCTGTCCTTGCGAGTGGCGTTTGGGAATTCCATTTATTCTTTAGGTTTCAAACATCACTGTAAATTTAAATGAAAACCAACAGTGGCAGATCCTAAAACCACCAAAATACAATACCAATATTCTTATGGTAAACCATACAGTTAACTTAAAATGTTACCAGGATTAAGCAATATGTACGTGATGGAAAGAAAAAAATAAAATCAAGTGTCCTATTTTACTTAATACACTTGTTAAATTCTTCTATTTTTACCTGACTTATCTAAATATTTTAAGTGTCCTGTGACTCCACATCATGTTTTGAATCCTTTTTAATAAGACAGATACCAAGTTCATACACAGTACCTTGAGTAAATATCTTAAGTAAATACTTCAGATTGACCTAGTAAGGAAGAATAAGCCATGCATTATCGTGTATAAGCAATGTATTTTTATATTGTGAAACAAGTATAATTACTTTTGTTAAAGTTCCATATGTGTATGGGTTATTCATTAAGTAGGGTAAGTCTTATATGCACACAAGCATGCAGCATCAGAATACAATATTTTAATATTTTGAAAATAAAATATCAGAGCACATGAAAGCACACTTATAATATTAACTTTCTGATTTCACCATATACACAGCAAAATGCATTGGCGTTGTTCTCTTAAGCCAGCTTTAGATATGAACAGCCTGCAGTGTTGCAGGCAGGGGGTTTTGCTAGGTGATTTTCATTTTCTGATGGGAACAGCCACATCACACAACCACTGACTCCTTGTTTAATGACACGGTTGGGTGGTTTTGACTTATGGCCAGGTTGTATAGATACGGAACGATCCTTCCACCCTCAGGCAGCTCCAGAATTACCCTCAGAGCAGAATGCTGCACCACCTGAGTTTAGATGTCTGAGTGCTGGGGGAATCGGACCCAGAGGAAAATCTCTGGGGGGAAATCAGTGCAATCGATATCTGTTTAGAGCTTTGCCGACCTTGCAACTCCCAGAGAGAAGATCCTGCTCTTTGGCACAAATGCAAAATAAATAAATCAATAAATAAATAATCCCATGAGAACAGAAAATGAACAAAGATGATGAGAGACCAAGCTTTACCATCTCACACACACACAAGTATATGGACACTATGGACCCTCCTCCAAATTGCTGAGTTCAGGTGAGTCCACTCTTGCTTCTAAACACGTGTAGAAAATCAAGCTCATAGCCTTGCAATTATTGTGAAATCATGTATAGGATCAACAGCAGCTTAGTCACGAAGCAGTAAACCACAGAATGGCACAGTCAAGAGCTAAAGCACATAATACATACAAATCACCTATACTCTGCTGCATCCAAGCTGCTCCAAACTGCCCCTGAAACTGTGTGTAGACATTAGATATCAGTGCCCATGGTTTTATAGGACAAAGTGGCTGATATTACAAAACATTCACTCTCAAGCCACTTTATTAGGTACAGCTGTTCAACTGCTCATTAACATAAATATCCAATCAGCCAATCACATGGTAGCAACTCAGTACATTTAGGCATGTTGATATGGTCAGGATGATCTACTATCAAACTCAGAATCAGAACAGAGAAGAATGGTGATTTAAGTGAATTTGAACATGGTATAGTTGTTTGTGCTACATGGGCTGATCTGAGTAATTTGTAAACTGTTGATCTACTGGGATTTTCATACACAACCATTCTTAGGGTTTAGAGAAATTATCTCTGGAAAAAGAGAAAATATCCAGTGAGCAGCAGTTCTGTGTGAAGGAATGTCTTGTTGATGCCAGAAGTCAGAGCAGAATGTGCAGACTGATTTGAGCTGATCAAAAGGCAACAGTAGCTCAAATAACCATTCAGTACAACTGACGTATGCATAAGAGTATATCTGAATGCACAGCTGTTCTGGTCAGTGGTGTTGGTGTAATGGTGTGGGGGATATTTTATTGCCATACCTTGGGCCCCTTAATACCATTTGATCATTTTTTAAATGCCACAGCCTGAATATTGTTGCTAATTGGTTCTGTGAACACGACAGTGACTTCACTGTACTGAAATGGCTGCTACATTCACCAGATCTCAATGCATTGAACAATTCTGGGATATTCACATTATGGAATCTGCAGCAACTACATGGTGCTATCATGTCAGCATGGACCAAAATATCTGAGGAACATTTGCGGCATGTGCACATATACATCTCCCAACACAGACACATATACGTATTTACTTGTGCCTCCTTCCCTTCTTTCCTGCCTGTTGAAGTTGAGTTGTTTGATTTGAAGTTCATCCACAGGACACCTCATAGCTTGCAACTGTGGTAACATCATGAGAAATAATCGAGAAAGGCTAAATCTGGACCCTGCAGTCAGTTTCCCCACTGAGCTTAAGAGACACTGTGGCAGAAGGAAACAGCCAGAAAGCCAAAATAAGACAGTAAATCTGTCTGTTTTCATACTAAATCAATAAGCATGAGCCATATTACAGCCATTTTTCACTGACTAATCACACCCACAAGAACACTACAGCTCTGAAATTCCTCCCTCTCTCTTGCTTGCACTCTCTCTTTTCCTCTCTCATCACTCATTGCCATTGATTTACCCTCAAATTTGACCCCCCAATTTGCTATTTTATTAAGCGGTTATTTACAATTATGAAGTAAAAAATTCCCAAACAATGAACAGACAAAATTAAGGTGTTAAGTGATACAAAATACATGGAGTGGCCAGTTTGAAGAGAAGAATGAACAAGGTCATAGATACCCTGTTCAATGTCAGGTGCATAAGAACACAGAACAGCCTCCACAGACTAGTACACACCAGCATACTCTCTCACACACAGAGGATTATGTCTGCTTTTATGGATGAACATGCCACTGGCTTAAATTTTGTGTCCTCAGCTGCACCAAATGGCCAGCAACACCACTGTCACAAATAAGAGCGAGGAAAAGAAAGGAGGAAGGGTGAGAAACACAGAAAGAGAGAGAGAGAGATTGAGAGAGAGAATAGGAAATAGGAATGTCTGTTACTGAGCTTCTCCCTATTATTCTGAATATAAGTTATATATATATATATATATATATATATATATATATATATATATATTATATATATATATATATATATATATATATATATATATATATATATATACACATATAATGTATATGTGTATATACTGTATATTTGTGTGTGTATGTTAGTTTAGACTTCTAGGCTGTAAATACTTATTTCTCTCACACACACACACACACACACACACACACACACACACACACACACACACACACACACACACACTGTCATTATCTCTTTCTTCGTATTTTCTCCATTTCTGTGACATTCATGTTATCTAAAATACCATCTGTGTTCTCCTGCAGGCAGCGGACCACCAGCTCTGCCCACTGCCGTCGCCCCGCCGCAGAGCTCCAGTAGGGACTCCGCGCTGCTATCCCACTGCTCTGCCGCCACACCACCACAGCTATAACACCTCCGTGTGTGCTTGTTAATGAGTGCACCTCGCAAGGTGATGACTGCCAAATTGTTTAGCAAGATGTAGGTCAGATGACTTTTGCTGCAGTGTAGAATGCGCTACTGTGGTGATACTGCCCCCTTGTGGTTCCAGTACCTTGTGTTGTCACACTAATTAAAATTAATCTCTTACAAAATTCTGAGTTATTCCCAGTTTAGAATGCTGGGAAATAATTATGAAATGTAATGTCAATATAAATCTAATGTACTTATTATCTGCATTAAAATTGTGCCAAGCTGTGTCCTACATTCATAAAATGTATTGGCCTATGAATTGTATAATAAATATTTAGGTGTTATGACCATTCAGTATCTTAAGGGTTAAAACTCTGTGAATGTCTTGGTAGCAGTGAAATGACAAGCCTATGTGTCAGACACCCTTGGAGCCCGTGGTGCTGGTGTGTAGAGCTCTACTGGCCCAGCTGCAGGCCTTAGCCAGACTTCACCAGGCTGCAGCCTGCTATGAGGGGACCCTAGCATGGTACTGAGGACTTGGGGCTCTGGCAAATAGAAGATGCCTCATAGGGTCACTTTCTGGACTAAATGACTAAACTAATTACACAACATAAATTTCAACTTGTTTACCCAAAACATCACAGTCTTGTAGCTACCTATGTAAAAATACACTACAGTAATAACGAGTCACTAAAGACCATTTCTATGAAGAACAGAGGTCTGTAACAAAGATCAAAGGTTAAATGAAATGACAAGTGACACCCCAAAGCTATACTTATACTTAACGCTATAAGCCGCATGTATTTTAATAAGCCTCCTTCTCTTTCTGTTAAGGGACAGTAATGGGGTAGTGGTGGCACCATGCTATAAATCAGTGTTTAATGATATCAGGAATTAACAAAGTGTTGCCATTTTTTACACTGGTGATATGTTTAAGAGGTGATCATATCAATTTTCCAGGAGCAAGATGCACAAACCCAGCATAAGCTCTTCTAAGTATGAAGCCAGATTGGTTGTGAATTCTAGAGGATCATTAAGGGCTAATCAGTTCACAAACCGAGACCTATCTGAAAGAATAAAAATGTCATTTTCAAATTACATTGTTATTTCATACTACAAAATTTGCTTGTAGCTACAAAAGATGTTCTTGTCTTGTTTCTTAATTTGACATATTTCATACTTAGTACAGTATATATATATATATATATATATATATATATATATATATATATATATATATATATATTTATATATATATATATTTTCCTGTGTAACCATATAGTTTTGCACTTTTACTTGAAATAAAATGAAATGCACATGAAATGAAATGTACAAATGAAATGTACAAAGTGTTTAGGATATTTCAGCTGGATTTTGTTTTCAGAAGCCAATGTTTGCTTGCATAAATCAAATGACTGAGCAATCTTTTATCCACTTTTATCCACAGGATATGCTAATGCTACTGCTCAATTCCATCCCGTGGTGATTTATCTTTGAATGATTTATTATAATGCTGCATATTGCAGTACATTGTCTGATTCCTTCAAACAGCTTCATTGCAAGTAAAATTGGGGCTTGGATGGTGCCGGCTGTGCAGCATGGGTAGAAGAGTAGGTGGGTGGATGCAAGCAGCCCGTACTGCCTGTCCTGTCTAACCCACCTCCTGTGAGCGGGGCTGTAAGCTGGACCTCATTCCACTTTCCAGACACAAGCTCAGAGACACACTGTCGCATACATGTCACTGCACATTAAAACAAGCCTAAATCCCAAAAGAAAGCACGTTTCTGTTATTTAAGAATCTAAGAATACTACTTTGAATGATCACCTTGGGTTTGAGGCTCAAAACTGAGTGACATATAAAGCCTGTCAGTTTGGCTGAGAGTGGACAACCTGTCACCCATGTCACCCATACTAACACCTGCCCTCAGCAATATTGCTAGTCCTGCTTTCATCAGCTAGATTCACAATAAGCCCCTCCATCTGGATTCACCACAAGCCCCTCCTTCTGGATTCTCCACAAGCTCCTCCCTCTGGATCCTCTGGATTCATCATAAGCCCCTCCCACTGAATGCCACCCATGCAGTGATGCCTACACAATGGCAGCTGGGCATGAACCACTGGATGAGTATTCTTTCTAGACCCCTCTCTAAGCAACCATTCTTATCAAAGGTTTTGGAGAAAGTCATCTTCTCTCAGCCTCATTTTTATCTCAGCCTTTCCCTCATTTTTAAGCACACACATCAGGTTTTAGACCACTGCACAGCACTGAGTCGGCCCTCCTCTGAGTAGCTAATGATTCACTACGAGCTGCTGACTGTGGAAAGTGTGTTTTAATTCTTTTAGACCTGACCGCAGCCTTTGATACTGTCGATCGTGCTTTTTTGTTGGATCAGCTAAAGTGTGTTTTTGGCATCCAGGGTACTGTATTGAAGTGGTTTGCCTCATGCTTAGAAAGCAGAAACTTTTCTGTCATGATGGGTACGTGTCATTCCTCCTCAGCATCCCTTAGACACCTCAGGGCTCTATCTTGGGAGATGTCTTGTTCTCCCTATACATGCACCCACTTGGGTCCATCTTACAGAGGTACAAAATACTATATAACTGTTAGGCAGATGATACGCAGTTGTACCTCCCACTTAAGATGGGTAAAAGCAACTCTCTGCAGCTCATCTCTGTTTAACAAATACAAAGTGCTGGATGTCAAAAATGTTTTAGAAATACTGCAAAACTGAAATCTTGTCATTCATAGGTGATTCGTGCCCTTATATCCTCTTGCATTGGCTACTGTAATTCACTCTACCTATGAATACATGTCAATACAAGTCAAGTTTGTCACACCCATATTCCAAAATGCAGATGCAAGGCTTCTGACAGGAACCAAGTAAATGGATGCATTAAATGCATTTCCGTTGCATTGGCTACCAGTCAGACACAGTGTGAAATTCATGTCTTTATTGTTTGTGTTTAATGCTGTCCATGGCATGGCCCCAAGTTATATCTCTGATCTTATCAGCCTCAATTCCATCCCTTGAGCACTACAATCTACTGATCAGATGGTTTTATTCGTTACATGTCCTATGTTGAGGTCAAAGGTGACCAGGATTTCTCAGTGACATCTCCCAACAATATAAAATTTTCAGTCATATTAAAAAACCTATTTATTTTCTCAGGCATCTTAAAAAGTATATGGACACTATGGACCGCCCTCCAAATTGATGAGTTCAGGTGAGTCCACTCTTACTTCTAACACGTGTAGAAAATCCCATAGCCTTGCAAGCTACTTAGACAGCTGCTGTCTATTAAACGCTATACAAATAAAACTGTTGTCATTGCCATTTTTCCTGTTAACCCTTCTGCTCTAATCTCGCCTCCCCGCTTCTATTCCAGTGCTGTCTGTCAGGGAGGTGTGCTGAGTAGACAGGTATGTCTGGGTTGAGTGAGCTCTTTTCTAAAGAGATATAAACTGCGATGTTTTTTTTACTCCTTCCTTGTATTTAATGAATTACTTTTACTTTCATTGATAAGAATTCTCCAAAGCTTTGATAAATGATAACTTTAATAAATGAAATGGAATTTTACAAATGTAATTGACTGTAGGTTAAGTGAGTCAGAACTTGACTGCTCTAAAACATGCATGAGTCCTCTGCTACAATGTGGTTAGGCAACAGGTTTATGGCACGAGAACCTGAGTCAGAAAATAAACGGTACGAAACATGATGCAGTACAGGATTATATTAGCAGCGATGTTGACACAAAGTGTCACGTCCTAGTGCATTAAATCACATCAGTTTGCATTTATCCAGTGTCCTATAATCATCGGCTATTAGGTGAGGCCATTCCCACACGGAAAAGTCGAAGGCTTGGGGAAACACTATAGTAAAAACTTAAAATACCAATACACAACATAGGCTGTAATATCAGTTTAATCATAATCAGGACTAACGGTATTCGGAGCACTGAACGTGTATAAGAACCATGGAAATTTCTAAAGAAACATCAATATCGCTCACTTCTTGTCTGTCAAAGTTTCTTTGCCCTGGACACCTAAATCAAAGCAAACACAAGAACGCATACAGCATAACCCGATACATTAATTACCAGAAAGTTGTTGTCCTTCGCAGTAATCTTGAAGAGTAACTGAAAATGTATTCGACTTTGCCTTCGCGAAGCAATAATCCGATTTATGAGGAATACAGTGCAATTGTGTCGCCATCGGACGCGAATCCAGCTTCTGGCACTACAGGTGCAGCAGAACTGCTCTAGCATAGAAAAAACGTATTTCAACAAAACCCAAAGCAAACTGCGAACACGATAGTCGAGGGTATGCGGCCATGCCTGACTCCGCATGAAGTGTGTTTGAAAAAGGGGAACATGTGTACTTGGGGTAGGTTTCCATAGATCCCTGCATCTGAGAATCCCTTATACAGAAAGCAACCGCTGACCTTAAACTTGCCTTTTACTCTTTCGTTCTATTAATAATGCATCTGGCAAAGTAGTTTAGCGCATCCTAAATGGCATACTGAAAATGCACGTCAGACTTATTACTAGCACCTGCAGAAATTAAACATGAGTTCAAGTCTTTAAAATCCATTAAAAAGTGAATGGCATTCATTAATCTTAAATGCAGAAATACAGCTTAGAAAAACATTAGTAAACACACAAAATTTAAATAATGGTACAATCACTTCTGTTAAATTATCAAACACGATAGTTATTCCTGGTGCTCACATTACACATGAAAATCCTGATTTTAACTAAGAACTGAAGAAAGTGTTACATCAGAGGCATCCTAGTAAAAACAACCGTGATGAAATTTGTTCACATTTAAGAAAACTCATCACCACCACTGAAATGATAAAATATCAACAGTACAATGTGACTATCACTATTAACCTGTTTACACTGAATTTAATAGCACACAAATAAAAGAACAATGACAATTATTTACTACCTTTGAGAATATCAATGACAAAAGCAGGAACTAATCACTTTTCATACAGTTATCATTTGCATGGCTCATGTTACTGTGTGCGCACATGCTAATGAAAGTGCAGGGTCACAAGCGCTTCCTGTGGTGTATTTTCCTCTGATGCTGGTTCAGATTGTCTTTAATCTTAAAAGCTCTGCCGCATTCGGGGCACTTGAAAGGCCTCGCTTCCGAGTGGAGGACCACGTGTTTGGACAGCGTGCGGCTGTGGCGGAAGCCCTTTCTGCACACGGGGCACTGGAAGGGCCTCTCCCCCGTGTGGATGTTGCGGTGCTCCTGCAGACCTCGCTCCTGGGCGAACGCCGAGCCACAGTCTGCGCAGATGTGTGGTCGCTCACCTGCAGGGGCCGACAGGTACCAGTGGAACAATGATAAGTGTACAGAACGGCATTTGTGCCTCGTAGATCTTTAATAGTCACACTGATGGATTTTTTTTGGGGAATGGTACAGTAGCAGCCACACACACATTTACTACCACATTCAAGGAAGGGGAGAGAGGACAAGTTCACCTTTACAGACTCACAGAGTATAACTCTAAATATAAAATGCCAGGAACATAAAAACTATTATAAGAATTTAATAGCGATCTTTTATGTGGCTCCTATAAGGTGACAGTTTAGGTACCTATCGTCAAATGAATTCACACACCGTGTTTCTTAAGATTTTAAGATAAAAAATCTCACTAATATCATCCCACTGAGTTAATAATGAGAATAAGACACCAGGTCTCAACATTTCACAGTTCAAGCCATCTGCCACACTGCACTGTTAAGCACCTTGACGATGGCACACGCCTTGCACTGCTGATTGTGCTCAAGGGCAAAACTGTGCATGTTGCTCATTTCCCTATGAAGAACAATCTGCGTAATATTAACTCCACTATATGTTAATCCACTTGACACAAAGGACATGA
Organism: Brachyhypopomus occidentalis; assembly: GCA_020368025.1. Taxonomy (NCBI): domain Eukaryota; kingdom Metazoa; phylum Chordata; class Actinopteri; order Gymnotiformes; family Hypopomidae; genus Brachyhypopomus; species Brachyhypopomus occidentalis. Next base: position 5,758,085 of record JAGXOD010000004.1, read on the forward strand.
AGTACGGGTTAAGCACTTGCAACACTATGACATGTAGCACTGAATTTCTAATGGAGCTGAATTTCGCTTAAGAAACATGGCAAACTGGTTGGATCTCTATTACGTCTCTACCTGTGTGTGTGCGCTGGTGGCAGCGCAGGTTGAAGCGGTCACGGAAAGCTTTGTTGCATTCTGGACAGTGCAGCATTTTCCGATGGACACGCAGGTGGTTGGTCAGCTGGCTGAGGGAAGGGAAACGTAGATCACAGTGCTTGCACCCCAGACTTTGTCCCGGAGTACATCTGTGCTTTCGCAGGTAGTCGAACCTCTTGAACTTGCTACCACAGTCAGGACACTCAAACATGCACTTGAGTGGCATGTCTGGCTTGTCTGGTTGGGTGGTTAAGTCACCATTCATACACGCTGACCTGAGTGAAAAGGTAGGTGATTCAGGACTGAAGCAGGTACCGGGAAGCAAAATCTGACTGGAGTCATTCCTCATTGGTGGTCCGTCTTCAAGATTCAGGACAGGCTTTGCATCAACCACTGATGGGCTAAAAACAACCTCAGAAAACTCTTCCTCTTCAAAATGCTCATGTCCAACACCAACTTCCAGGCTGAGGCCGTCAGACTCACAGATTTCTGAATCCCTCCTCTTCAGACACAGCTCATTTAAGTTGATGTAGTGTTCTCTGAAATGAATGTATTGCAAAGGGTTAAACGAGAATAAAACAAAATTGATGTCTTTGATTAATGTTTAATGACTACTTAAAGCACATTAGACAAAATATTGCAATTCAATATAAAAAAGCCTTAAACACAAACATAGCCTTACTCCGAGTATCCTGTTTGTGCATCATAGTCCTGTCCTCTCTCTGTGTCCCGCTCTACTCCGTTATCCTCCAGGAAGCATGCTGCCATGATTGCAGCTTCCTCCATGTTCTGTGGCTGTTGTTTACTTGTCTTCTCTCTAGCATCTGGTGGGAGGAGAGAGAGGAATTTCTGTAGAGCCACTCTTCTCACCACCTCCTCAGAGCTGCACTTTTCGGGCTGGAGCCACCTCTTGGCTGCCTCCTCCACCCCTAGTTTTAGCTCCCGCAACCCTCTGTGGGCATCGTACTTAACCTCGTTAAAGTCCCTCCACCTCTGGTGTTCCAAGATCCATGCCTGCCTCCTCACGTCTGCTTTTAGAGCTTCGTAACTGGGCTGGCTGGATGGGACATGATCGTCTTCATCTACTCGTTTCACGCAGAGGAGTTGAGCTAGCCTTAAGCCCCATTGCTCCTTTGGAAGTTTGCTGCTGTCCAAAGCTCTTTCAAACACAGACAGAGAAAACTCCAGATCATCCCCCCTCAAGTCCAGTTGCGGTTCAGACTGCTGCTGCAAGCTAGCATTGTCTGGATGCAAAAGCTGAGCAAGAAATTGTGCTTGGATCTCTCCCTGTAGAGCTACAGCTCTCTGGAGCTGGATGTGGAGGTCCAGGAGAGACCTCAAACACCGGAAAAGATCCATAAGCTCGTCAGTGGTACACTAAAAAAAGAGAGAGAAAGCTGATTAACTGGAAAAGTAGCCGGCATTTAAAACATTTGAATAGAAATGTTTTAACCGTTACTTGCAAAATATAGTCCTTAATGGTGAAGAGACAAAACCTGTCATATAAAGGAAGCTCGTTTGACATGCATAATCATAAAAATTAACCTATCGTAACTAGCTAGCCATTAAGCTAGCTAGCTAAGCAACAAAGCTAGGTAGCTACCTCAGCCAGAAAGTGGGCAAAAGTCCAGATTAACAGGATTAATGAATGCAAACACAGAGAGCTTTAGTAACAACGATTGTCGGTGAACTGTTTTGTACGTTGTTAATGACTGTCCAAGTCAGTAACTACAAGGCTATAGCTTTGTTTACTGTCGATTCAAGTGGTTTTAAGCCACCATCGCCTCTTCCTCTTAGTCGTCGTTTGCTCTACTTCTTCTGTTGATTTTATTTTCCGCGAGAATTGTGCCGTATCGCCATCTAGTGAAATGGCGGAGAACGTAAACGTAGCCGTTCTGTAACATTCAGCAATCTAATAGGCTACTCTAGAGTGTACTCCTCCTCCTCCTCTTCCTAGTACTTGCCCCACTGTGCAGGAAGTGCTTGCTTGCTTGCTTGCTTGGCTATCCCCAGATTTGTCATCCCTGTGTGTGGACTCCCACTTGCCACTGACTGGTCCTCGACCAAACCATGAAAGATGGGCCTGCTGCATTATATCATTGATGAGGCCACGCCCATGACCTTACTGACATCCAGGTAGAACTGAGCATCCATATGTTGACATTGGCCCTGGTTTTAAATTTTGAGAACTGCACCACTTATATTAGTGCAATATTAATTTGTGGAAAACACTTTAGAAGCATGTAGAAACGCTGCATGCACACACACGCACACACACGCACATTTTGCAAGATTCCTTGGTGATTTACCTTCTTGACGTCTTATAAACTTCTCCGTGTTACTGACATCTGACATCTGTGGTGTTGGAGCCATGATTCAAGTCAATCACCAAGGTGTTACCACTTCTTTTTTTCTTTTTTCATTCGGCATGCGTTGTGATTCCATCACTTTTGTCAGGGGTTATACATGCACCCTAAGCTCACTTGTAATTGATTTCTCTAGTGGAAAGTTTCCTACATCAGTCTTCCCTTGTGTTCATCTAAAGCTGTTTCTTCTGAGAACATTTCCGGTCTCCCAGTTGTTTGTCTTGTTGTTTGCCTGTCCTGTACTATCCATAGAGTGGAGGCTGGGTCCCTGACAAAGGTGGACCCAGGTTTGATCCATGCACTGGTGGGCCTACAATATTTTTGTATTTTTTTGTTAGAGTAGCTGGGGGTTTGCTTACCCACAGTTCCATCTGGTTATTCACTCCCCACGTTGCCCTCACTTTCCCTGTAGTGTAGTGGGTAGAGCTCTGTACTCTACCTCTCTGCTCCTTCAGGCTGAACCAGTTAGCATTGACCTCTGATTCCATGTCCCCCCTCATCTGCATTTGGGGTCAACTAGGAGACCCTGCGCTGAGTACTAACATTTTAATTTATTCATTTTGGATATCGAATATAATTTCCCATATAATTTTTTAAAGAGTTTTAACAGTTTTCGTTAGAATGGCCACATGTAGTTGGTTAACTTCTATTGAAGATTATTTTGCTTATTTCTATTTCAAAATTGTACTGATATGATCTTCCTTTTCATGTCTGCTTTTGAGGTTTCCCATACTACAGTGCAGGTGATTCTGTTGGTATCCATAAAGGATGTACATTTTCTTCTAAAACAAGTAACTAATGAATTGTCTAATATTTGACCAGACTTAAAACCCATCAACATTGGCACTTCAGTCACTGACCATAGACATCTGGTGGATCCTGAGAATATCTGTCATGAAGAACGTGATAAACTATCCAAGTCCAGGTGTGCAAAACTTGAAGATGTATATGCAAGAAATCTTGCACCTGTAACTGCTGCCAAAGGGGCTTCCACAAAATAGGTTATTGAATAAAGGGTCAAACCTTTGTGAACAAAAGATTTTAGCTTTTTATTTTTAATACATTTTTGACACTTAAACTAAACAAGAAATGGTAGATATCTATTCAAATTCACAAATCATTCCACACGAGATGGCTTTTAATCTACGAAGATTATTCATTTTTTTGTCATCCTAGTCTGTCAATGAATGCTTCATTCAAGTTCTCAAAGTTCATAAATATTAAACTCTTGACATAGCACGTTGACATTTTGTATCCATATACATAATGGTTGACGAATCCCCTAAAGGGATATCCAAGGGTAACGGGAGTTGACAAATAAATATATCTGTTTCAGGAATTTATACAGTACAGCATTTCACGTTGGTTTAGGTTTTATTAACCACTCATCCATACCACAAAGTGGCGCCACTAGACCGCAGCTTCTTCCCTACAGCGAGACCACCATCACGACCTAACTGCAGCCTGGCAGGTGACGACGACTTTGCCTGATTGTAACAGGTTGTCCAAGTATAGTTTAAGTTATATAGGATATTAAATTAGATTAAAGCAAACAAGTCATGGAAAAATATCGCAATAAAATATTTTTGGTCCATGTTTATAATTTGAGGCTGTTACATGTTTCTTCTTTTGTACGTTAGCTAGCTAGATAATATATGGCAATGTTATTAGCCAGTTAGATAACGTCTGTTTACATTGCTGTATAATCCAGGCATCACCAGCATAGCCAGCCAGCTAGCACATTTGTGGCTTATAGATCACGTTGAGCAACACTAATGAATGCATTTGCAGTAACTTAATGCCATCCAGCTACATCGCCAGAGCTGACGCATACCTGCGTTTTATCAGGTAACGTCAACTAACTAGCTAAGTCGCAGTAAAGAAAAACTTGTTCCTCCTGTCTATAGTTGGACACTGCGTTAGCTAGCTAGCTAGCTAACTAGCTATTGCAGGGATACCAAGTATGGGGATGTGCTTACCCTGCCTGGGTGGAGCAGCAGACGATGTTGTAGCAACACCGGACCCTGTAAGTACTTCAGTCTTTTAACAGCTGTAGGTACATCGTTTCATGTGCGGTTTGCTAGGCATGTAAATTAGTTAGCAAGGTGGTTATCTATTTCACTATGAGTGTTTTAACAAGTTCTTTACACCACCAAAAGTCTTTGCATTGCCTCCTGTTTTTACTGATGCGGGTGTACAGCTAGCTATGAAGATGGTCAAATATTCTAGTTATTTTCTAGATTTTAGATTTTCGTAATGTCTGCAATGTTATAATGTCATAAATGTAACTCGTTTTGCTGTTTATTACCACACTGGCCGCTTGTAAAATCACCGTTATAATTTTGATCTTCTCCCTTATTTACTTTTATTTACAGGAAACAAAAAGGCGACAGTTGGCAGAAGCTGCAGAGAAGAGACAGAAAGAGGTAATTGTTATATTTGACATTTACTGTCTACCAAGTGTTCCTGTCACATGGTCTATCATCATCTTTCTTGATGGAGTTTGAGTTTTTTTGGCTATTTCAGTTTGTAGCGTATGGTGCCCGTCCTTAAAACACCCAGTCCTTCTGTTTAGTCCCTGAACACACACGTGTCTGTGTTCACACAATCACATGGATGTGTTTTCAGCAGTCATTGTAAGATGAGAAACAAACCAATCTGTGTTTATTTGTCCCATTTGGTGACTTTTAAAATTAAACGAAAAAGAAAATCCATTACATTTCTTATTAGACAATTTGAGATTTGTTGTGGCATGCCCCTCATATACATTGTGGACCCTTTAGAGATATTCATCAGCACTTGCTGCTCATCGAGTTGCTAAGAAAGCGCGGTAAGTGGGGCACGATCTTTTTGTCTCAACACTTGCATTCAGCAGGAAACTTCACATCGCAGTGACTTTTCTACAGTGGCTGAAATTATTCTGTGATGTCATAATGCATCTGGTGATAATTTATTCCCTTTTCTAAATTCTAGATTAGCTATAGTGGCTGTGGTTACAAGCCACAGTATGCATTTAGACTTTATGCATTCATGTTTTCAAGAAATGGTTGAGTTTGCCAACATAATTTTTTGTCACATAACTATGTAATGCCAAAGTGGAGAAAAGTTACCATGTGACAGAGCAATTCTGTTTAACCCCACAGTTATTTCATTTGTGTTTTTTCTGGTTGTTGCTTACACAGAGAATAAATGTTTAGTTTCATCAGCCATAAAGCATTCTCAGCATGCTTAAGTCGAGCACAGCGCACTTAGCTGCTAAATGTCACGCACTGTCTTACGGAACTTGTCACATGTTAATTGTGTTTTAGTTGAAAGTCTTTTTGAAATAAATGGTAATGTTCAGTCCAAACCAACACGATCAAGTGGTAACTTTTGCTTTTAACTTCACCTGTGTTTGTCTTGTAGACCACATACAGAGGCATCAAAAACCCAGAAGCAGTGGAAAGGAAAAAGAAGAAACAGGAGGAGATGGACAAACAGGCGATGAGTACATCGCCCTCAGGAGGCGGGGGGCTTAAGGTGAAGCACATTCACAAACATTACCTTCAGTCATATTCATCTGTGCTTTTATATGTCCTTTTATGTCTAAAAATGGTAATTGTCTTATTTTAGTGGCAGGTCGGATAATGCAAGATGAAGAGAAGATGGCTACTATGTGTCATCATTGTGGGACAGGCAGCGTGAGCAGCAGTCAAATGGAGAGGTGTGATGCCTGCCTTTTTTTTTTAAGCTAATCTGAGGAAAGTTTGTTACAAGCCAGTTTTCAGCCAAGCGTCCTGCAGGGTACCTCCCTTTAGGCCTCCAGGATGGCTCCAAGTTTGCAGGACACACCTTTATCATGCCAAGATGTGCTAGCCAATGGAATATCTGTGATAGTAAAAGGCAGTTATGTGTGGCTTTAATACATTTATTTATGTATCACTACTGAGAGACTGATAAACTCTATAGTTACACGGCTCTAATGCTCACAGCTGATGCACCAGGGTGCTTTATTTATATTGAGTGTTTTTGTGCTTGTCTTAAACTAGTTTTCTTTTTAACTCAAGTATTCTAGCAATGGTTCAATCTGAATATAATTGTATCACAATTGTATGACAATACATTTGCATCACAAAAAATCACACTTCCTAAATAATTTATGAAAATGCATTTCAGATATTTTAGGTTATATTCTACCAGGTTTCGGTTGAAGTATTGTACAATATAAATTCTTTGATCTGTACAGAATGTTGAAGTGAGTGTCTAATGCTACAAATGAAGCTGGCAGTGTTGATGGGTGGAAGAGTGATGATTTGAACTGGTCTGCTTGACCGTTACTATAGCAAAGGTTTTGTTTGTTGTTGATTTTATCATGACTTTAAGACAGGGATCAGATGTTGACCCTAGTGTGGAAAAAGACTTCTGGCTTGTCTAGCTGATCTATAGTGCTTCTGAGCTGTAATGTATTGAACATGCTGTGTAATTGTAAGCCACAGCTGAGATGAGATAGGGGTGTCAAACTGGGCCTCTGTGCTCTACACGGGAAAGGTTCTTTAAAGGTTCTCTTTAATAATGTATTTTCAGCCAAATAAAAGAACTGTTCATGAGTTTCTACTTCACATGCCACAGTCCTGGGCCCTGCTTAGGCAGTTGCTCAGTGCTCAGACACAGAAGACTCACTGAAGGGAATATGGATGCTTTGTCATTTCAATGGGCTGAATAAAGTCACAGTCTTATTCCTTTTCTGATTTTTTGTGTAATGTTTGATATGAAAACAGAAAGCACATTTTAAAAATGCCTGCAAAACTTTTTATTATTATTTACTCGCAACTACAGATGTCACAAGAACCAATACGTCTGTGCCAAGTCGATACCTACATTTGGAATACGATTCAATTCATGTGGTACTGAAGGTTTCACAGCATAATAAGCCTACACGCTAATAAGCTAAGAACCCTAAAAGCAACAGCACCACCAACACAAACACAAGGAATGGCATCGGCCAAAGCAGGAGAAGCAAGGTCCGCTTAGGTCCGCTGCGATCAGAAAATAACTCGCTACTCACAACTATTCAGACTTGAGTGCATTTGTAGTGAGAATGAACACTTCCCCCAGAAAAGTGAGTAACTGCGTGAACATTTCCAAAACTGGTTGTCCTAAGGAAGTCATAGATGCTGCTTTTGCACATGTTTTACCTGTTCAGAGAGTAGATGCACTGACCTATAAACAATTTGCTGTTAAGATAAGAATACCTTTGGTGCTGACTTATCATCCTATAAATAAAACCGTGGCTAAAATTATACTTAAACACTTCAGAATCCTCCAGGATGATGCAGAGACAGCATCCCTTTTAAGGATCCTCCACTAATCTCTTATAGACAAGACAAAAGCATTACTTGTCAAAAGTGATATAAATGTAGCCTGCAATCCGATCTAATGTGCTAGCTACATGTACATTTATTACAGTTTCTCTTGGTCGCTTTGGTGCATTTTGCAGATCAGAATTGAATTTCTCAAAATGACTTGTTCAACCTCCACATCCTCTAGTCAAAGCGACTCATGCATTAATGTGGGAGTTGTCTATTGCTTTACTTGCAAGAGATGCAATCAGCTTTATATTTGTACAAACCAAGAGAAGGCTTGCTAACCAGTTTGTTGAACACCTTCGGATCATCAGGATTAAGGATTTGAAATTCCCAGGGGCAAGGTTCCTTAATACTAATGGATATTATTTACATACCTGTATTTCCAGTTGTTGCTATGGTCACAATGAAATGAGGAAATTCAAAGAAATAGAACTGATCTACACACATACATTATATATATATATATATATATATATATTCTGCATATATACAGTACTGCTTAAATGTTTCTGAACTCCTTCAGTAGTTTAGATTTATCTGTTGCTATACCATGTTTATTTAATTGTATCTCATTTTACCATCAACAGGTTTTTTATATGAAATGACTGTGTTTTTATATGAAATGACAATTTATATTTATGTTCATTGTCATGGGATTTGACCCCGGGAACTTCAATTCCCAGCATGCCCAGCGACGCTGGTGCTGATACTCCTCCCCCACTGAGATCCACCTGTTTCTCATTATCATGGACTATATACCCTAGTTTGCCACACGCAGTTATTGCGAAGTATTGCCGACAACTTTGTTAGCAGCATAACAAACGTTCTTTACTCTCTCTGCATGTTACATATGGTTCAGTTTAGTTTGTCTCATGTTTTTGTGATTGGATTTGCCCCTTTGTGCTTGTGACTGTCTATTTGCTGATAACTTTGACCTGGATTGTTTTTGGCTACGTATTTGGAAATTGTCTTTATCCTTTTGCTGCCTTGTTGGTTTTGACCCCTGGACTGTTTCAAGGATATGATCTGTACAGTAAATCTCTCTCATTCAAGGTCTGTGAATGTCGGTATTCAGACATGTTTCCATCGTTACATTGATCAATTCCATTTACTTTTTTTGAGGGAAATGTGAGTTGCCAGCAGACTACATGAAACATGAAATCAGAGCATGTGCAAAAGTAAATCAACCACAGCTGCATTGGTAAAGTCAATTAGGTAAAAGACTCGTGTCTTTAGCTGAAACACATGTAAGTGCTCAAGAAATCAATTAAGCAGACCAATCAAATGAGACATCCTTGGGGAAAGATTTGAGCCACACTGATTAAAAGGGAGAGGAAACCAACCAAACCAATGTCGTGAAAAGGCATAAAGCACACAGGTCAACAATGTCAAGAGGAAAGGAGACACCCGTGGGCATCAGGAAGAAGGTGGTAACAGCCTATCAGTCTGAGGAAAGCTACAAGACCATGTCCAAAAGATTCCAGCTCCATCCATCCACTGTAAGACAATTCATTTACAAATGGAGGGCACTCAGCATCACCGCAACTCTGCCCAGAAGTGGACGACCATCAAAACTTACACCAAGAAACACCAGAAAAATAATAATTCAGGTAAAGGCCAAACCCACACAGCACCTCCAGAGAGTTGCAGACCTCTCTAGCAGAATCTGGGATAAATGTACATGTCAATCAGGTGAAAAATCAATAGACATGGCATTCATGGCAGAGTTGCTAAAAGGAAGCCTTTGCTCTCATGAAAGAACAAAGTTGCCCCTTTAAACGTTGCCAGAGAACACTTAGCCGAACCAGAGGCTTTCTGGAAGTCCATTCTCTGGACAGATGAGTCCAAAATTGAATTATCTGGCCACCATCAGAGGTGCCATATATGGAGAAAAGTCAACACTGCATATAAAGCGGAGAACCTCCTCCCAACAGTGAAGCATGGTTTTGGAAATGTGAAGGTCTGGGCCTGCTTTTCTGCCTCCAGACCTGGACGGCTCCATATTATCCAGGGAACTATCAGTTCCCATTCCCATCAACAAATTCTTGACCAGAATCTCCTGCCATCAGTCAGGGAGTTGAAACTGGGACAGAAATGGATTACGCAACAAAACAGTGACCCAAAGCATTCCATCAAAACTACCAAGGAATGGCTTAAGAGAAAGAAGATTTGTATTCTGGATTGGCCCAGTCAAAGTCCGGACCTCAATACCATAGAAATGCTATGGCAAGATCTGAAGCGGGCAGTAGGTTCCAGATGTCCCTCCAAACTCTCTCAACTGGAGTTCTGCACAGAGGAGTGGGCAAAAATCCCAAAAAGCAGATGTGAGACACTCGTTTGTGGTTACAGAAGACGTTTGGTTGAAGTAATAGCTGCAAAAGGAGGTGCCATAAGATACTGACTAAGAGTTCATATATGTTGCAATTGATAGATTTTTAGTTTCTGGGGAGAGAAATTACTTTTGTTGAATAAATAATGAAAGAAAATATTTTTTCTGTGTCCCTTATTTGGAAGGTCTGCTTCACAAATTGAGATTTGGCTATTCATTTCATGAGATTTTTTTTTTTTTTAAAAACAATGACCATGTTTGGGTGGTTCACAAATTTATACATTAGTGACTACTATGAAGAAAAGATGCATTTTGCTTCGTTTTTCAGCCAATGGGGGTCGCTACAGGACAACTTTACAACAAGTTACTTCTCTGGCTGAATTACACTCCCTCTCAGGTCTAAAATGTTCTATAAATGTCTCACCAGATTGATATATCCAGATTGATCAGTTTGTTCACATACAAACACTTTCTTTCATTTATCTCCTTTAATTTATCGTTTATTCTTTGTTATCATTTTTTACAATGGTTAAAAAAAGGTTGTCAATATAGTTTACCCTTGATTGGGTGCTACACCATGTATTACATGAACAGCTCACTTAATACATTTGATTGTTGTAATTATTCATAATCCTTCTGTTCTTATCTTATTAGAAAGAATTCTCTGGAACAGAAGGTTAAACTGTACATGAAAACTGCCTGTTATATATATGAGATATGGCTCTATATGTATGAGCTAATGTAAATGTATATACACCCATCAAGGGAAATAATAAAATTTTACTTAGCAGTTTTACTCAGCAAAACCCAGAATTCAAAAGACAAGTGTGAGATTTATGTTTGAAAAATATTTCAAGCTTCAGTTACACAGAAATCTCAGCTAAACAAAATAAAAGTATGTTTACAAATACAAAATACACCATAGTTTGTACTAAATGCATGAGTTACAATCTCAGACTAGAAATAATCAACCAGTCATTGCATAGCATTCTGATTTGTGGAAGAAAATCAAATATTCAGTCCATTCCCACTTAAACATGTCTATCATTGAGAACCTCTGTCTTTTCAGCCATTGAGTCAAGTTAGCTAAATCAGTCAAATAGTTATTAGAAGTATGAATTTTGCAAACAAAATGTTAAACCAAAATAATCTTTCCAGGTTCTCATTGCTTTAGTCCAGATGGCTTTTTACTGCCTCTTTTGGTGAGTGAGTGTATGAGAGAATACAACAAGTTCAAGTCTGATATTGATGTACATTACCTTCTTAGCAAACGCTACTGTGTCTTTGGTACAACGCTAAAGAAAGTTGCAGTGGCATGAAACATTAGAGGGAAGAAGTCCACATTAAGAGGACCATCGTTCACTCCTCATCTTCATACACTCACGGTCCTTGTCTGCCGCTGGCCTTTGTTACTTCTTACTTTTGTAATGAGCAGATACCACCAGGTAGCTGTCAGGCGTGAGGTCTTTAATGGTGGGGGACTTGCTGGAGATGGGTGAGATCTTGCCCTCGACCCGAGAGATCTGGAGCATTCTGCAGGGATCATGCTTCAGCAGGTAACTCTCGAAGGTTTCCCAGCCGCCTCCCACACGCACCATCACGTGTTTATTGTGCAGCATCTAGAGAAGTAGAGAGCAGAAAAGGCACGCCTGAGTCTGTGAGCTCCATGAGCCTAACAGTCAGTTTTGCAAAGCTTTGTAACTATGTTACTCTAGAATACCTGAAAACCTCCATCTGGATGCATCTCTGAAGCCTCATGACAATGAGACCAGAAATACACATTTAAACACCCCCCTCCCCCTGCCACTCACACATACACAGACACACCCAGTCACTAAATTCACTTTTTATCTTTCAACACCTCCACTCACTTCTTCACACCCCTATATTGGCTTGCTGTCACCTGCCGCTCCCCCTAAGGCACATTCCCAAGGCTGGGTGCCATGGCAATCTCACCCCAAAACCAATAAAACTGAGGGGGAAGAAGAGAAAGAACCAAATCAAACTGGTTGGCCATATGCACACAAGCTCATTTGCATGTCTCAGACACACTTTTGTGCTGTCTGCCTTTATTCTTTCTATCAAAACATAGCTGATTTGAACAGCTAGTAGATATATGCTCCTTAAATGGTCCTTAAATGGTGTGTAAATACAATTGCTGCTGTTGTTATCATTATTATGGTCGTTGTCATTAATAATAGTAATAATAATAATCTTGTTAATTTAGTTTGTGACCCAGTCTACCTAATAAGATCCTTTGTACCAACAATCCTAAGGTTCCACTGCTTCAGTCTCCTCTAAATCGTTCTTTATTTTGCTCACTTATTGTTCAGTTGTTCTTATTGTATTCCACTTATTGTTTGTATCCCTTATAAGAGTATGCAAACAGTGCACACAGCCATTGATCCACCTGATTAAACTTTCATAAAGGGTAAAAAAGACAAGCTATCATTCTGACCCTCCAGTGTAGTAGCCCCTATGAAATAAAGAGCTGACCCAGTAAATCATTGCCAAGGTACTCTCAGTACTTTTCAGAAATGAAACCCAGAGGGGAGATAGAAATATAAACAATAAACAATATGGGCAATCTGAAGGAACACAGACCCTAATTTTGTACTCTGTAATGTGTCTATACTGCCCTGGGGTAGTATAATAACATGAAACATTCATAAGGTGCCTAACAGGATGAGGGAGAGAGCCAACGGTGGGGGCCCCAGTAAGAGCCTCTGAACTTACAACATCACTATGGGAGGGGAGGTTTCAATCACATTTTACAGCATACAATATGAAAGGAGGCACCAACATTGGATCTTTTGATTTACACACACCACACCCCCCACACACATTGTGCAAGAAGCTCACACATTGTTGCATTATATTGCAGAGGTTACATGCTGTGAGTGCACGCGCACACACACTCACACACACCTTGAAAGAAGGCTATCGTTATCAGTGAAGGTCGGGTCATTCAATGTCAGCAGCGGTGCTGGCATTCCTGATGCATCATTATAACATACACAACAGGCCATCACAACACCCATAATACCAGTTTGTCTAGGGTCACCGAAGGTCAGGAGTGAATCATCATGTCTGCTAAAAATGAAAAGCACACTTTTTTCGTTTAAATTAAAAATATGGACATTTAGTGACTTTAGTTTTTAGAGTCGCATATTATTGTCATCTGTTGTCTCAGCATAATAAATGATGGTTCACAAAGAGAAGAATTTTAATTGCGTGTGCAGCACCTGAACAGGAGCAGCAGACAGACTGCCATCTTCCGTGGCCTTTCTCTGAGACACAAAGACTGTCCTTCAACAGGAGGCATTTGAAGGATTCGGATTTCAATCGCTATTTGAATTATTTGAATGGAAGATGTAGACTGTGTTGCTGTTATGTGTTCTGTTATGAACTCTGAATTACTTGTCCTTGGTTGCTGGGCAACACAATTATGACTAGAAGAAAAGAATGGAATGGCCATGAAAATGGTAATGTATTTTAATTATGAATACCATAACTATTTATAATATATAATTAACATAATATATGTAGTTAATAACATAAAATATCTAGTCATTTTGGAGAAGAAGGGAGAGATTATGCATAAATGGCATATGATTGTGCAGTCATATCCAGAAGATAAATCAGACCTTGACCCTGAACCTAAAGACCCTAGAGGGACAGTTCAGTTTCACCCACATTACACTTTACATTGTAGTCAGATTTGCCAAAGCTTTCTTTATCTCACATTACCTCATCTACTTCAGAGGTGAACACTGGCAGATCAATAACCTTCCAATATCCACTAGGGCATGAAGGTGCTTGTGCAGCTCCTATTAGGTGTTGTAAAAGGGTAATTTCTTAATGCAAATCCCAGCAGCCACTTATGCTCTGTTTAAGCTCTTCTCTGTGTGCCAGGTTCAGTTTAAAACAGAGTGCAATGTAGCCCAATAGTGCAATAGTCCCTGCCACTGGTGAGTTATCCTCGTGCATTACCATAGCTACACACATGAATTAAAGCAAAGCAATAACAAACCTGCCCAAGACAGCAGGATTATACTAATTGCGTGGTTAGTATGCGCACAATAATCTAGAGAGATCTGAGTGGAGCTGATGGAGGTAAGAGGCATTTCGTTTGGCTGAATCAGTCTAATGTGATTTATAGACATGAGAGTGCCAGGCATTCTATGAAGTCAAGTGTCTAAAACTGTCTTTCTGCAGAAATGGAGGCAGCCTCTTAAATATCTATGTACCGTTACAATTTGCTAAGTGTTTCTTTTGATCTATATTTAATCCTCCACCTACGTTTTAAAGCTTCATTGCATATCAAATGCAGTGTGAATGAGTTCCACAGCACACGCCAGCACAGTAATTACTGCCAGACTGGCCGAGCATCCCTTCATTCTTCATTACTGATTTACAGAGCCAGCCTGCCTGCTGGTAAAGCCTCGCCAACACCCTCACATACACACCACTGTGTAGTTACCGTGCAGGGCATTGGTTTTAAGAATGAGGAGACTAAAGACATGCATGCCCCCCCCTGTACTAAACCATCCTCACTTTCTTGGGTGTAGGGTGTTGCCAGGTAACGGAGTTCCCATGGGTACTGGGCCTACCTCACTAATCACAATTTGTCTATTTGCTCTTGGAGAAAAGTCTCATATAGTTCACCTATGAGCTCTTTGCAGCTCAACATGGGGCTTATTAACCATGTTGAAATATTTATACAAAATTAATTTATTCATTCTTATTATACTTATTATACTTATTTCATTAGTGTTTATAATTACATATTATAAATACTAGTACTATATCTAATTCTATATCCAAGTACAAATGCGTATTTCGAACAGAAATACACTGAAAGTATGCTGAGTTATGTCTCACTGCAGACCTTGCCTATATATATTCAGTGTTCCTCTTATATCTGTTGTCATACCTCTGTTGGAAAATACTTCCATCTAATTTAGTTTGATTTAATTCTAGTTTATTTCCTATTCTCTGTATATCTCTTTGGGCTATTATATGACTCACCAACAGAAATTGTTTAACATACCTTGATTATAATGCTACTTATTATTCTCTTCTTATTTGTTTGTCAAACAATTGTGAAATCAATGTTGCTTAGACATTTTCAACAGTTATGGGTGATGGTATTGAACTCATGATTCAAAATAAAAGTGCATCTTGGTTTTTGTGTGAAATAGAGAAAGAGAGAAAAGGTCAGCCAAACTGTGACAGATAAGTAGATGTAATTGTAGACAGTGTCACACCCACCCGAATGAAGAGGATCTTCTCTCCAACACGATAGCGGCCCTGGGACTGACGCTCCACACAGAACTTATTAGGGCACTTACAGGGAGGGTCCTCAGAAATGTGTTTAACCTGGACAAACAAACACACCATGCGTATGTGCATTTCTTGTTATAAACCACATTCATACTGATGCTTCGCAAAGCATCACATTTACACCATTCAGTGGGAAGTAATTACAGTAGAAACGTTAAACATAACCCGATACTAGACATTCAACCATTGGAAGACCTCATACTTACGGCGTCATCCAAGAGCTTGCCAGTGCTTTTCCTGCAGGAGGAGCATCTGTTGGGGGGCATGAGCTGGGTAGGGGAGGTGAGGGAGGCGGTGGAGGGAGTGGGGTCCGGGGCTTTCTCCTCCTGCTCAATCTCTTTCTCCAGCTTAATCAAGCCAGGGGGCTCAACCTTATACCTGACAGACCAATCCATCCATATCAGTTGCTCTCAGATGAGCATGGGTGAATGAAGAACTGCAAGAGGGCACTTGGTGTGGTTCGTAACATGCATACATTTCACCTACCTGGATGCTATTCTCCCCAGCTCCAAGAGACAGAGGCAGACCTCACGGGGCTGTTTGTGCAACACTGAAGAGCATACGGCACAAAGACCAAGAAGTTCTCTTAGTGTACTGCATGCAGTCATCAATGCCCAAGTCATGATATCATAACAAAAGAGGTGCAGAAATCTGACAGAGAATGGATTGTGAAAATCTCCAACAGACAGTGAGTATGCACACAGTGGGTGTGATGGAACACATGAAGCTGAGTGATTTAAAAGCATACAGTGAGCCAGATCTTTACTGAACCATGCCAAATATGTCAAATGAAAGCAGTTACTCAATAATGGCAAGCTTATTGTCCAGTCATTGGTTGTATCACTCTTTTTGCACAAGCTAAGTAATTCTACATATGCTGAGAGCTGC
Source organism: Brachyhypopomus occidentalis (assembly GCA_020368025.1). Taxonomy (NCBI): domain Eukaryota; kingdom Metazoa; phylum Chordata; class Actinopteri; order Gymnotiformes; family Hypopomidae; genus Brachyhypopomus; species Brachyhypopomus occidentalis. The sequence continues at coordinate 5,774,491 of JAGXOD010000004.1, forward strand.
AGTAAATCAGTCCTGGCGTGTTGTAATAACTGCCAGGAAGTGCCATGAAAATGTGGTGGTAAAAAGCACAGCTGTGTACAAAAGCACCTGCTCTAGAGCCCACATCTACCCATGGTTAGGTACTTCATCTCCCATGATTCATGATTCATACACATGACTGAATGGTCAGGTGACAAGGCATAACATGCAGTAAACACATCAAGAGCTTCATTTCAACTCCAAACCTCAATGTTTCCCACCTGAATTTAACATCATCTCCATGCATGCTTTCAGCTACTTCAGTGGAAAATAAAGTAGGAGAAAAGGAGAAAAGAATAAGAGATTAATCTTTCTAAAAACTTGTCTTGATCGGACAGCAAGTCCTTCTAGCAGTAGTCATATCTATGTGTTCTATGTGTACAGTCTGTAATGATGAGCCAGCTGGCTGGAGTTCAGATTTCAGTGAATCTGTTCTTGAACAAGATCAGGTCGGAACACCCACATTACAGTAGATAAAGTTCATTTCAGTCTCGCTGGCGCTTCCAGTGACCTGGGGATTCAAATAGATTCAATCTGACCATTTAAATCTGACAAAGGAATGATGAAAGCAGCCAAGTGTTCACATCTCATAAAACACAAAGCTTTATAAAGTATATGGTTGTATACATGTACACACACAAAGCATTCACTGTGTAACTGCACTGGAGAAGGGAGAAAAAATTCTCTGCATTCATGGGAATCAGTTACACTTGCCTGCCCTACTTTCTATCATATCTCTCTTTCCCTCTCTCACTCAGTCTGTCACTCTCACTCTCTCTCTCTCCCTCTTTATATTGCCCTCCATCTGTCTTGGGTGTGTGGTGGAGCTAGTGTCTTCTAAGCCAGCTGAGTATTTACAACAGTTTAGAGAGAAACAAAAAGAGAGAAACAGAGTGAGAAAAGAGTGAGACAGGCCTAGGGAGTGCAGAGTAACATAATTAGGTCCATTCACAGTCCCGGCCAGAAAGGAGAGTGGAAGAGAGGAGATGTTTTTCTCTCCATGTCTCTTGTATCCATTGCCAGAGCGCAGCCTGGTGCCTATGGAGCCCCAGGGAGGATGAGAAACACAAGAGTTCCTCTGTGCCATGACCAAGCACAAAGCAAGTCTATAATGCTCTGCTGTGAGTGAGTCATCTCCCTTCTCCTTGATAACACCCTCTCCTTCAGCTTTTATCAGTACATTTGCAACCTACAGTGAGCAACCTACAGTGCGTGCTCTATTGGGCATTTATTTCAACAAGGTATGAATGACATCAAGCATACTTGGTAACTGGTTATAGACAGTGAAGAATAATTTAAAGCACTGACATCAGTTACTTACCTAACCCCTCAGACTCAAACAGGCAGGTTTCTCCAACGCCCACCTCTCGACACCATGACAGGAAGTTGGCTGTATTGTCCCGGGCAAAAAAAGAGCCAGAAGGAGCACTTGCCCTGCATGGGATCCTCCGATTAGGGATTGGCTGAAAGAAATAAACTTAAGTGTCAGTCATGACAATCTGAAAGGATGCTGTGTTCAGTTAAAACAAAAGGAAATTTAGTAAAAGACCTGGTTATAAAGAACAATTCCTAGACATTGTGAATTCATAAAAATTTCAATAATAGCAACAGCATTTATGCGAAATGAACTTAATTTACTGTATTAAACTCACCCATGCTTGCAAACTAATTTACATGTTTTACGAGGAAAGGACATTGCTCCAATTCGCATGAACCACATAACTCAGGTGACATCATTATTGACTGTTTCCATTTCCAGTGTAAATTGGCTTGGGATTTGCAGATCATTGGAAACACCAGAAGTTCCCTGCAATGTCTCCATCCTTCTCCTGCTCTCTCTCCCTCTCCCCGCTCTCGCTCTACAGACATTATCTAAGCAGATGTCACTCTGCAGCCCGGCACCCTTCACCCCCTTTCTCAGGTCTCACTGGGGCTCGCTGTCTGATCCCTTCTCCATCAGCCCTGACCCCGCATACACAGCCAGGGATCATGACCACCTCTTTCTCAGCAATCAATACTGGACATGACATAAAGAGATGGAACACCACAAGCTTCAGAAGTAGGACTTCCAGGAATGGATGAGATAATATCACGTAATACACACGCGCGCGCGCACGCACACGCTCACACACAATGAGATTTATGCAGCATATGCTTTTATACAGGATATGTGTGTCTGAGTCTGAGATAGGTATGGTGATGTCATGGTGGAAGAATGCAGTCTACAGTGGATCAGATTTTTCTCTGGCTTTTCCAGAACTCTCTGGGTCCAGCATGCATTCCAGCACCAGCTTCCATAAGGAAGTTAAAATGTTCAGTATCTCTGTATTTTACTTTGCATATAAAAACAGATTCACACCATCATGATAAATTATGTCACAGTATGTGACACGGTATGCTTTTTCTTCAGTATATTTTATAGGTATCATCAGTATTTCAGACCAACTGCATTTTTCCCAAAATTGTTTGATCTTCCCAGTAACACATATGGTGACGGGCGAGGGAGTGCAAAAGAAGAAGGAAGCGATCACGGAGGATTTAATGAATAAAGCACACCAACACAAAACCCGTGACATAATCCAAATGAAGGATACAATAACCAGCAGTCAACTGGTGCAGAGATGAGACATAAATAGACAGACAAACGACCCTCAGGTGGGAGATTCCCTAATGGACCACGCCCACCCGAGAAACGAACACAGTACAATGACAGGACATAGAATCCTGCATACATTATCATATAAATGCTGCATTATGGTTTTCTTACCTTGTTAATTACAAGTATGTAGAATGAAGCTGGAGTGGCAGGCTACTTTTGTAAGTCGCTCTGGATAAGAGCGTCTGCTAAATGCCGTAAATGTAAATGTAAATGTTGTAAAGCCGGGGCACAGCCACATGTAAAATACACCAGCCTTATACAGTTTAAAGCAGCAAGTACTGAGTCTTGGAGGAACAAATGCCTACAAAAATCACCAGGAATCCCATTGGCTGAATTTTACATTATGAAAATATATAGCCCGGCCATTAAGCTTAAAACTAATGATACTGTAGTTACAATAATATTAACAGAACTTAGGCAAATTGAAATAAATGTAAGTAGATGGAAATTGTAAGGCATAAGATCATTTGAAATGTGTAATGTCATAACATATATAAACAGTTTAGATGGAGCAGAAAATCAAAACATACAGATACAAAGGAAGCACTGTAGAGGGCTGATGACCAGACAAGTGCCTACTGAAGGTTTGCCATGAAGAGTCACATCATACACAGGAACAGCTGAGCATGGATGTCCTGCACATGTGATCATTAAAAAATACATCTAGTCCATGCAATACAGAGCAGTGTTTGAGTTTTTTTCAGACAAAAATAACAGTAATATAATGCTTAATAAAGCTTTTAAAGCTTTATTAAGCCCAAGTTTAATGTTTGAACAAACTGCTCAAACACTTTAAGAAACAAGAATGTGATGTCTGCTAATGAGGTCTGCCTAGAAACATTAAAAATGGACTATTACTCTGTTGCTCACTTAAACATATCTCTGAAATTGAATCTTGTTTTTCAGGGACTGCTTGGTTGTGTTTCTTGGAAGCAGAAGAACCACTGTAGAGCTCCACAGTGTAATCCCAGGGTTATTTTGATCTCTAAAGTCAGGATCTTGACACCAATGTAATGAGCTGCCTTCTACTCATGGGCAAGGCATACCGTGGCTTTGTTACTGTGGTTAAGATCTAGGACACACTGAAGTCCCAGGTCCCACTGTGCTTCAATAGGGATACAGCTAAAGTATATGTGAAATGAAACACTGATAAATATATACCAGGAAAAACTTTCTAAAACCAGAGAACATGTGCTAAAGTACATTGTAGTAATGAACTGCAAAGTGGAGATCTTCTGTTTTGTTGTTCTTGAGGGGAACTATTAGCTGAACTGTAGGGAGAAGCACCCATTACAGAGACTCTGAAGAACACAGGCTTTAGCCAATAAAAGCAGAAATATTTTTGTTAATTTACCACTAAAAGTCCACCGCACTGCACTTAATGCATTTCCCATCTGGGATGGGAAATCTAAAAAATATTCAGAAAATGTTAATGGATTCTTGCTATCAGTAGTCTTTTCTGATAAATCATGCTCTGTGTTTTCTAAAGTTCACCAACCCACAATATCAAGTTTTGGGGTGGAGGTGGCAAATGGCCACAACTTCAGACAAACGTCTTTGTGTGAGAGAGCAGTGGCCAGCATTGTCCAAAATAACCAGATTAGGCCTTTGAAGATAACCCAAAAACAGTTTGAGTATCCCAAACATGCTCCATTTAACCTGCCAAATTACCAAAGATCCATCCTTGAAATTGGTTAGTTAAGATTATATAAAGGTTTGAGGTTGGAGACTTGAAACATACAGTTTCCCAACACTGTTTAACCTACATGTAAGCCTATTACATGAGTTCATTTATCCAAGGGTATGTAGGAATCGCAACTTAAACTCCTTCAAATAGCACACTGAGTTTTTTTATTTGCTTTAAAACGTAAACCAGTAGGAAATTTGTACTGCTGTGTATAATCTACTACAGCTCCATGGCAATTAAAAACTCAAAAAATTACTCAAATGGGGATTCTATGATTTAACAGTAACAATAAAAATGCTGATGTCATCTGTCTAGTAGGCCTGTGTTTTGTCTGTGTTTCAGGTTCGCATGGCGCTCAAGAGAATGAATATGAATACTAATCAGAAAGGCAATCGGCTTTTTCATCTGCTAAGTGAAGGCCAAAAGACATGATGTCTGATGTCAACAGCTTTCATTTTTTACTTAACAAAAGCATTTCTGAAATATCTACATCAATTCATCAGAATGTAATGATAACTGCCATATAAGAAATGCGTGGTAAAGCCGTCCGTAAAGGGCATTCTCTGAGCTCCAGGGACTCAGCAGGCTGGGGAAATGCAGGAGGAGTTGGAGATATCTGCATGTGGAGGATGAATGGGAGATCTGTGTGTGTAGAGTGTGAAAGGGAGACTTCTGTTGTTCTGGGATAAGTGGAGGTGAGTGTGGGGGGATGTACCTTGCCCTCCCCATTGCTCTGCCTAAATTTCTCCTGCAGTGTCTCAGCCAGCTGACACAATAGGAAGCCATTATCCAATCTGTCCATGAAGGTCTCTGCTGTAATCTCCACACCTGGAGAGGGAGAGAGAGGGAGAGAGTGAGAGAGAGAAAGAGAGAGAGAGAGAGAGACAGCATGAAAGAGAGTGAGGAAATAAGCAATTCAATAACACAACCCCAGAGTCAGACATCTTCTGGAAAGCTTTGTGTCTAAAATATGTAATGGTTCATTCTGCACCTCTCAACATTATTTACTTATCAATGAGGGCTCGGCGAAAAGTGATTTTCAAAACCTGAAATATATTGATGGATTGCTCAATGTATGAGTGAAAATTTATAGTAAATCTGAAAGCCAGAGAATGACTGGAGCCCCTGGGAAGCCGAGAAGTAAGTAATAAAACACATTCCAGCGACAGGCTATGAGTAACTCTGGACGAGCAGAAGGTGACGTTCCTCGGGCGGGAAACAGCTGATTGATTTTTGTATAGGAGCCCAGGTAATATACACACACACACACACACAGTCACACACACAAAATACTATGGTGATCAACATGTGGCTGCAGCTTTTGAACAGCTTCCAGAGGACCATTCCTCTTTGGTTAGATCACCCTGAAATAGGAGGTGGTGGCAGGGGGTTGGGGTGTCTGTGGAAAGAGAATATTTTTTCATCTATTCTTTTTCTAAAAGAGGGGGCGCATTGGTGGTAGAGGGGGTTTAGATGTTTTAATGAGTTCCAAATGTGGTAAATGAGGCCAGAGAAGGGAGACATTGAGAGTTTGTGAAATTCCCTCCACCCCCCACCCCCTTCTCTCCTTTACTCTCCTCACCAGTCTTTCTCCACAGAGTGGAGCAAAAATAACTCCTACACCATCCCACCATCTCAAACCACCAAATTCTAACAAACACAAAATCAACTAATTTTAATCAAGTTATGAACTTCAGAAAACCAGACCAAATAGAATTAATTTATGGCAGATCACACAAACACTTCAGAACAACAATATCGTGACGGTGTCCCTGAGCGAGCAAACGGGCCACACCGGCACGGCAGTTTCCAGCCCGCCGCGGCCGCCACTCCAGCTGTGCTCACCCATCACACTCTGTACATGGACGTGAGGACAGATGTGCGTCGCCGCGTCACATTAGAGGCAGCTGTGGCGCAATAACGAGTTCAAAGGTTCAAGCAGGCACTGGAAGTGCAGGAGTGCCAGGGCTAAGGCGCCCGTGCAGTGTGACGCAGCTGACCCGCTCCCCTGGCCCCAGGCACACCAGAGGCACTGATCCTGCCCGGGTTGGCTCCGCTCAGGCCGCCTGCTGCCAGGCATTCCATGGACGTCCCACACTTCACACAAACACACACACATGCACTTGCACACACAAAAATACACACACACGCACACCCCCCACACACACTCGTACACACGGCGCCAGAACTGTGACACTGTGACACCATTCTACTTCTCATACAGGGTATAATGCTCCTGAATCACTGCTGGTGCTGAGTGCTGGCTAGATGCAGTTGGAAGTGTATGGAAATAGGCACATGCACGGACTTCAAAGCCAGTTTTAATTGCAAGAAGAATGGAAATACAAACACAATTAAAGACCAGTGATAATTTAGGAGTCACCCTCTTTCTCTCTCTCTCTCTCTCTCTCTCTCTCTGTCTCTCTCTCTCACACACACACACATTATACACCTAAATGACTATTACACATACCTCATACATAACGCAGCCTAAGACAAACACATTAGCATCAGCTAGACAAATTAACTAGTCTTCCCTAAGCGCACATTGTCCCTCTGACACATTGATGGCAGGAGGTGCAATGGAGACTATGTGGTTCCTCAGAAAAACAGTAGAGTATCAGATGCCACTTACTTACATTACTGGAAATCCGAATTAATGCGCTGACCCATTCATCCTCCATGATGTTCGTTCATCCTTCAAGCATTCACAGGTTAGTACAAGGAAGGAAACTAAATGTGAGAGAGGCAGGCTGACCGGGCACATGCAGAACTGCTGGCCTTCACTTACCCAGCATGCTGGTGAGCCAGAGAGCCAGGTCTTCCTTCATAGGCAGCAGGCTGGCTTCATGTCTGCTGGCCAGCCACTGGCTGTACTGCTGCAGGTCAGTGAGGCCCGGCCCAGCCGGCTGCTTAGGGCTCAGAGGACTACACATGCTTACCCCTCTTTACTGCCCTAGAGAGAACAAGATATGCAGAGGTGGGTGTAGAAAGTCAGAAAGCAAAATCTCTTGATAAAGACACTATGCGAGATGAACTAACTGTTTAAACAAGGCTACTGTTTGTATCCAGAATCTGCCATAATTAATTACAGCCTCACACAATCTGAAACACCATGCACATAACCACAAGATTTATGTGTTTATGGAAGCTACTCGCCATGTAATTGTTTTCTGAAATGTGTTCAAAATGTTCAAAGCACTGATTTTGTGTCTTAAAACTTGAAGGAAAAACCTTATTAGTATCAGATGTGTGGAGAAAAGCTTGGCTATTGAATGATAAGGATGTTTCAAATGCGTGTTAAATGTGTAAATGTGTATCACTGCACTGTATGTCTGCTTGACGCCGATGAAGGTTCTCTGTGCACTGCCCCGATTTTACTTTCGCAGGGCTTTCACCACAGACGTCGCTCCTGTGATGATCGTCTCAGCCCTCTCACTCCCCATGCTCTCATCACTGGCTCACTCTCCTATGCTCTCTTTCTTATTCGATGGTGGTGTGGACTGGTTCCAACAATGCTTACTTTAAAGGAGAGCACAGTGCTCTCCAGACTCAAAGAGCCCTCACACAGTAACACGTTTGTGTGATGAGCTGGAACATAAATGTGTCTTCTCACATGGACTTTCAAAGTTGTGGCTGTCTGACCACACAGTAGAAAGAGGACACAGTAAGGCTGTTCACTTACTCCTGTGCAACAAATAACAGCAGGTATCTGGATAATGTCCACCTGGCTGAGGCTTCGCCCTTTCACCGGTGTGGTTTACAGTTAAGTCAATGACACTGGACATTCTTAGCAAGCCCAGAGTAGCTTGCTCCACCATCACAACCTCCCACTACACAGGAGCTCTTTCATAGGCATCCCAGGCCAAGACAGGGATGGGGAGAGGGAGGAAGTAAGAAATCAGTATTAGAGATCTCTTTGAAAAGGATACTGTACTGTAAAACTGAAGGCTTACACACACTGGGCATTTAACGGGTATATTCTGTCCTGGAAGTGTGGCTCCTGAAAACAAGAAGACACAGGCGTTCTCTGCTCTCTCTGCTGCCTGCCATTCGGTTTCACCATAACATCATGACTCTCAGCCCTGTTATAGGTGAGCTACTTTACATCCAAGTGGCACTTTGACTAGAGCTCTCATTCTACACACCTGTAACTAAATGAATTTAGAATGTATCATATTTAACAACCTTGATATGGTACACATTTTTGAGGCGCTGCACTTTGGACAAAGAAAAGGCACTTAATGTGTTGCTACTACAAATGAATCAAATAGAAAGCATTGAGATATTTTCACATAAATATAATGTCATACTTACTCTAATAATTTTAGGTAATAAATATTATTGTACATATCAGATAACCTGGTGTCACCTTCCCTGGCCCCGACTATGTTCCCCAAGCATACACCCTCCACCAACCCATCTGTCATCTACTTCATCCACACCCATTCCATCTACTTCACCAAACACCTTAATTTATTTCATCCATTCTCCCTCTTCTGCTTATTGATTGTCATTATATGTTTCTCATTATTAACCTGCTTTCTTAAACCTAACAACACTGTTTCCTTTATTCTATGCAAAGTGAGTGCTCTCACTGCCTTACGGGTTACCAACCTTGCCTCAAACTCTTGTTTGCTTTCTTGGACTGATCTCTGGTTTAGGATGTTTTGGACTGTTTGCTTGTTTAAGCTCCCATATGCTTATCCTGTATGTTTTGTCTGCACAGTTCTGCTATTATCCTTTTGTAAATAAAACCTCATTTGATTTTAGTCTGTTTCCAGTCTGTAGCATTGCACCTGGCAGAAGTAGTATTCAAATACACCTTGTTTGTTCAACAGGTGACACTTCAAATTGAAAATTCAAACAGGTAACAAAACAGGATGTTACTAGACACAAATAAAACTGCCTTAAGCAAACTGTTACGTATTTACTAAACAGAGAAACATCAACCTGTCAGCCAATACAATTGAGATATAAATGCATGATGTATATGGCTAGCCAGTACATATTATTTCAGCTATGAATCAAAATATAGTAAGAGAACACACTCAAAGAGTGAAATGCCCTGTAACAAACCAGTCACAACATCAAACACAATGGTCAACATTGAATGAGGGAAAATAATTGGATGCATAACAAGTGCTTCTGGGTAAAGAAACTATGAAGTGTGAGAATTTCACACACCTGTGCTGTGTACCTACAGTCCAACCTTTAACCTGTAGCACTGCCCTTGCCCCACATGCAAAGAGATTAAGATAGAAGACTAAGCTGTGCTTTTCTGCACAGAATAGGACCGCTTCAGTTACACTAATGAGAACAAACCCTCCCCTGTTCTCCTGCTGTCCTGACTGCCCTCTACTTGAAGCCACAAAGGCCATAATATATATGATCATAGCACATGTGAAGAGTGTGACTGAATATTCTCTGTGCATTGACAATATTTCCCTGACAATAAAGTATATGCTATCATATTATGGATATTTTTATTTGCATAAATATTGAAGACATATTCCTGTAGATTATAAGACCATGCAATTTATTTGCTATTTGTTTAATATTCTATTATTGTCCTGGGAGAAAAAAAATATTAGTTTAGGTTTTAATCCACTGCTTTTAAACACCATAAATATTATCAAGGCCTTCAGGGGCTTGTAAATGTACAGCTTTATTCATTTTACAATTACCTCTAACATGACAGGTTCTGTATATGAATTGTAAGTAAATATGACTGGATGTTGGATGTTGGATCACATATAAATGACAACATTTTCTAATTTCAAATGTTTTGATATGTGCTTGAAAAGATCAGAATTGCACATTTGCCCAAATTTTTCTTGGGAAACTTACAGGTTTTCTTATTGTCTGACTACCTGGTGTGGTTGAATAGACTGGAAAAGTACACAAACACTCTTTAAAATGTTAAAGTGTGGTATTAAAATGTTAAATGACAAAAATCCAAATTCTTTTTGAGGCAGCATTTCACTGTGTGCTTCGCCCTCTTTTTACAGATTTAATATTTCAAAGCAGCTGCTATACTCATATTCCATAACTGTGACTATTTGTGTCACTTTTACAGAGAAACCACAAGTTGTGACACTGCAGAGGCCATTAAAATCCCTGAAGGCAGGCTGCCTCCCTCTCACACATTTCAACATAATTGCACTTGGCCACCCAGTATGTAGACATACTAAGAGGAGGAGAAGCCTTATGACAGTGATCTCTGCATGCTTCTGAGGTGAAGATGGAGAGTGTGAAGCAGCAGACATAGGGAGTGGGGATTCATGGCATACGTTTAACTATAATAGACTAAACAAAGCTTCAGTGCTGATTAGGACAAAGTCCAGAAAAAACGTAATGTCAGAAAGGGTAGTAAGGCACTGTGCTATCAGTGTCAAGTTTTAAATGAAGCTTCCCATCCTATTGGGCTACACTTGAAGTAACGTGTAATTAAACAAGATACACTTAAAATAGCAATATTAAACCCGTTACCCTTAAGAGTAAGGAGGCTATTTAACAGCATTTAAAGCCCATTTTAAAAGCCTACATTTCAGAGTTTTCTCAACTCTGCAACTTGGACTCACCTTATAAAATGCAACGCTTTGAGAAATCTCGGCCCTGCTCAGTGCGTCTCTCTGGGTCGCTATATTCATGCTTTTCACCTCCACTGTTTTTCCAGGCTTCCCTCAATAACGGTAAAGCCTCGGGGGTCCGACTGGCATCGCCAAACTCCCACGATGTGCTCTACGCTCAGGGAGCGCGCTTTTGAACGGTGCCTGCAGGACCGCTCTGATAGGATAGCCTACTTCACGGACTCATTTAACAGCTGTGGCGGAACACTACCTTGCTTCCACTCCCTCACGCTATGGTTCCAGCTGGCAGCTCAGTAAATTTTAGCGCAACTCTTTAAGTTGAAGTTACATGTCCACTCGCGACACATAATGCTAACCATCCTAATCGCCCTTACAGTGCAATCTATTTTGATCAAAAAGGGAAGATTTTCTAATGAAACATTTCGAATTTCCGCGATAGCTATGGTTCTATTTAAAACTACAATTAATGTATCAGTATGGTCATTTAGTATAATATCACGTTCAAATTTATCAAATTGCTTTTTGTCAGATAAGCAAGAACAAATATTTCATTCTTTTATTTTGAAAAACAGCCCAGGAAGTTCTGAAGACCCTGGCTGACGTCACTTAGAACGTAATCTTTCATACAACAGCGGGAGTCTGTTAGCTGCTACTCAGGGTTTTGTTTTTAAGTTGTACCTCTTGATATTCTTAACATTCACTTTTTATACGTGTGAGAAGAGATTTTATCAACTGGAAAGGGACAGATGTGACTACACATAGAGGAGGTTTAAAAGTTAGCTGTAGCCTTTAGCGAGCTAGCCAAAATGAGAGTTTAGCCACGGCGCCACATGGAGGCTATTTTGGAGAACTTTGGAAACACGGTGGAATTACTTGCTGTTTCACAGACTGTCTTTGTGAATGAATGGGATGATCAAATTGTGGTTAGAGCATTTCAGTGGGCAAGATACTGTGAACAAGTTTATATTCGCTTCCACGCAAACCCTTCCATCCGAACCGCTTTGGAGAGCTGTCTTCATGCAACAAATGAGCGGCTTGCGGATACTTTCTCGGGATATCGTTTTCTGACGCTGTCTGATTTGGCGAAGTGTCAGCACAGGTTATTTGTTGGTCTGTTAAAAAATCCCGCAGTTCCTTTGTCCGTAGTGAAATCACTTTTCGACAAGTTCCCATCGTTTGAAGATGTTGGAAGTGCAGACGAACGAAACAGTAAAACTGAGCCAGATCTCACCAGTCTCATCAGGTGCCGATCAGCGTGTAAAGTGTTGAGCTCCCTTGCGGTGGAGCGACATGAATCTTTTGCCTTGTCCCTGGGCACGCAGGTTCAAGGAAAGATGCTCTTACAGCGCATTAAGGAAGTACAGTGCCGTCCGGACAGTGACTCTTGGGCGAGGACATTGTTGGATGGTTTCATTCAAGACGGTGGAGGGTTGGGCAACCTTTCTGAGGTAATCGCTGTTGCGCTTCTGTCAGGATACAACGAGGATGCTACTGCTGGAGACTTTTTCTTGGACTGGCTACAAAGACATTGTGACTTTCTCCACAGCATGTGTCAGTCACTACAACCTGCACTGTGTACTAAACTTTCCCAAGAATGTCCAAAATTTAAACGTATTTACTGGGACAATTTGAAAAAGTGGGCATCCTCCTTGGAGTTCAATGTGAGTGACCAAGTATGGGTTCAGCAGTGTAGCACTGCTATGTCATTTACATCACTGGTGGACCGTCTTAAATCCTTATGGAGTTCAGGTTCACCATTAAAAGAGGAGACGGAGAAAGATCTGGAAGTACTTAAACAGGCAGACGGAGACTTTGAGGTCAAGGGGTTGAGTGTGTGGACGGATCTGCTCATTAATCTTAAATGAATGCAGCTTTCTCTTCTTTTGGAGTGCTACAGAAGAAAAACAAGGTGAAATTGTGTTGTACATTATATAGCATTGCAGGAATGAATTTCATTTACTTATGAAAGAACATATGGTATAGTTAGATTGTCTGCTGAAAATAAGTTTTCTTATCTTGCTGATGTCCTATAGTTTGAGAGGAGTCAGAACTTTTAAAAGTTTTTTTTGTTTTGTCTGTGTAGGTTGAGTCTGCAGCAGCCAGAGGGAGGCGGTTCTCTTCAAGTGCAGATAGGAGGCTTAACCAGTTATCGTACAAGGTAGTAATACCAGCATAACTGTCAAATTCTCCATAATTAAATATCATTTTGTTTATTGAAAATAAATATAGTTTTGTTTAATTCTAAGAATTTTAATTCTTTTTTAGGATTAAGCTTCGAGAACTGGTATAACCTTAGAAATAATGCATCAAATCACATTAAACACATATTATCCCTTTTAAACATGAGTATATCTGACTCTCGTCTGACATTCGTTAATGAAGATGTACATATCCATCCATTATAAAGGAATTGAGCTGTGGAGTAGAACACTGAATTTAATTAGGCTGGATTTGACAGATGGTGGCATCACTCATCGCCTTGGCAACGGTTGGCATCAGTCCACCTTAAATGGGAAGTAAAGGCTGAGTAGTGAACGTGTGCATCCGTCAATGAGGCCCCTGAGGATAATCTGTCATGCGCTCTGTGGACTAGATTATGTCTGTTTCTCAGATTAGGACAGGATAGACAGTGAAGAGTTGCATGGGGCCATTACATATTTAATGATTTATGAGATCACTAGACCTTGTCCAAACCCTCACTCAGCTGAGCAGTAATAACATGAAGTACATGAAATATCAGACAGATGAAGCATGTATTACTTCAGTGAGTTATGAGTTTTTAAATTAAATAATTAAAGGTCAAGTGAGTGCTTGCTTCATGTCTGTTATTGGTACACACCATGTACAATCCTAGCTCTCACAACCTGCTTGTACATCACATCCAAATAATGATCGAGAGAGCGATATTAAAGTAATTAGACTTTATTAAGGAGAAACTCATAAAGACGAGTGACAACAATGCTAGCAGAGCTACTGTCTAATGCTCTGGACACCTGTTAGTTATCAAGTTTGGCAAAGACCAAGGTTTGTTTTCACTTTTCTGTAATAACAGCAATAAAAACTACTTAATGTTGACAATTGAGAGCAGATGAATGAGTCTAGACTGTGAAAATAATGGCCCTGTGCTAGTCTTCTCTTTTCTTGCCTGTAGGATATCTGCTCCTGAGTTGCTGCTCTATCTCTGATTCTCCTGTAGAAACAAGCTTTTTTCCCCCCATTTTTCTTGTTCTTGTCTCCTTGGAAACCATGTTGTCTCTTCAGCACAGATATGTAGGAAGAGAACAGCAAAAGGCCAACGCAAACCGTAATTGTGCATGCGTAAACTAGGATCATACTCATGAAATGCTGTCCTTGAAACACCTCAACCCTCAAGCCTAGCCAAATAGAATTTTAATGACTATAAATTTGTACTGTAAAAACAGTAATGCAAAACAAAACAAAAAACAAACCAATACAAACATTAATGTAATTGAGGAAAACGTGGCAAGAATTTAAGGACTTCTCTTTTTGCACATTGTTTTGACACTGAGTCTTCAACTCACCGCATCATTCGCGCAGGCCCGTTCTGAAGCTCCGGCGTCACCCTCCGCCTCTTCCACAGGCACGGCATTCCCGATCCTCGCTCTGCGCTGGGTCTCTGTTCTCAGCTCTGACAGCTGCTCGGCCGGCCTGGGCTTGACTTTCACTCAGCTGGTTCTCATCAGTAAAAGATGAGGCCCAATCTCTTGACATTCTCTTTACCTTGTTAGCTCATGATCAGCTTTTCCAAATCCTGATTAAAACCATTGAAGAACGCTTCAAAGGATCGTTATAACATGCCATAAATCCTTCTCCACCTTCTCATATATAAGCCTCGATTCACTGATTTATAATCTTATGAACGCTGCACTGTATGGTAAGCAGCAGTGTGTTATTAATGTTGTGGTGGTTTTGTTTGTTTGGTTTTTACAGTGGCATTCATATGAAAGTTATTACATTGGCAACCCATTACCTGATACTTTTATTATTCCAGCCACTTTATTAGAAATGCCTAAGGTGTACCTACCCTTTTTTTAATCACTTCATCAGGTGTACCTGTCTAATGGTTCTATTTAATAAGTATACAATGACAGCCTGTAGTCTGTAGAATTTCACCACCCTCTGCAACAATTATTTCTGTTTATTTTCTAAACATAGAAGTACAGCTGATTGGATATTATTAGGCTGTGGACCATTATCAGCATTTACACTAATATGGCAGTGACATGGTTGTAGGTGTTGAGCCAAAGCTGGTTCATCAAGCACAAATACGAGTGCGACTGCCAGGTCTGCCAACCACATTATCACTGCTAACACCAGTCATGCAAGCAGGGACTGACCACTGGTGAAGTGTTAGAGGATGACTAATGCAAATTCTGTGTGGCAACAGGACTGTAGATGGACTATAGATTATAACTGTACTTGTACCGAATGGTTGTAAAGAAGTGGCTGGTGAATGTGAGCAGCTGTGTACATCATTATCAAAGTGAATACAGAAGTGGTTTAATTTAATCAAATTATTAGTTGAATGTAGAAAACTGTTTGTTAGACTCTAATTCAGGAATCACGCTGCCTAACAGTATCCATCTATAATAGAAGCAAGGAAACAGCGACAAGGCCATGCCTCGTTAAGCCAGTGATGAAAAGACTGCTCACACAGTCGGTGTCTAGTCGAGGGTCAGCAGTTTCACTGCTGAGGGAGACTGGGGATCTATTAGTCCTCCCACATGAGAATAACCCTGCTGAACCACATACAAACACAGACTGCAGCACACAGCTGTCAACTGCTACTCATTTAACAGTGTGACGCTTTTTTCATCTGAAAACCTAAAGCAAATAAAGAGTGTAGTCTGTGTATTCTGTGACCTTGTTGCCAAATTACGATTTCAGCATATAAGTGACTGACTCCCCATGCCTGTACTTTATCACAGTGCTAAATCACATGGAATAGAAAGCTGAATTTATGGCGTAGTTTGCTAGTTGCTGCTTAAAAGCAACAAACGAATCTGATTAAAAGCTGCAGGTTAGTCTCTTAAAATTGACTTGTAAATTACGCCAAGATCTAGTTATAGAATGTGCTGCAGAAGTACAGTCGTGACTCATATCTGTTTGGGTTAGGATTAACCCTAACCCAAGATCTAGTTATAGAATGTGCTGCAGAAGTACAGTCGTGACTCATATCTGTTTGGGTTAGGATTAACCCTAACCCAAGATCTAGTTATAGAATGTGCTGCAGAAGTACAGTCGTGACTCATATCTGTTTGACAAGAGAAATGACTTGCAATTAGCAGAGTCCCACACCAAGTCTAGTACTGGCTGATCACTCATTCTCACCTCTGTCGCCGGCTAATCTACCAGAGAGTGCTGTCAGGCAGTGGACAGGACACAAATCTCAGGGAAAATGCATGGAATTAGTTGATGCGCACGTCATAGTTTGAGATCTGTCTCAGATTCTGTTCCCCCCCAAAAAAGAAGAGAGAATTGAGCTAAGACTATGTGGGTCTCATAGGTGTACCAAAGAGGTGAGAATGTTGAGAGTCCTGTGGCGTGTGTGGTGAAGACAAGAACGGGACGCATGCTTCCTGTCCCACCTGAGCCTCTTCAGTGTTCCCGCTTGGTGAATATCAGGCAACCCTGTCCTCGCTTTTCTTTTGTAGTTACAGTTTTCTCCCCCAGCTCATATCAGTAGGTCAGCTAGGAGAGATGACGCCACACTACACCGCCCTGCTGATGAATCCCTGTGCTTTGTGATAGATGTCATTTCAGAGTCAGCCAATTACTTTGACACAGCAGTAGTGAAGGAGAAAGGCCTGAGGTACAGTTCAGCTAAAAGGATGTGATGTTTTTCCGTTGCACTCTGACACCGTGAGCCAAGAGCAATACAATCGAGAAAACCTCCTCTTCTAGGGGAAATCACCTTTTTAGATTTCCACAAATTCTACTGTACTAAGGTTGTGAGAGATTAAATTAATCTGGAAAAAGGAATATTGGCCAGAACCGAGCCGGTGCCTCTCCATCAGCTTTCAGTGGACTAACTAAATCAAAGGAAGTTTTAAATTTAACAATGTTGGGGGAGGGGCGGCAGAGTCTTGCTCTAGAAGAACAGAAAGAGTATTTATGACATGTATTTCACAAGATAAAGGTCATTCATGCCATCGGTCTTATCAAATTATCTTTTTTGCACTCTGAACCTTATTCTCTCTCGCTTTCTCACATTTCCCCTCCTTTACTCCTTGTATTCATTAGTACATCAAGCAGGCTCCTCCTCTTTCTTTGTCTCTACCCTTGTTCTACCCACACACCCACACCCATGCAGGTGTTTGCTTGTGAAGGTGTTGCTCAGTGGAGCTTAGCACTGTTTTTTCAACAAAATCAACATTGCTCAGCGCATGTATTGGGAGTCTATACATGATTTATATACGTATGTACATCTCTTCTCTATGTAGAAATAATTTGACTTAATTTACATAAACTTGTTGTCAAATTGGGGCGGCATGGTGGTGTGGTGGTTAGCACTGTCGCCTCACAGCAAGGAGGTCTGGGTTTGATTCTCGGTCTGGGCTGCTCTGTGTGGAGTTTGCATGTTCTCCCTGTGCCTGCGTGGGTTTTCTCCGGGTACTCCGGTTTCCTCCCACAGTCCAAAGACATGCATGTTAGGTTGATTGGTCACTCTAGATTGCCTGTAGGTGTGAATGTGTGTGTGCGTGTTGGCCATGTGGTGGACTGGCGAACTGCCCATGGTGTACCCTGCCTTCGCCCAGAGATGCTGGGATTGGCTTCAGCCCCCCCATGACCCTGACTAGCAGGAATAAGCGGTACGGATAATGAAAAAAAAATGTTGTCAAATTAGTTCTCTGACTGATGACTGACCATGTCCGTCTTGCCATGCATTTGTTAAGCAGTCCTGACTGATGTGCCATATGGTGTTTAATTTGGACTTACTTCCATTTATTCACGTTTCCTCTAAGCCACCTCATTCAAATTGCATTTTAATCAAAAGGAGGTGTAGCATTCATTAAATGTTAGTCCAACCCCACTCACTCACTCTCACACACACATACACACACAAAGTAGAGCCCATCTGTTGTGAGACAGATGAATAGGAGAGGCTCTCCCTAAGGATGTGTGTACCCTCTTCTCAACATGTGGCCAAGCCAATCTCTCTCTCTCTCTCTCTCTCTCTCTCTCAGTCTCCCCTTGATCACTGTGAGACACGAAGAGGCAGAAGTGCTCAGTCCACACCTGAGTCCCAAGTTTTGCAAATGACTCCAATCAAATCTGGAGGCCACTCTAAATAATAAGGATCATCTGGAGCACTGGGTATTCCATACCAATGTGAAGCACTGCTATAAGATTCAAATGTCATCTGAACGTACCTCTTACTTATCAACAGAATTTGCACTTTGCTCCTGAAGCGTGTGCTTGTGACTCAAGCTGTAGCATCTTGTGCTCTGTCCCCACAGAGTGGCCAACCACTCTCACTTAGTCCTGCACTTGCAATCAGAGCCCTGCAACTTGCCACTCCAGCAGGGATCGCTATTCTGGGATGGTGAGAATGAGACGGCAAAGGGGGAAGGAGTTCCCACCATGCAAGAGAGGTGTTAATAAGTGATGAAATATTCATTTTACCTTAATTGGTGAGAACAAAGACGTTTGGCTTGCCAAGTGATGAGGCTGTCAAAACACTAGAAGACTGAGCTCTACTGCTTGTTAAATTCCAACTAAATCACAGGACAGGTTTTCTTTTGTGTTTGAATTCAGTTTATGGATTTAACTGATGAGAAGATATTTCTGAGATTATCTGGAAGAGCTAGTTTAGAGCTATATTTTTTTTTAATATAATTCAAAACCCTGAGCTGTATTACCAGAAAAAAGTTATACCTGCACTGCAACCAATCACATCATCATTTATTCATTTATGCCATATCAAGGACTTACTAAAGATGTGGGGTTTTTTTTGAGAACGAGTGGAAACATATATAACATATAGAGGTAACATGTATTTCCTTTAGTGATAATTGTACTGGGTTTAGATTCCTGATTGAGGGTTTAAGAAAGAATCTATGGTATAAAATTACTTGCTCATTTTCTTTCTCGTCTGAAGCCTCTGGCACTGTTAATATTAGTGAGTGCATGACAGCATCAAGACTGGGTGGGTTTTTATTGAAAGGGGGGTTTGGTTCAAGGGATAATCGCGTTCAGGAAACTGCCCTGCTGAGCTCTCGTCATTAAATAGTCATTTTAGATCTTGATTAGAACACTCAGTCCTCAAGGGATCCTTGGATACCCCATAACACCTGCCCCCAAAGACCAACAAGAGCACGTCTGTTACACAACACGCACAATAAGCTCGCCCTCTTTGTTCAGTCATGAATGCTAAAATAAGCGACGTGCGTCCCTAGCTATACAGCTTGGCGTCATAAACAGGATGTACGGTAGCTCGTTTTGAGAGATCGGCCGGTCTTGTCAGCTGTGTTGACCTGTTAACAGGGCAATTGGCGTGACTAGTCTGGTTGGTTAGCTGTGGAAAAACATGTTCAGGTTGGCTGGTGACAGGATTGTGTGTGCTGTCACATCAACATGCAAGAGGGAGGCAGCCTAGGTCATTAGGGTGTGCCAGTTCATCCCCTGGGCTTGCTGCAGTTGCCAAGTGCATGTCTGTTGAATGCAGGTCAAATCATCGTAGGGACTTGGGAAATAGTGTGGCACTAACACCAAATGGTAATTGTTACAATCAATAATGTACAATGTAGTTTGCAGAAAACCACTCAAACATAGAAACAAATCGTAATTGCATGCTTTTTTAGCACAACGTAATGAGAGGAATATTCAGCACTTTGTGGAGCAGTTAAAGTTATTGATTGGTAATTTGTTGTAATCTAATTTGAATCTAATTATTTGCCTTTGCCTTTTTTTGCTGGAAACAGTAACCTCAGAGGAGGTCAATAATCTCTGTAGTCTAGGAAGGTGGCTATGCTGAAGACTATTGACTCTGCCTTGTCTATAAGGGGAAGAGGGCATTTAGAAGAGAGGTGAGAATAGTCGACGCTGAACAACAGGAGCCCTGCTGAATGAAAGAACCTAGACCATACCGCTTGTTCCCAGTCTGTTCACAGACACAATCTGGTTTGCAAGGCTAAAAAGCTGAGACTGAGTTTCAAATGTAAATATTTTAAATATAGATTTTAAGAGTACATTATTCAAAATATTGTGGTGTGTAATTACACTGTAAGGAATTTTAGGAAATTGTTTATATGTGATGAAGAGCAGTTATACAGTACACTTTTACATCAATGAATCACTCTTTGACACAACAATAGAAGTTAATAACGTTTATACTTAATTCTTAGGTATGGAACCAGGGATAGATCTTTTAAATGATGTTAAGTATCTGTATACATCTGAACATCTGCAGAATAAAATTACATTTTTAATGCTGTTTTTTTGTTGTGAACACTAACATTATACATATCATATTTGACCCAAATGCATATATGTATAAATGGCTTTGGCTAGTTCATTGTGGCACAAAAATGAAACAACTAGCCCATCTAGACAGAATGAAACCATGGCACATTTTCCAAGAAGTGCAGCAGTCTCCAACAAACCTTTGGAGACATTCTAGAATCTGTCCCCTGAAGGCAAAATGCTGGATTTAGGCCATACTTTTATATTTCCACGTTAGTTTTAACTCTTCACATCACACAATAAACAACTAATATGAAATTATATATTTTAAATGCTATAATGGTTACCAGTCCCATCAGGTTATTGCAATGCATCGTTTCCCATGTAACAAGACTATCCGATCAATTCAGCTTTTCAAATGCAGTCTTACACTTGTCCTGCGTAGCATGGACACTGCGTAAATTTTAAAGACTGTCATAGCGAGAAAATCTATCAAACATTAAACCAACTTTAAATGATGATTACAGCAAAACATGTTAGTTCATAAAGGTTTGTATGAAGGTTTCATTGGTCTTTCAGTTGGACAACATATATCGCATGCTTTGTTTTACATCTCCATTTACTTTAAAAATTGACAGAATTCATTTTCATGGTTCTGTCTATGAAAAATATGGCCTTTGTATTACAAGAAGCATACAGATCACCAACCCAAATTCACAGCAGTCTTACAATAACATATCTATATAAACACAATAAATGAGATCACTTTCTTGAAGAAGTACTTGCTTGACTGCCTCAGTGTTAGAGTATAGGACTGCATTGGGAAGGCAATACAGAACTCACCATACACTTCATATGTAATATTAATGAAACTAGTGCTGTAAAATGAGATTTGTGCCACGGTGTGTATAGGATTGCACTTTAAACATGAAATCAAAGGAACTGTCAGACATTTGAACATTAATACATTGTTATACTTCTTCACTGACATATGCAGGTACATCAATACGTTCTTTGTGCTATTATACCATATATTCCTTCTGGAAAAAAATCCATAATTGACCATAGTATCAATAAATACACTTTCCTTTTTGCTTTAATGATTAGGTCCCAAATAACTGGACCAATTTATAGTGTACCACACTGATTTGTGCTGATACACAGAGCTTTGTTTAAGGTATTTTAGGTAAACCTATTGTTGCCTGTTTTTATAAAGCCAAGAGAAAGTCCTACGTTGGCAAAAATGCACTCATTCATCATGTCAGCCAACATTCTGGCTTATAGTACTGTGTCATTTAACAAACTACGCATCCCTGATTTACTACACGTCCTTCAAGATCAAATATGTAGTAAATATGAATTCTGTATTAATATTCTCCATAATTTTATGTATATACTGTGTAACATTTTATAAGAGTTATATTTATATTTTGTATTTATATGTGTGTGTGTATACTGCCTTGGTTATTGGTATATATATATATATATATATATATATATATATATATATATATATATATATATATATATATATTATTACATGGGATTTCATTAAATAGTCCAGTAATTAAGTTACTACATCATATCAGAATAGTAATTTTTATCTCAAAATAATATATAATAGTACCCAGCATGTCTTTATTTGAACAGTTTCTGACAACTGTCTCATACCACTCTACAAATGGCCTTTTTAAATTGGGTACTGATGTGTAATAATTTTCAAACTATTGTACTTCTTTTCATTAATAAAAACATTTATGTTACATTTAGATTTTTTTATCTATAAGAACATTTTTGTTTATACAATAGCTCTTTAAGTAACTATATACCCTGCTTTCAGCTTAATCTTTTCAGAATTTGTCTCAATAATTCCTCCTTTGTTAACTGTGAAGTCTGCGTCACTGCAAACTATAGACATGATAAATATTCAAATCTGTCACCATAACCATTTAAACCATTAAGGTTTGTAAAACTTCCCAAGATATTCTATGAATATCCATCTCTACCATGAGAATAGGTTGGCTCAGCTCCCTCCTGAATATATTCCTCTTTTTTATGCCATCCCTCTGCCCATCCCCCATTCCTCTGAGTTGTGGCGCCATATGATTTCAGGGGGGGGGCGAAGCCTCCCTGGGCTCCCAGTGGAGCGTGGCTCAGCATGATGTCACCAGTCTCCTCTGCAAGCTCGTCTTCATCAATGAAACCGCATTTCTCCTCACTGGTCTCCTCTGGGTCAGCCCATGGCTGCTTCTCACCTGAGGCAAAGATCCCGTAGAACACCACGCCGCCATAATGCACCAGCGAGGCAATCAAAAATACGTTTTGCCACTCCTCCCGGGTCTGTCAAGTGCGTGGAAAGAAAGGCATTCACAGTTATGAGGGACATATTTTTTATGCTTATGTTAAGTGTACGAAGTATTAACACAATTTCATTCAAACAGTTAAGTGCTCTTAATGTAAATATATTATTATAAGTTGTTATAATTGTATCAATCTCATTACCTTGTTTTTGGTCATGGCGCCCACTATGAGGGGACACACCATACCAGACAGGGTTCCAACTCCATTGGAGATGCCCATCAGTATGCTGGCATACCTGGGTGCTATGTCCAGGTGGTTCACATTAAAACCTTAATGAGGAACATAGATAAAACAGACAAATCAAAAAAGAAAATGGAAAACTGGAAATGGAATGGAAAGTTTTGTAAAACATTCTTTGAAATCCAAGATGCCGTCGTCCAATGCTGAAGTTGTCTGTGTATGATGATGAAGTGAGAGTCACTGGAATTTCACCCAGACAGCAATTTGGAAGAGTCTCTCACCTGATATGGCAAAGCCACTGAAACCCACTGCTAGCACCAGAAATGAGATGGCTACACCTTTACTGTGGGAAAAGCCAACTACCAGTAGCAGTGTGGCTTCCATCCCAAATCCTACAGTAATACAAGCACAATGGTAAAAGGTCAACCTAAGAGCTGTCCCTGGGTCCCTCTGCTAAGACACACATATCACTCTCTGTGCACTAATGACTCTCTTACCTCCACAGTTCATGATCTTCCTGACAGTGGTGGTGGACAGGATGTTCTTACTTCGCAGAAAGTCAGCGAGTTGGCCACCTATGGGGACTATGATGGTCATGACCAAGTGGGGTAGTGCAGACAGCATGCCAACCTGAGCACACGCACAGATCGTCACATCTAATGCAAACAGTTTTGCAAACCAAATCCACTTATTCACACCAACTAGTCTTATTCACCGTACATCAAATCTGAAGAAAAACTGAAATTTTTAAAAATGAAATTGGGGTTCTTATTAATCTATCGGGACTCATTATAATGGTTTAGTCAAGTTAATATAATTTAACATTGATAAGCAATAGCATTTTAACAATAATTGACAAAGATCCAAATTCAGATGCCACTTTTGATAAAATAATCCTCAGAGAGAAGTCAGCATAACTGCCTTTGACTCTAATTATCAAGCAATGCAATAACCCAGCCATGAGCAGCAAAATAAATCCTGAGGCAGTATGAATTCTGTCTGCCAAGTCAGAGGCATATCACTCTCTCTGTGTGCCAGAAATCAATAGTTATTTTGGATTTTATTTATTTTGACACTTTGAGATCATATTTCTTAGTGCCCAATATGGAACTTGCAATCAAATAATGGAAGCTAGCTGTTAGCAATAACAGTGTCGATTATGCATGTGCTGTGTAATGATTCTGAAGCTGAGAAGTAACAGTTTGTCCTCCATGAACAAATGCCATATGGGTTTGAATATGACAACCCAGCAGTACTGTTAACAAAATCTTTGCCACAAGCATAAATGTTAAAAGAAGATTACACTGTAGTGTCGTCATTCTAGTTATTGTATTGTTCAAACCCCGACATTGCAGATTCAAAGCTAGACGTTCAGTTTAGTAGGTCCATCGTTACGATCCTGCTGCGTTCACTCACTTTACTGATCTCGAAGCCAAACACCTCCTCAAAGTACGCAGGCTGGCTGATAAGCAGCAGGTAGAAGGTCCAGCTCCTGCAGAAGTTCGCCACGATGATGGCATAGACAGGCATGGAGGTGAAAAATTTCCTCCAGGGCGTCTTAAATTTCTGAAAAGACACAGAGGAAATTGTTCGTTCTCGCTGTGGTAATGTTGACGGGAAGGGACAGTAGTTCCAAAAGACCCACCTCTGCTGCTCCAAGCAGTTTAGCCCCTTCACCAATGCTCTCTTCTATGTACCGGCGCTCTTCCTCTGTAATAGTGGGGTGTTCTGCTGGGCTCTCATAAGACACCAGAATCCAAAACATGTACCAAAGAATACCAAAACTCCCTAAACAAACAACAGACAATAAAGGTCAGCCGCAATACTGTACGTGTGTCCCTTACATATCTTATTATTATTATTATTATTATTATTTCTGTTTTGGTGCATTTGGACTGTCCTCATATGTTTCCTGTAGGATGCTAAATTCCTTCAAGCTGAATGTGGTTGCCATGACTGGCCCCATCCCTGGAAGTTGTTTCCGTGGTTTCCCTCTCTCATGTCTTTGTTTCATTTTCTCCAGTCCTGTTAGAATCCTTGTTTTGATTTTCACTATGTCATTAGTTTAATTAGTTTTGCTAGTTTGTTAACCTTGCACTCCCTGTGTATTTAAATGCTGTGTTTTCTGGTTGTACTTTGCTGGTTATTGTTAATCCTGGCCCATTGTGTTTGTGGTTAGCCTTGTGTGTTTGTGGTCAACCTGTTGTTAATATTCTAGGTTCCATGTATTTACATAGTTATAAGTTATCTGTTTTGTCATATTTTTGTCATTCGCTGTGTCTTCTATATCTCACTTCTCCACCTCTCTATCACTACACAAGACAGTGGTGAACTCCAAGTCTCTTACAGATGATCCAAAATTTACTTCTAGTACACTTCCATAGGGCATTACTGCAAGGCTGCATGAAGCTCTTAATGTATTGTGAATACAGGGAATATAGTTTGGCTATTATGTTTACAACCAGTTGGTGTATTATTTCTGTTTCATTTTGATGAAGACTTTATCATTTAATACTAGAGTATTCCTACTTAACATGATACATTTACCAGTGGTAACACAAACAACTGCTGGTTTATGTTGCTGAGGACAGTAGAAATGCATTGTGCACACTTCATATTCCAAATCACATATTATTAATTTTAAATTATTAATGAACTCACCGTAAATGTAGAATACAGAGGACCAGCCTGAATACTGCACAAGGATCCCAGCCAGTGGCATAGCTACTACAGCCCCAGCATAGGAACCTGACGGGCGAATTTTGGATTTTTAAATGTATGACAGGCGTTATATAAACACAGGGACTATTACTGTAAAAAAAATCATATTTACCACAGAAAGAGGTGGTTGCCAAGCGGCTTCTCTCTAAGGGCGGAGCCCATTTGCTCCAGATACCATGGCATGCTGGATAGGTCACACCCTGAATTCAAGTCAAGATGATAAAATGTCCTCATATGTACTTTCCCTTTATCAACAGTCATATATTAAATAAAACCCATATCTTCAGTCATGTTTAATTGGTAGTTTTATTATTCTGTAAGTGCTGCTTTGTGCTATATTGTGTAACTAATTTTACAACACTAATATATTTAAAGTATACAGTTACATCATGTACCAGTTGTACAATTACATATTGTAACATATCGTAGGTGTTCGCAACCTACACCAATAACACCTAGAACAGAAGTCCATCTGTTGTCATATACAATTAATCAGACCCTCTCAATCCTGCTTATGACCATTCATGTTCTAACTACTGAACAACGGTTGGTTGGATATAATTTGGGAAAACGAGCACTCTCAACACAGCAGTAACACCGACATCGCTGTGGGTGTTATGCTGGTATACATTTATCAGACAGCAACGTCGCTGGGATTTTTACATGTGTCTGTGTTACTGGTGCACTGAGAATATCCATCCAATAGTGAGCCAGTGGTAAGATATTAACCACTGATGAAGTGGCAGAGGATAATGCAATATGCATATGGCAATAAATGGGCTATATATCTGACAACAAGTGTAATAAAGTGGCAGTGAGTGTTTATTGGTTTACAGACCTTCATTAAGCAGCCAACAACAGTGACCAAATATTTATTTACATCATCTGAGTCATTTGTAAAGGAAAAATAAAGAATAAAAGCAAACAAATAAAAATTAGTTGCCTTTTAAATAAAGATTAATAAACCATGGTGGTGCGTACAAAGCCAAGCAACCTGCCTGCTTTAACACAGAAAAAGTAATGGTCCCATTTAATCTTCATTAGCTACTAATTTACACACAATCAGTCACTGGTGAACATAAATTGCTTGCTCCAGCAAAGGAGGCACACTGGTAGGCTAATGTTTAATTTGCTCAAATTAGTCAATACACACCGAACATGAGCTGCTGTGGTTACACTGCTCTCATTCACAAAGCTGCCTCAGACTACTGTTGTCATTCACTCCACACACAACAAAGAATGTAAAGGTGGATCATCTTATGGTTGGTAACCAGCTCTCTCTCTCCCTCTATCTGTCTTTCTTTTTCTCTCCCTCTATCTCTTTCACTCTCTCTCTCTCTCTCAATCTCTCTCCCTCACTCCTTTGTTTAGTTTCAAAGATCCATTTCATACGAAATGCTCCAACGACTGTAATGTTTGTTTGTTCTGGTTTTAGGTTTATGGTTTGAGACAATGGTTTGAAAAATGAACAACAGAACAATGAGGCAATGAGGTTTTAGCTCTATTCATATTAATAATATCCTATAATGTGCAATATCTGGTGTAAAGGAAGACTTGGGAAATTCTCATTTGAACGTGATTTAAAAGCTCAATAATTGCATATGGTTCCTACCTCAACAAGGCCTTGTAATATCCTCACAAACATGACGCAACCATAGTGCACACGTGCAGCAGAGGGAATGAACATGTTGAGTGTTGATGTCAACAAGATAGCAGCACCAAACACCCTGTAAAGAGAAGCAAAGGAGAGACTTTAAGTTCTCACATGTCTGATGTGTTTGGACAAATTTCACAGAAACATCAAGTGGGTTACAGGTTACAGCAACTATAGCGCTAGTAATGTCAAACAAATGCTTCGAAATGCTCCTCTCTAGTTGTCCAGTCACAATGATGAAAACCGAACTTATTTGTTAACTTATTTGAACATAATAAAAGGCTAAAGATTATTCAACTCAGAACATTCGATTCTGAATCACATTTCTTATGATTTCGGTGCCATGATTAGGCCAAATCTATTGTGTAATCCAACGTATGTCACCTGAATTTTAATAGTGGCTAGTGGGGATGCAGGTAGATGTTTATATATATAGGATAACCCTAAGCTGTTGTCCTTTTTAAATAATCAAGTAATATTTTGTGACTAATTACTAAAGGTTGATTGCTATGATAAGGTTTCACTACATTTACAGTTGCAACAATAAATGAAAATGAGAGTAATGGCCAAATGCCTCTGCTGTAGATTAACCCCATTAACCCAGTTGACATATGAATTATTAATTCAACATACAGTATATATATATATATATATATATATATATATATATATATATATATATATATATATATATATATATATATATATATATATATATATATATATATATATATATATATATATATGGGCGGCATGGTGGTGTGGTGGTTAGCACTGTCGCCTCATAGCAAGGCGGTCTGGGTTCGAGTCTCGGTCTGGGCTGCTCTGTGTGGAGTTTGCATGTTCTCCCTGTGCCTGCGTGGGTTTTCTCCGGGTACTCCGGTTTCCTCCCACAGTCCAAAGACATGCATCCTAGGTTGATTGGTTACTCTAGATTGCCCATAGGTGTGAGTGTGTGTGTGCGTGTTGGCCATGTGGTGGACTGGTGGACTGGCGAACTGCCCATGGTGTACCCTGCCTTCGCCTGGAAGATGATGGGATTGGCTCCAGCCCCCCCGTGACCCCGACTAGCGGGAATAAGCGGTACGGATAATGAATGAATGAATGAATATATATATATATATTAAACGTACGTATTATATGTACATATGTACGTGTGTGTGTATATATATATACACGTTCGTTTTAGTGAATCTTGTCAACAAATGTATTCAATTGTTTTTTGGGTGGGAAGATACCCTGTTTTGTGCTATCCTAAATAAATTCCAGGCTAATCTATATAAATTTTGAAATATTTATTTTGCTTATTATATAGAGATTTCCCTTGTACAGAATACATGGCGATAGCTCGTTTGTGCATATTATCTCTTATATGAACGTGGTTGTCAGCATTTCCGAGCAATTCCTACATTGGTGCCGCTGGTTGTCATGTGCCCCGAATACAAAAGATTAGATACGGCTCTCCCTCGAGACCTCATTAACGCTGAGAAGGCGAGCCTCTAGGGCACGTGCCTCACCGATGCTCAGCGTGTTTCTGTCACCGGCAGCATACGATACGATTCTCTTTCCGATTTTAGTTAAATGCCGAAAATGTTAATAGGCCTATTTTCACATCTACAGTAATGATCGGATATATCCAACCAATCAACTAATATTTGTAGGATATGCGTAGCAATAGCTTTAAAACTGCAGTCGTGTTTAATACAGACAGACTAAACTAATAAATCATTAAAATGTGACACTATTTTGTAGGCTACAACTAACTGTTTATAGGATAGACGTAATGATGGATAGTAAAACTGCAGTCTACTTTTAATAGCCTAAAATAATTATGATTCTAGAATGTGGCCTTATTAAGTAATCATAGCCTATGACCTTTAATAGTCAGCACACAGGAGTGTTTTTCTCTGAAGCTTTACATTTTCCGTCTGTCGTTCCGTGGGCCACCGCTCTTATCTGGCAGTTTGTGAAAGTAGTCTGATTAATGCACGGAGTCACCTGTTCGCTGCCAGCCTGGAGGAGATGTATCCTCCCGGGATCTGCGTCACGATGTATCCCCAGAAGAACGAGCCGTGGATCATCCCGACAGTCTCTGGATCCCAATTAAATTTTGCTTTCTTAGAAAACAGACACGTGAATAAGGAAATAATCTATAAGTAACCAAAATTGGACGCCAAAGATCACTTATTTCTTAAAATTATTTTTTAAATTAGTAAAACTAGAAATGTCTGTTTATTTATTTATTTATTTATTTAATGGAAACACGTCATGCTCATGTTCGTCATGTTCTCAGATCTTATTCAGCACTCTGCGTCATGACATCGCTTTGAATGAGATGGGAACAAATGGAAGAAGAGCAGCGGTCAATGAGTAGGTAAACTGAGGGCGGGGCTTCGTAACTTCCACGCGCGCACCTCTTTGACGATAATCTTGCCGCCCCGGTGAATAGTGCTATTGTTGACCATGCCCACGATGGCGACTCCCAGGTTACAACGGATACCGAATGAAATACAGAAACCAAGACCACTCATGATGGCTATGATATAACGTCGAGGGAGTCCAAAGCACGTGCAGTCACACAAGGGTGCTTTTTTCTCAGTTATCTCGCATGGACGCCCATCTTCCGTCAGCTCGATTACTTCACCAGTTTTTTCCTTCTTTTCCAGAACCCTATGAAAAAAGAACAAGATAGACAAATTATTTCATTTTTCATGGTGTACGCAAGACGTGGGAAATTCGTTCTTTTTTATTTAATTCAGGCTTTCAGTTTTAAAAGCTCTTCCCCGTTTGAATCACACTAGAATAATGGCCTAGAAGAGGAGGGATCATTAAATTTGTGAAATATTTCATTTGGACGAGCAGATTTAAGGGCCGTGTTCTTTCTAATATTTGCCCCGCAATGCAGCACCCCTAAGACTAACTCCGAATTCCTCAGTTTTATTTATTAATAATTTAGGTACAGTTTAAATGAACTGTTGGATATTGTAAAGGGTAAAATTATAGTATAGCCAAAATACAGCATTTGATAAGGTAACTATATAAATAACTGAAAAAAACAGAAACGAAATCTAGCATCTAAACTTATATATTTTGATATAGCTTATTTAATGACACACCAAGCAGTAGTTTGCCAATATATTAAGTAACGTGAGACTCCCATTTCAGTGAAATTCCGGTGTGCAGGAGAATGTTGTACAAGCCATAGCCGAAGATGCAACATGGAAAAAATACCACTAGTGATATATATTTCAGCTAAGGTGGCAACGTCGTAAAAAGATAGCTTCACCAGTTACAACGCAGAGTGGACAGGCGCGTGCACTCTGCTCGAAGAAAGGAATAAAACCGTGAAATGTGGACGAGAGTTTGTTACAAAGTTTTGAGGACATTTGTATGTATTTTCTTAAAATTACGAATAGAGTCATAAATGTATCTTCAGAATTAGAATTAAACGAAATTCTTTGTGGTTAATGCAAGCACCTACACACACAACCCAAACGTTATTGTAATAGTAATACTAACTGATCAGCACGTTAATTATATTAAAATATAATATAAAGCACGTGTCACGACTCGCTCGATTTCATTAATTATTTAGGAAACCCAACCAGAAGAACCATTCTCGGGGGAAATCTTTTATCTTGAGTAGCACAGCCTGGATCGAATCATGATATAGCCTAGCATGTATCGCATATGATTTTAAATTTTCATTTTTGGAAACGAAAAAAAGCTCCATACAGAATATATAAAATAAAAAATATTTGATTCCCAAAATTCAATGCTGAGTAATAACAGTGATGCATATTCTGATATTTCACGTCATTTTAAAACATACTTCTATATAATTATCAACATTAAAATGATTAGTATTAAGGTAAAAACAACAACAAAATAAGTAATACCTCTGTATATGTCCTAGCGTCTTCCCCGCGAGATTCTTCATTCCCGCCTTACTAGGGGCAAAAACTCGCTCTTTCAGGGTATCCATATCCAAATGTGCTGTTCCGCTTGTTATTATCAGATTGAAGTATCAGATTTCAGATTGAACGGGTTGTAGAATGCATATTCCTGATGTGCAGAAACTGGACAATTTGATTTCTTGGACATGCAAAAATCGACATTCGTTTTTTAATCCCCCTGTGATTTTGATCTGTACCAACGCCTACACATATACTCAGATATGGTCTTCTATTGCAGCCATTAAAATGTCCTTTAAGTTTTCCTTTTCCTCGAGTTTTGTTAATCCTCGCTTCTCCATTGTCACTGCGAGTAAGCCTTGGATTGTTCTTTAAAATACTAAAACCAGAGACATCACATAAAATATGTAGTCCTAGCTATATCACACAATGGTTTTGTACATGTACATCGTGACAAACGGAGCCTAGAACTAGGTTCTTGTTTAAAATTAAGCAGTCTGGGAGCATTCACAACCGTGGACAGCGAAAGCGCGTGTAAACCCAGCTGTTCCAGGTACCCGCTGACAGGAGTGGCGCGCACAAAGCATGCGCGCTATCCCGCCCCTGTCACTCTCATTTACAAATGTATTACGCGATGCTAAAAGGTTATCGTTAAGACAAAAACAGATTCAAGTCACAACAATTAATGTCAGAATTACGACTTTTTGTCATGTTTTCTAATATGGCATATATTTATGAGCATTTCAAATGTCATTTTTACACCTGCAGAGACGGTGCCATGGAAACCAGATTGCACTTGGAGTAAGGTGCTCTGGGATTCTCTATGACAAGAATATCAGAAAAATAAAGTCAGTCTATTGTGTCTTACTTTCTCCCTGATTGAGGTGAACAAACAATAACAAATTATAGCCAAGTGAATGTAAGTGTAAAAGAAATGCAAAATGTAAACGAAAAAAAGAAAGAAAAGAAAAGAGACTAGAGCAATATTTTAAATCACCACAAGTGGGCACTGCAGCACTGAACAACTACTTTCATAAGTTTACTTGGTGACTCACTGTAATTCACTGTAATTGTACATGCCGATTTCAATTTTTAGGTTCCACTCTTGGCTTTGCCGTAGCAAGTAAGAGTTTCCCATAGGTTTATCCAGACAAGCCTCCTGCAGGAAGTTGGTACAGGAGTGAGACTGCTCAGACACATCTCTAGCGAAAATTCCAGGTCGATTGCCACTTGCTCCGACAGGTTCTCTAGTGCCACTGCTGACCATGGTTGTGCCAAGCTCCCAAGCCGGGCCACAAAGACATGAGTTGGACTGCCCTTGCAGCTGCCACACACACCACATATGCAGGAGCTCACCGCAACATGTGGGAGCAGAATGCCCAGGTAGGAACAAAACAGTGAATAGCGTAAGCTTGCCTTCATATTCCCCATGAAGACATACATGTTGCACACTGTCTTGTTGACTGGCTGAAATTGTTAGGAGTAGGTTAGCTGGACCACCAGGAGTGTTATCACTATGGCCAGCAGCCTAGCAGCAATAACTAAGTTAACATCGCCCGGGCAGATGAGAAGAATGGATAAGCAATGGGGTAGCGGTCCATGCTTGCACAGGTCACGAAGAATCTGCTGAGGTAGAAGCAGGTGTGGTAGAGAAGATGGAGGGTTTGTCAAGCAGCCAGGCCCAGTGACCTCTTCATGCCAGCCAGGTAGACATGGATGAGGCAGGGCGGGGGCGGCAGCCAGGAGAAGTCGGCCATGGCCAGGCTGAGGAGACACAGGGTGCTGTTACTTCGGACCAGGGAACAGGAGAAAGCTCAGGGGGGAAAGAGGTTCAGGGGAAGATAACCTGACCCAAGAAGGTTTGGACTATACACATGGTGCCCTGGCTAGTCGTGTTCCAGAACAGTTCCATATAGCAGAGTGGTGTCCTACATAGGGAGAGAAAGAGGATTGAGCAGTGAGAGCAAGTGAGAGAGATGATGAGAGATATATGCCGCATATGGTGGCCGAGAAGACCCATTGTTATGCAAAAGAAAAATGAGCTGCAAATACACAAAGCAAATTCATCAAAATTCATTGAGGACACTACATTTCGTAAAACGCTATGCAAATTCAGAAATGCTGGAAATCCTGTCACAACACAACAGAAGTGGGCCACTGCCATTATTATAAGCAGCGACTACCAAGTGAAAAGTAAGTGATTGTTGCTACCCAATTTGAACTGGAAACCCGAATTGAAATCTAATGTCATTTTGGACTTACGGCAGATGCTGCACGCTTAGACATGTGAGACATGTAGGATTTTCCAACCCACTGGGATTTTTTTAACAATTAAGACGTCATGGTTAGCTAAAGTGCCACAGACAATAACATTTATAACCCAAAGCCAAAGAAACAATGAATGTTTGAACTCCAATACAAATCAGCATTTAAAATGTTGTGAATTCATTCATTGTGAATCTGAAGTTAATGTAGCTTACGTACTAATTTCCAAAAAACAAATTTTGAAAATTAATTGTGTGCAGAATTCTAGAAATTTAGACGTACATAGCTACCTAGATGAGTGAAAACACTGCATAAATCTACATCTAGCTAGTTACCTACGTAGTGATATCTATGGTGAAACTGCATCCTTAACTACTGTAGGATGCAAGAGAAAATGCTGTAACAGACATATCAGCATAATTTAATTTTGATTAAAGTCCGCTAGCTATAACATTAGCTAGCTAGTTGATACTTAAGCAACTGAAAATTGTCCAGTTAACTACTTAAAGATGCTAGGTGGATGCGGCAGCCATTAAACACAGCCGAAATGGCGTTAAATTTCGTGCATGTCCAAATAGGGTTTCCGGTTCACATGCGGTATGCGGTCTCAAAATGACTCCATGAAATAGACAAAACATAACCTGGTAAGAGACAAAGGGAATAACACCCTGTAGGCTTTTAGCCAGAATCAAGAGTTGTGTTAGACAGTATCTCATTATATAGAATGGGACTGAATTAGTAAAGCTCTTAAAATGTAACTAGCTAGCTAGGTAATTTAGCCTTAAAACGTTTTTAAGCCTTAGCTATCAGCCACCGTAGATTTGAGACAGACTCGATTGCTTATCCTTAGTGTCCCAGATGTTTAATGTGAATTTTGTACTGTGGATTTTAGTGTTTAGTTTTTAACATTTAAAAATACAAGTGAAAATGAGTCACTGAAAAATTCAAGGGTTGAAATCAGATACATAATGCAAAACATTTCAGCACTAGAAATTCAAAGGTGTTTAAATTTCAAAATTTAGTGAGACAGATTTACTTCCATACTTTTCACTTGGTACTCGCTGTGGTTCATCCAGAAACATTTCCATTCTGGATGGATTCAGTCATTCTGGATGACTGGATTTGAAGTGTTTTTTAAATGTAGTGTTTGCGTTGTCATTTTGATGAATTTGCTTTGTGTATTTGCAGTGTGTATTTCTTTTTCAGCATGATGGGTTTCCTCCGCCACTGTACTTTGGTAAATACACCAAAGCAAATCCAAACCTGGCCTTCCGAATGTGCTTTTCCTGATCCTGTTGGGACAGTAAGTGAGCTGTTAGTAATATGGCTTAGGAAAAGGAGCATCACTCTCAAAAGTATAACATACAATTGTAATTCTAAAACATTACGAGTAATGTAATTTCAATAATTTAAGGAAATATTTAATGACTGAGACAGCATATACAGTTTGCTATGTGGGGAAGCAAACTATGGAAAACTACAAAATGTACTTTTCAGTTTATTTATCATTTTAATTCCAGAATTATATATAATTTGTGATACATTGGTATCTAGAACTGAATAATATCTGCCAGAAGAAGAAAGATACATGCAAAAAAGAGATCACATATTTACATAAAATGAATTTAATGATTATGTTTACAAATAAAGTCCATTTGGGACTCACAGTATCCATTTAGAGGGCCTAGACCAGCATACAATATAAAATTCCAGGCTAGGATTGTATAGTACAGTATGGGGTTTTGCATACAACCGTTTGTCAAGTTATTGAGTGATATGTGCATAGCAAGTAAAAACAAACATGCTACAAAAAGACCCCTTTAAATTAAAGTCATATTTTCTTAATAATCAAAGGCAAAAAAGAAATATCTAAGAATGAACTTAGCAATAAGCACATAAAAAGTCTATAGAAGTCAAGTCACATATAACAGGTAAACCAGTTTGACATTTACTTCATCCATTATCTAATGAAAATCAATTATTTGTCTATATTCACAAAGGAAACACTCTTGTCTTCATTGTAAACCTGGCTCTGGTTTTCCAAAAGATCACCTAAGCTTTAGCACAAGTATTCAGTCACACTCATTTTACAGTGCTATATTGCTTAAAGG
Organism: Brachyhypopomus occidentalis; assembly: GCA_020368025.1. Taxonomy (NCBI): domain Eukaryota; kingdom Metazoa; phylum Chordata; class Actinopteri; order Gymnotiformes; family Hypopomidae; genus Brachyhypopomus; species Brachyhypopomus occidentalis. The sequence goes on from JAGXOD010000004.1 coordinate 5,810,080, forward strand.
AAAAATGAATTTTAAAGACAGGATTGAGTTGCTAAAGTTGTTACAGTAATTCATATGAATTAATTTCTTCTGACAATGCTGATACATGCCATCATAATTTCAGACATTATAACACTGATACTGTAGTGTAAATACATGAATTGCACTGAAATATTAAATGAATAAACCCCTTATTCAATAAGTGCTTTGTGCAAAAGTTACACAAATATTTCTTACCCTGACCTGTAAATGAACAGAAGATGAAGAGAAAGAAAAAATGACACTCAGTCATCATGACTATAGTTGGAATAACTGTTTACATAAAGAAAGGCACAATAAAAGCCATTTGTGTGGGTCAGCCTACCCTTTCAGTCATGACTGACATGCTGCTTAGTCTTCATTCTAACACTAAGGCTCTGAATAGTAAGATATGGCTGGATTTGGTTCACAGGGTTTAAGGTGCTGATTGCCTTCAACCATCAGCAAAAACTTTGCATTAAATAAAGCATGTGAATGCACTGGTGGCATCACCTGGCTGCAGACACAGAACACGCGCAAGACGTGTGCTGCAGACACAGAACACGTGCAAAACGTGTGCTGCAGACACAGAACACGCGCAAGACGTGTGCTGCAGACACAGAACACGCGCAAGACGTGTGCTGCAGACACAGAACACGCGCAAGACGTGTGCTGCAGACACAGAACACGCGCAAGACGTGTGCTGCAGACACAGAACACGCCGCAAGACGTGTGCTGCAGACACAGAACACGCGCAAGACGTGTGCTGCACTTGCTCTTATTTGGCATCTATGTTCCAAAAATTTTAAAGGAGAAATGAAGCCGTGTTGTGACGGCTGTGTGACCTTGCATGCTGAAGAAAGGGCACTTTCTGTACGGCAGCTTGACTTTGAAAATATCATTTTATGTTTTAGTGCTACTTATCTGAGTTTTCTGTGATACATAATGTATTTACAAAGAAGACTATACAGGCTTCCAAAAAAATATATATAAATTGTTTGTCCTAGTCACCAAGTATATTTTTCTTCATTCACTGAACAAATCAGAAATCTTGCTCTTACAGGCATATACTGGTGCAAATTTGTCTTGCAGAGTGGTATTAAGGCATCTTGTCTTTGGCTGCATAATGGTTCTAACTGTATCTGTATCCAGAAGAGAGGTTTCTCATGAGTAGAAAAGTAAGCATGAAAGAACAACAAACTATAACAACATTGGAGGAATATTAAATACAGAAGAACTTGGACAGTGTGAAGAAAGAGACAATTAGGATAAAAGAAAAACAAGAAGCATGATAGAGTAACAATCAACGTCAAAGACAAATAAAAATAAAATTGGGGGGTGTTTGTGTCCAAACAAAGTAAAAATTTGGGTGGGGTAAACCCAGAAAGAACAGGATAAATCTCTCAGCCTCCCCCCCAAAACAAACAAACAAATGAACAAAAAGCCATTCCTTCTATGTCCAAATCAATATGCCTCTATGGTGCTAGGTTGTTACTCTCACATTGTGTTTGACCATGACTTTGCAGCCGTCAGCGCAAGAACAGTCTGTGGGCAAGGCTGAGGTGAGGGCGGATAAGAGGCCCCTCCCACCGTCACACTAATGGGCGGCGAGCCGCAGCTAGGGCTAGGTCAGGCACCCGGACAGCATTTCATGCTTCACAGTTGGAGCTGTCTCTGGACAGATGCACTGGCCTCCGCTCTGACTCAGCTGCTGTTTCAGCTTCTCCACCTCATAGTTGTGCAGGTACTCCTGAATGAGGTAACGCTCACGCTTCACACGTGCCTTCACGTCGGATGGCACATCCGGGATTATCCACGCCACGAAGAACTTCACCACAAACACCACGTGCTAAAAGAGATGGGACAGGGGTGAAGATGAGCAGTGCGGCTGTAAGCGAGATCTGTTGGCCCCTGTTTGGAAGCGTCATAGCAGAGTGAACATTGCAAGAAGGCCACACCTCCATGATGATGATGAAGGCCATTTTGGCTGCCAGGATGTGCCAGAACTGCATAGTGTGGGAGTACTCGTACTCGTGGCCAGGGGGGTAGCGGTAATCACGATACCTACGCACAGCATACATCATGAAACATTACAGACCTACGCACAGCACAGTTCATAAAGCATTACAGACCTACACACAGCACACATCATGAAACATTACAGACCTACACACAGCACAGTTCATAAAGCATTACAGACCTACGCACAGCACACATCATGAAACATTACAGACCTACACACAGCACAGTTCATAAAGCATTACAGACCTACGCACAGCACAGTTCATAAAGCATTACAGACGTACGCACAGCACACATCATGAAACATTACAGACCTACACACAGCACACTTCGTAAAACATGACCTACACACCATATTATCTGAATGATGCTGGAATCCAGCTGTCCCAGAGCCGGATTCAGAATTCAGTGCATCCCTAAATGCCACTCTTACCTGCAGGTGGTAATATTGCTGTTGAACCAGGGAGGGTGTTCACTGAGCTCAGGGGCATTTTTATCAGGGATCTCTGAGATGTTGAAGACGGATAGGCTATTGTTGATATAGCCTTTCATAGTGAGCTCAGTGCCTGGGTGGTATGCATATAGATACACCAACCGAGGAATCATATCAGAGGTAAATGCCACAATGAATGCCTGATCAAAAAAAAACATAAGAAAGACAGTGGGTGGAAAAATACTGTAAAGATATAAACCAGAAGAGGGTGCATTAAGAGCTATTCATCTGACTCACATTTGTAACAACAGAGAAGATGGCGATCATGTTGAGGATCTCATCCCAGGCTCCAATGCTGTGGGCTTTAGCTGCCACGGGCCTGCGGAACTGGGTGGTCAACTTCCAGGCATCCACACGCACCTCCAGGATATTATTCATCAAGGCCAAAAGAGGAGCCAGGGGGAAGGAGGCGACAAACAGTGTGATGAATCCAAACTGGATCACTGGAGCAAGACAGCGAGAGAGAGAGAGAGAGAGATAAATGAAGTAGACATAACAAATTAAATGCCTAAGAAAGATAACAACAGCACCCTCTATCTGCGAAAATGTGTTAGTATATGAAGGAGTTTTAATAATCTTAGTGTTGTCAGACATGTGCCTCACCCATTTCCAGGTACTCATAGAAAAGACCAAACTGGCTAAAGTTCTGCAGGTCATAGTCCTGCTCCCAACGGCTGTACAGACTCTCAGGATGACTGCGAGCACTCCTGCTTTTCCACCAGTTCTGCAGCCAACTGCAAGTATGTGCATGCAAACACAAACACACACACACACACACAAACTCTTCCATTTACTGTAGCTACAGCAGAGTGAGCAGAACTAGCTGTCTCAAACTCTTTATCCATATAAAGTAAAGCCTGTAAAACCTTGGAAACTGGGATTCATGTTGGGCTATATGTTAAGGGCCCAAGCTCAGGTCACAGTAATGCAACAGCCTGTCCTGGGTTCCAAATGATCAGATCTGGCCTTTCTCGGAAGAATGCCTCAGTCACTCAGTCTGCTTATCACAGTAATGTTAGAACATAATAATGTTCTCCATAATAAGTTTTCCATGGGCTAATTCTTCATAATAAAAATATAAATAGATACATTTCTAATCTTTAGATTCCCAAGATATTTATTTCAATATCACTGCAGAAATTCAGATGTTGGTACTGATCCAGCAGTACTTAGGAAGCACTTACGGAACCAGAGCCTCCTGGATGTTCCCCCACACTTGTTTACCAGCCATCACTATCACCAGCTGAGTGGTCAGCTCAATAAGACAGCCACCAGGGTCACACTACACACACACAAACACACACACACGCACAGCATTATAAAGGCATTGCTCTTACGACTGAAAAATCCACTGCTGTTAGACATAGTGGAGCAAGCAAGACAGCTTTCATAAAACACAGGTACCTCTTCATTTCTCAGGCCACTGCCTTCGTTGAACATGTACGCGTATTTGCCGGGATAGCCCACAAACTTCCCCTTAAAGAAGGCCACGTAGAAGCAGGAAGAATAGTAGTTAACAAACTGGAAGAGGAACATCTTGACCGTCAGCTTGTTCTCATACTCCACATGTGTTTTAGGGATTTCTGTGGAGAAGCACAGGAGCGAATGCTTAAAGAAAGAACAGCAGCTGTGTGTAAAGTAGAGGTAAATTACAATTAAAAACAAAAAACCCATAAGTTATATTAAAAAAAAACAAACAAGCAAACGAAAAAAAAAAAAACAGTTGATCACACCCCACTGTATTTTAAACAGTACAGAGAACCTGTGAGCAGATCTATATCTACAGTGGCTGCTTAGTGATGGTGGCTACTCAGGCCTTAAAAAACCCCAGAGCACAGAACAAACAGAACAGTAACCAGGTGTGTAACTCACCCATGTCTGTGATCCAGATGGCCACACGCTCATACAAGAAGTTGAGCACCATGATGATGACGAAGTTGATGCAGGAGGCCGTGACGGAGGTGGCCAGCTGAGGCGTGATGAGCGAGCCCACCACCTCCAGCTTGTTGGTGTCCATGATGCTGGCCAGCGCTGCGAACACAGCCAGCCGGTAGGCTATCACTCCGATTATACTCGCTATGATGAGAGAGATCTTCGTGGGAAAAGATCAGGGGGCAACAGAGGAGTGATATGTCAGGAAGTAAACAAATGTAAAAATTAAAAATGTGAAAGGTGTTTATCCTCAAATATTCAAGGCTGACTGTATGAAAAAACTACTGTATTTTTTCCTATGTGCAGGCGAATCACAGCACCACCTCAAAACATCCAAAAAGATCAGTAAATTGTAAATTACATGCTGAATAATCTCCTTCCACAGGCATAATGATGCTTTCTTCAACTCTTTGCTTAATTTACTTAATAATTTTCTACAGCTTTGCTGTTGTACAAACAAATACATTTTTGTAGTCTTGGATAGTATATGAAAATAACCGTATTGTCTTGATAAATAAATATAACCTAAGAATCTGTGAATTTGAAATACCAAACATCAGTCTGCTGAAGGATGCTGTGAAGTGTTTATGATATATGTGAAATGAAAGTTCAAGTATCACTCCAAAACATATAGCGATGTGATGCTCACCCAGAACAAGACGGTGGCCCCGGACAGGCAGGAGCGAGCAAGCTTACTTGTTACAGGTAAGTAAGGCTCCATCTCCTACACAGCAAGCAAGCAAAGCAGGCAGTAAGGTAGTCAACATATAGCACAACCACCAGCACCACCACACACCTAGGAGCAGGCACGCATTAGCCCCCACACAGAACCACTGAACGAGCTTGAAGGTCTCTCTCGACTCTTGACCCTCAACCTCCAGTTTTGGTAAAAAAAAAAAACAGTTAGGACAAAGTCCTAGAAATAAAACAATAACGTATCACCTATTAAATAGGAAACTTAGTATCCCATGTCTTTTTTTAAATCCCAGCCAAATAGGGCTTTAATCACAACAGAAATGTGAGAGAATTTAAGCTTGTTTTCAGGTGTTGTGGAATCACAAACAACACACACACACACCAAAGCCTGTACTCTTCCTGCCTTACCCACAGGACCACAGTGGCCCAGCACAGGAAGACCTTGCCTAATAAATCAGCAAGTGTCTGGTCTAGAATCCACTCCATTTCCTATGGAGAATCAATGCACAACCAGTTACAGAGGCTTCTGAGTCAGTGCAGGGCTAAGGCTGTAACACAGAGCTGCCGGTTCTCTGTTGTAGAAACACTACATTCTGCACGTTTGGGTTTCACTGCTATGACTCACCAGATTCAAGCTGATGAAGGGAATGAGAACTAGCTGATAAACTAAGCTCTTTATGAACTGAATCTGTTAGAATAAGATTCATGGGGATAAACAATTCTCTTAATAATAAATGATAGTAAATAATAAAGAATTGTCTTCCCTCTTTTTATATCTTTACATACTCAATACTCAATAACTCAAGTTAGATATTGTACAATATGTGAACATCCAGAAATCAATTTCATAATTCACTCAAAAATGAATGACTAATTTAATTACATAAACATGTAAACAACATCAGTAATTACAATAATCATAATCAGCATTTGAAACATTGTAAAATGTCAGAAAAGCCCCAGTCTGGAGAGAGGGCCCCAGTGTGGTTACCTGAGTGACACGGTTGAGGCGTTTGCTGGTGCACTTGGTCTCGTACTCTGGCCGGAGCTGGAGCCGCTGCTGCTCCTCCTCAAAGTCCACGAGGTCCCACTCATACTCCAGCCGGGCCTGCCGCCGCTTCCAGAACTCCAGGAAGAGGGTCACTGCACAAACCGTGCGGGTCCATCAGCCTCCTTACACGGGCCTCTGCTCCCGCACTTAAACCCTCACAAGCTCAGATCTGTCACTGTTTTTGGCCTTTGTCAATGGGAGGTGTCAAAAAGTTCACTTTTACAACACCAGAGGGTGACAACCCACAAGTAAAGGAAACCTCTATGTGTACATAGTTACTGTCATGTGGAATCAGTGACTCACCCCATATACCCATAAATATAGCAAAGAATACTGTTGCTGTGTTGTCAAAGAGGTGTGATTGCTGTCAGAAAAGAGAGGAAATGTTTAGTGTAAGACTTCACAGTTAAGACTTTGTTTGGCCACAGTACAAGAAGAGCAGAATGCCACTCACCCAAGTGGAATTACAGGTGCTGTTGAGTTTCCAAAAGCTACACTTTTTATCACAGAGTGGACACATGATAATCTTTCCACCAATGTTTTCATCACAGATCTCTTCACTGGAAAAAAAGTCAATTAATTCAATTAGTGTTTACTGCCACACTAGGCCTGGTTGCTCTTTATTCAGATGGAAGAGGCGGTTCTAATTGTCACTCACGTCCAGACGACATCATGGTACGTGGCGACTCCATAGATGAAGCAGGCGAGTCCCACCACGGCAGCATAGAAGAGCATCTCCGTGTAGAAGCCCAGCCAGGCAAAATAGATGCCAATCTTCTCTCCATAGTATCTCCTACAGCACAGCAACCATACGGTATAAGGCAGAAAAGGAGGGAAAATGCAGATACTATTCGTGTGTGCGTGTGCATATACTTTTTTCCCTCACCGGATGAGATTGAGTGGCTGCTCCTTGTAGAAGCGGAGAAACCGAGCCCAGTGGCGATAGAGGCTGAACCTCTCACTCTCACAGCTGGAGTCCCGAGACCTGGTCCAGTACCTGCACTACACAAGCACACACACGCACGTTTTTATGCTCTTAAAGTGAAACAGACCTGGACGATGTCAAACACTTTGCAGGCTCTGAACAGAGCAGTGCGCCCCAGAGAAAAGAGACTGTGCATTCGTGCCCTGCGTGCCACTGTGGCTTGGCGGAGAGACCCTTACGTCATGCAGAGGGAAGGCAGAAGTGTAGGTTCCGTTATTCAGCAGACGTTTGATGCCTCGCTTGTCTTTGCTGAGTTTGTCGTCTTTGTTGTAGGGACAGCGGGACAGGATGTAGTAGACCTGCACAGGCACCGAAACGCAGTGAAATGATTTCCTCCGAGAATTCACATGCTTCTTTTGGCTTCCTCTAATCATGACAACACTGCTAAGAGTACCGGCAACAAGTCACTTAACAAATGATTCAACACAAAGTGTATGCGCCACACGTTTTGAAAAGCGTTAAGTGTAGAAGGACCCTTACTATTCTGTTGCGTGTAGAGGGAGGGAAAAATGTCTCCTTGTCTTCAATGAGGAAGAAGTCAATCTTGCTCTTGTCGAAGGGTGAGGTGAAGTAGTCAGGCTCTGGGTGCATGACATGATCGGGCAAGCGCAGGGGCGTGAAGAGCCAGGAAGCTGGAACCTCGCGGTTATCTGGGACGTCATTGACTTTGAAGGGCACTTTAATCTTCAGGACATCAGCATAGGTGGCCAGCACTTCCCATGGAGCATGGATCTTTAGAAAATATGTCTTCCCATCCTCAGACTCCTGATAATGTACACACATTTGACAGTTTCAGGGTACGTTGAAATTGAAGCCTGGTGCTAGTATTTTGACTTGTTCAGTACTAAAATACGACATTAAACATCATTCATTCACATCAGTGGTGCCTTAATTTTAGTTCTTTCTATTGATTTGTTTCTTCTGTAGCTGATATGTGAATTTCAATCTTGTTAGTTTAAGAAGACTAATGACATGTTTGTATTTCATGTGGCTGACAGAGCAGGTTCCTCTCACTCACCAGTTTGTCCTCAAGCTCCAGCTGGAGACCTGCATTCTCCAGGTTGGTCTCAAAGATCTTCCTTCTCTCCTGCATCATTCAACACAAAACACACACAACACGGACTGTACTACTTGACATTAGGGTCAATGCACTTCATACAGCACAAGCAGGAGATAGCGTAGGTCACTTTTCACTAGTAGTTTCCATTATTAATTTCACGGGGAAGAACAACACAGGCGTTTTGACATTCACAGGATGGCCACAAAACCTAATGTTACTGGGTTTGGAGGATATATGTCACTTCCTGTCAACTGCAAATTATGTCTTCATGGGGAGTATGCAGTGATCAGTGCAGTAAAAAAACAGTGCTATGCTTAAACCTCAAACTAACCTTCAGTAGCCAGAAAAGAAATATTTCAATAAATTTTGTGCAAAAAGCATACTTCTTCATGAAGACCAGCAATGTGTCCCCCATATATTTAATGTGTCAACAATGTATCACTATGGAGACATAATATTAATACATAGATACACATGTATCTCTTTATCTCTTTCTCTGATAAAGAACTGTGTAAGACCTCTCACCTCTAACACAATTACACAATGGTGGTAACAAAGAGACTTGTCACTAGAGAATGTCTAATGAGAGTCTAATGCAGTTTAATGCAGTTTAAAGCTATATATGCTATTTAATCTGCTACAGTATATTGCTGAGACACTTTATTTTATATTTGTTCAACTGAAATTATAATATAGTGTGCAGATTTTAAATATATATATATACAGTATTCATATGGTGTCAGTTGTTTGGAGTTTGGGTACTTACATCTTCAGTGGATTTTAAAATAAGTCTCACCTGTTTTCTCTCTCCATCTTTATCTTCCACATATGAGAGGATGAAGTCTATCCGCCGGAGCCCATCTCGGAAATATACAGAGTCCTTACTCTGATGATGTTTATCCACCTGCACACACACACACACACACACACATACAATGTAAAATACAAAACAAAAAATTGTAAAATGCAAATTCTTTTAGCAAATAATTTGTACATTATTTGTACATTCTTTGCACAAGCTAATACCTATTACAGTTGGGATAATGCCTCTATAGTTTCTAAACCCAGGAAATACACAGCAAACTTTCACATTGGATAAGGAGCATTCAGAAACACAGGCAAGCCAACTTCTGCTAATGTTCTATACAGACACTTCTCAGAAACTCCATGCTGGTTTAGAATGGGCTTATGTTAACAATCCTAGCACAAATAAAAATATATTTCAGAAGATTTAAGCCACCTTTCATTACTGTATATCACCAGTACGCAATATGTTCTTCCTCATTGATTATGATGACCGAAAGTGTTTGGAATAGTACTTTCAGAAAGAAAAAAAGTTGAAGTGCTGAGTCGTACAATGAACCACAGACTCTGATCATGGAAGGAAGTATTCTCTGTACTTCAAAGATGGCTGACTGTAGTGCTGACGAGGTGTGGTAGGAAACGTATGCTTGAGTGAGCTCACACAAATCAGGATAAAGCACCACAGCCCCACTGGAGAAATGCATCAAAACCACACTTGGAGCAAGGACTGGAAAACATACAATAAAAAATATCAATACATTATCCTAAGACGAGACACTAAAAGACACTAAAAGAATGACAAACGCAAGTTGAGGGACACAGAAGGTTTAAATTAACGGACTAACAAGCCACAACTCCACACAGGTGAGGATAATCAGGGGTAGGAATAACAACACGTCACAAAGGTGGAGACAAACAAAACAAAACAAGAACCACAACGCTATTGTTGTGGTAACCACAACCACAACAAAGGTGGAAACCATGACAACATTAAGAACTCTTCCCTTAAGGGTACTTAGTAAGAACAAAAATACTGCCTCCTCTGGTGTGGAAGTGTGCACTGGCAAACATTTCAATTGTAACATATAGTATCAGGCCTCTGCACAATTAAATCTCCATGACACACTAGCACGTCCAAACAGGACCAGCTAGAATCCATAAAGGGCCAATGTAGCTGCAGTTTTATGAAGGCACATTGGCCCTTTGTGCACGAGACTACCACCACATGCTTTGAAACTCAGCCACTGAAGAGAGACATCGGACAGATGGGTCTGCAGCTGTTTCTCGAGGGCAACAAATGACAATTGGACCAAACAACAGTGAGACTGTGAATGAGCCAGCCTCACTCCTCAAATACATGAATATTGCTAGTAGCCTCTTTCCCTCTCTAACTGCTGGAGATATAAACATGAGGCTAATGACCAAAAAAGACAGCTGCCCAGTGCACAACCCAAGTTAACGGACATCCCCCGCACGAGAAGCCATTTTCCTCTAATTCTAAACAAACAAAGGGAAGAGACAGCCCAGCTCACTGGTGGAAGCCTTTGGCAACAGCAACAACTCCCACATTCCTTCCTAGTGGACACACACACACATACACATACACACACACATACACAGTTTCCTCAGTAATGCACATACCATTAGCAGTAGTGCTTTGTAACCTTTAAGCAATGAGCAACGCATGCTCAGTTCAATCTCTGAAAATGATCTAATTCTCCAGAGGCCAGTCCACCCCGTTAGTGGATGGAGGAGGGGGAAGAAGACAGGCAAGAACACTGTTACCTCCTCCATGTTGTTCTCATCCATCGGTCACTGCTTTAGCTGAGGGCAGTTAGCATGTCCCAAATGAGCCCGGGTCCTCCTACCCTGTGCTAGCTGTCGGGGAGGCCTGCCACTCGCGCCAGATGCGCAGCCCAGATTCACACCCTCACACGTGCGTTGCATTCCATGTTGCATGTATCAGTCCCTCAGCATGCGTCAGCAGAGTGAGCCCAGGCTTGTCCTGCCTCTCACAGTGCCGAGAGGGGCTGCTGGGAGGGATGACATCAGCATGCCAGCAGAGCAGCACAACTGCAGCCCGGGTAATTTGATTTCAGAAAACCACTCCAAGAAGATAGGAGGGAAGAGGGGAGAGGAGAGGGGGGAGGGGAGAAGAGAGGGGGAAGAGGAGAGGAGAGGGGAGAGGATAGGGAAGGGGGAGGGAGGGGGGAGGGGAGGGGAGAGGGGAGAGGAGAGGGGAGAGGAGAGGGGGGAGGGGAGAGGAGAGGGGGAAGAGGAGAGGAGAGGGGAGAGGATAGGGAAGAGGGGAGAGGAGAGGGGGGAGGGGAGAGGAGAGGGGAGAGGGGAGAGGAGAGGGGAGAGGGGAGAGGAGAGGGGGGGGAGGGGAGAGGAGAGGGGAGAGGGGAGAGGAGAGGGGAAGAGGAGAGGAGAGGGGAGGAGAGGGGGGAGGGGAGAGGAGAGGGTAGAGGGGAGAGCAGAGGGGGAAGAGGAGAGGAGAGGGGAGAGGAGAGAGGAGAGGGGGAAGAGGAGAGGAGAGGGGAGGAGAGGGGAGAGGGAGGGGGGAGGGGAGAGGAGAGGAGAGGGGAGGAGAGGGGAGAGGGGAGAGGAGAGGGGGAGAGGAGAGGGGGAGAGGAGAGGGGAGAAGAGAGAGGAGAGGGCGAAGAGGAGAGGAGAGTGGAGGAGAGGGGAGAGGGGAGAGGGGAGAGGGGGAAAGGGGAGAGGGGAGAGGAGAGGGGGGAGGGGAGAGGAGAGGGGAGAGGAGAGGAGAGGGGAGAGGAGAGGGGAGAGGAGAGGGGAGAGGAGAGAGGAGAGGGCGAAGAGGAGAGGAGAGTGGAGGAGAGGGGAGAGAGGAGAGGGGAGAGGGGGAAGGGGAGAGGAGAGGGGGGGGGAGGGGAGAGGAGAGGGGAGAGGAGAGGAGAGGGGAGGGGAGGAGAGGAGAGAGGTGAGGAGAGGGGAGGAGAGGGTAGAGGGGAGATGGGGGGAGGAGAGGGTAGAGGGGAGATGGGGGGAGGAGAAAGGAGATGGGAGAGGGGGGTGGGGGCCTGTAACAACTCCCTCCCTCTAGGGAGGCGCTGAACTAAGGGTGTTGGTCAGTGCTCAGCACTGATCTGATAGCAGTAACTTTTTATCTGCTTTAAAATCTGTTTATTTCTCTGTGCAAAACTGATTGGGACTGTTCTTCCATGCATAAAGTAACATAAGCCTGTAAATACACAGCCATTTCTAATATATATATATATATATATATATATATATATATATATATATATATATATATATATATATATATATATACTGTATGTATATATAAGTGTATATACTGTATGTATATATAAGAAGGAAATAAATTAACTGTATCATTTAACAGCAAACACACTAACTCTATTTCCCATTATATGCAATTTGAAAGAGTTTCAATAAAATTTAATTCCCTTGAATGTGTATAGCACTTTCTATATTAAATGCTGTCACAAATCATCTTGACAGACATCAATGGTCAGAACCACACTGAGGAAGTGAAGCGAGACATCATGACAAAGCTTAGAGGCACGAGGAAGGAACTCAGAAAGCGACAAAAGAGGAACTGATGAAAACTCTCCAAGGGGAAGACTCAGAAGCACAGGCTCTCATATACACAGGACTATGTTTTACCTGGCTGTTTAACGGAATAATTCACCAAGTGTTTTTAAAAATAACTCTCTGTAACGAAGACAAGAAGGAGCCATGGGTGCCCAGTGGTGATGACTACAGGCGAAGCAGCAGGCAAGAATACTGTTTCACACCATCTGAAATAACATTTACATTTCACATTATCACAGCAAGCTCAAGGTTTCACCACAGCATCCTTGGCTGGTACCCTTGACAGGATATCACGGCAACCTTGACTGATAGCATTTCTTAAATATTATATTTCACATAGAATCTTTTACATATTGTCTTAGATTATGAGGCTGACTAAAAAACACAATTCATGGAATACCTGCACCCTCCTAAAGTTCATGGTTCAAGGTTCAAATACCTCTACATTTCTACATTCCCAAGGTACAACAGAAACAGAAAAAACTGCAGTTTCTCCAACAGGTTTTAGCTTTTCTCTAGAAACAGCTTCTGTTTTGTTACTGTGATTAAAGCAGAGCTAGAGAACAGGCCTTTACAAAGGCAAAGCGGAAGGCAGCAAGGACACACACCCCTCCCAAACATGCCACGTGCCCACAACACACACACACACTCCCAGAATCCTGGTGTAGCCAGTGCCTAAATTAGCTCTCTGCCCATTCGTTACAGTAAGCCGTACACAGGACCAGTAAGGCCTAGCAAACAGGGTGCTTCCCTTTGAGTGCAGCGTCCTAGTGCTCAGTTTGGGACGTAATTACATACTGCAGATTACACGTGTCGCTGCTGTCAGCTCCTCATCAGAGTGCCCTTTAAAGACAGCCTTACTTCTGCAGCCCAGAAATCATCACAGCACGGGTCTATAACTGGGAATCAAACATGAACAGGTCACAAACCAATGTGAGCAACTGCATTGCAGTCTTTGAAATTTTCCCCCACTTCTTCGAAAATATGCACCGTCCCATTTTTCACTGTACACTAGCAAATGCAGCCTTCCTGCAGGCCATAATATTCGGTGTAAATGACTGCATGCTGTTCCTCATGTCTTCATATGACCTGCACACATGCCCCACCTAAGGGATAAGTAGTCATTATGGCTCGATTAAAGGCTCGTGTTTGCTGATGTTTCGTGTCCTGTTTCATGTTAAGGACTAGCTTCTCATCATGGGAAGGGAGTGTCCTACGGCTGTGTCAGCAAGGCTTGCTTGCAAATTAAAGGTCTCGTGCACTGTAGGTCTCGCATGAAGGCTAATATGTCATCATGCCTGTGTGGTACATGTGAATGTTTGTGCATGAGTATATGTGTGTGTGTATGCATGAGTGCATGTGTGTGTGTACATTTGCGTGTGTGTGTGTGTGTGTGTATGCATGAGTACATGTGTGTGTGTGGCTCATTTTATGTCTATAATTTTTGTTCATTGGCGAATGGTGATCTTGCATGTTACAAAAATATAACCATTTAAAAATACAAGTGAAACACAAAATTGCTGAACTTAAGTGAACCTTTAACATTGTTATCATCTGCCCTAAATAAAAAAAATTAAATAACCACAAGTCATCAAAAGCATTAAAAATGCAATGCTCTAAATGTGTTTTAAATAAGATACGTGGCTGTGATATCATTTAGCCTTGTACCAGCATCCGTCAAATAAGCCTATTGGTTAATTCATTCCCTATAGGCAGAGACCAGGCTGATATACAGAGCTAACTCAACAAACAACTGGTGTTTGTGCAATCAATTTGACAATGAAGACAAGCCACAAAATCCAAACATAAGACAGAGACATAGACAACAGCCCCGTTTTAAAAATGTGCAGTAATTCATTAATGGGTGGATAATGCATAAGGGTGGTTACTGCAAAAAATAGGTGTTACTGTTGACTGACAAAAGCTTTTGCACCACACTTTGAAAACATAAGCTATAATAGAGCAGATAATGATGGGAAATTACAGCAAGTCTTCTTCAGTTTGTTCATTAAAACTAATAAAAATTGCTGTCTTTCCCTCACATGAGGGAGTTTCTGTGGATTAAAAATAAACAGAGAATTGTCATTATTGTAGCACAGCTGCTTAGTATTAGGGCAGTGTGACATCAAAGCAGTCATGCAAAATATGTTTGGATGTAATTATAGGCTTTGGTTTGGATTCTGCAATCTGTTGTTGGTGTCTGACAACAGGAGGATCAAGCACATGCCAGTGCAAAGAGGAAATAAAGGAAACAAAAGTATAAACTTGTAAAAGTTAATTAATACATTTTGAAGAATCCAGTATGTTCATACATGATTTTAGGTCTATGGGAGTACAAAAGGTCATGTTTATTTGGGTTAAGAAGGATAAAATAGTTCCTCTCACAGCTGATAAAGAGTGATGCTAGTCAATCAAAGCTAGCAAAAAGAATACTATCTTCAAACACTGTTCAGTCAATACTGAGTCCAAGCCCAAAGTACATTAATTTACTATCTATTGCTAAGACTGAGGACAACACCAAGGTTAAACTAATGAGGGGCAGAATAATATGAATATGTAATTCATTATTTAACCTAATGTAATTTCTGCACTAAATGTAACATCTTTCTGTTCAAATATGTTTGTTTTTCTGAAATGTGGAAAATATGTCACATATCCAAACAGATCATAGCCGAAACAACAACAAAATGTTATCTTACAAACAGTCCTGGAAGTCATGTGTTTTTGGTTTCTACACTTAAGAGAACAGAGCCACACAAATTATCTGGCAATATCTAGTAAAATCATTCATGCTATCAGACAAGCAAGCTGAACATGCACACATAGGTCTAGCACACCACAAGTCAAACTCAGTTCAGCCATCTTTACGGTGGCTTACCCTGGAGCGATACTTTAGAAACAGGGTTCTTTTCCTCCAGATCTGTAGGAGAACCAGACAAAGCCTGAAAAAGGGGACACCATGGTTCCACAGAGGCACTACAGTATGTCACTGCGTCATACTAACACAACACAAAGAGCCCTATGCTGATTTCAGATCTCTTCATTTATCTTGTTCTGTCACACGTCTGATAGAATCCTGTAACTGTTACTCATTCGTTACACAAATGGCCCCCTGTTGGTCACTGTGCCTGGTTTCACTGCAGTGTAGGCAAAATGTTCTGTAACGTTCAGACTAGGTGACATGATGATAACAGCAAAAAACACAAGGGCATATCAACTCTGCAGCACCTACTTCTGTTCATCTATTTGTGCATCTACACAACGTGTTCTCTCTATAACATACAAAGGAAATAATAATGCTAAAATGAACTATACCATGATGTAAGTTCATGTAAGCCTTACTAGTAACTGACATGATTTTTACCCTGTTTCACTCACCTTATGCAAATCATGTGGATCCCACGAGGTTCATGTGCAAATGTCACCATAACCCACAGTACTACTAAAAACTGTGAAGCAGGGAAAATGCTTTGTGCTAACAAGCCAAGCATCAAGCCTAATATCATAATACTTCATCAGTGTGTGTGCTCAGCTCATTTGCTCAAAGCCTTCAATTCCAAGTTCAACAACCTACACAACAGCTGAAAATCCATAAAATCAATTTGGGAAAGTTTTCTACACCCAGGTGCACTTAAGAGCAAAAGACTTTGCATTGAGAATCCCTAATAATCATGCACGTTTGTATTGTTCTGGGATTAATCTGTGTCTTGAAAACGATCCCTAAACTACATAGGCCGGCACATGCAGAAACACACCTCTTACCCCTGCAAAACTGGAAAGGTGCTGAAAAGGTTCTGTATGTTCTTTCTCACACTGATCACACACAATCACAGAGGAGAGACTGGAGCTCTTGGACAGCGAGCCTGAACACTCTGAACAAAGACTGGCTGAGGACTACAGAGAAGTAGAGATAAGCAGTACAAGGTTGGAGAGAAGTAGAGAAAAGGGGAGAAAAGTGTGAGGAGTCTGGGAGAAATAAGAGAGGGATAGATTTGGCATGCACTGTGACATTTGGCAGGGAGAAAAAAGAAAGATTTGCAACAGAAAAGTTCAGTCTCTGATGATAACATTCTAAAAGTAATGTTTTCACAAATCTTCATGGTGTCTGCATGAATAACATTAAGATGTCTATAAAATAACATTAACATTATGATGTCTATAAATGGTTTTCATCTGTCTTTGTCTGACTTCTTGCTGTTGACAGTTATCATGTAGCAGTGCACTAAAGCAAAAAAAAAAAACAACAAAACATTTCCTGTTCAGATATACTATCCTTCCTGCTCACACGGGCACTCACGCACATGCACACATGCACACGCACACACACGGATACGCACGCATACACATGCAAATATGTGCATACTCAAAACACTAAAACATGAACTGTTTCTCCCACTCTTCATGAATTTCCTGTTTGTGCTATTAATAGATATATACTGGATTATAGATTAATATGTGATGTGCACTGTCACATAGAAACATCTTAAAGATCTTAAAGGCAAGGGCTAAAATACTAAAATAATATTTACAATATATATCATTTAAACGAACAGATAACCGGCTGAGTAATCCACCCTGGGCTGCAAATAAAACACAGACAACTAACAAATGAATATGTTTACATTGCAAACATCATAAATCGCATATGCAAATAACTTGCAAGTCCCAAAGATGGCCTCATTTGTCATCTGCCAGGTAGAGCTGGCTGGCTAACAGGCCGGTAACAGCTGTGAGGCCTCATAAATACGAGCAGTACTTCCTTACAAACGTACCAGGGTCAAAGACAATATTGTCAGGCAATAAGACTAAATAGTCAAAGTCACAAAGTCACATATCATCTAACAAAACAGCCAAATAAAAGTATAAAGTGGGCAGGCTGTGATGAGATGATAGATATGATAAGAAGTGACACTAGCAAACACTTTGTTTACCCTTATTTGTGTGACATTCATACCTTTCCAAAAACTTTCATAACACTTGGGTACATAATGACTGGGAAGCACCCACATTTGTGCCACATCACTGCCATGTCATTTGGCAGTCCTACAACAGACCTGGGTAAGGACATGTAGTTTTTACATTATTATATTATTATATTAAGGCAATGACTCTTAAAACTGAGCTATAGTTATAAATGAAGCAGTGTTTTGGGGTCTGGGGTCTGGGTGGAAATAGGGAGCATGAGGTAGATGATGGGCTGTTGTAGTGAACCCAGAACGAGCAGCACATTCATAAGGCGTTACCTTGTCAGGTGGAGGTGAACCACTGTCTGAATGTCGATATAAGCCGTTGTTCTCCTCTGTGAGAAACAGAAAGACAATAAACTATGAGGACCGGGTTGTGTAGCAAATGCTATGTTCTGCATTTACAGAAATTGGATTTTAGATTTGGAACTGAGAGTTTAGAATAGGTGACTAAGCAGGGGTCTGAAGCAGAGAAACAGGAGTTGCCTGCTACTTCCTGTGTTTTACTCATCTATGACTTTGGCTTTAGTCATTCACTGCAGATGAGTCTTCTGAGCAACATGTCTTGCTATTTTTATTGTCACTGTGAAGAAATGGCACAGGCAATACTCTCCAATTTACACATCACTGAATGCCCATTCTCCAGTAAATACAACTAAGGGCCTGTATAGAAATAGATGCACTGTAATCATATCACATGCTAACATAAGCATAACCTGCAGCTGGTCAAAGTAAACACAAGCTGGGACAATACTAGCAGCCCATATCCATTAATGATTCAACATATGCATGGAATTTAGAAAAACAGTTCCCAAGCAACCCTCTATATCAGATACATAAACACATGTGAAGTCAGACTCAGAGTAATGGAAGGATCCTTGTTTACTATTATGCATTTACATTGGGCAAAGCCTGTGTTTATACAGGGCTGCCAACAAGCTCTGCTTATCTCTGGATGGCAAGAAAAAAGCTTCTAAAGGAAACAACCACATCTGAATCAGTATCTGAATTAGTATCAGAATCAGCGCTCTATAATATCACAACAGTAACACTCACAGACTGGTTTTCAGAGAACTGTAATAAGGTGACACTGTCGTGCTTAACTGCTATTAGCAGCAGCCTTGAATAACAACACAACATTGCAATGGCAATGTCGTAACACGATTTCTCGAGGAATCACATGTGGAGCCGAGTCCTAATCTTCGCTGCAGATGGACAGCTGTGGGCAGATTAGCACTCATCTTTCACAGAGCTCAGGTTTCTCCACAGTGAGCCTTAAAATCTCCAAAAGAAGATAAAGAACTGCTTAAATAATTAGTGCGCTTCAACAGTGCATGTGATACAAAATCACATGCAATTTGTATATAAAAAACATAGCTTAAAATGGAAGCTTGAGGAAACTAACGACTATACAAATGACTGTATTGGATTAAGAGCACAAATATGTTACTCCCTAGCACACTTAGCTTGACCTCAGCAAGGGCCCAATATAGCCATGGTGCTAGAAGCATTTTTATTGAGTCGCACAAGCTTATTTTAACTGTATTTCAATAACCTTGCAAGTATACCACAAACAGCAGATCTATGAAATTCAGGCAGTAATGAAAACTGAAACTGAAGAGAGGTAACTGGGTTGTGCCTTTCTTTATTCAGACCACTGCACTCAATGAAATGGCTGCGGTTGGAAGAAGGTTTAATCCACTCATTTCAGACAAATGATCATTTCCCAGCTCTTTCACAGACCAAGAAAGCCAAAAAGTAACAGTTTTGCAGTTTCTGGCTTAGAGAGATGTTTGCATGCCCAGGATGGTAACGGCTCCTTTCAGGGTTGGCACCTGTTTGGTGGCATATTTACACTGAGTGGCGAACACTCATCCTCTAGCTCGTTATACACCCACAGGCTCCACAGAACAGGCTGTTACCCCCTCATCACGCAATCAGCGTTGATATACCACAAATCAGCAACATATCTGACTAGTGCATATAAACATTTAAAGGATCTCCAGTTTGAAAAGAAGAAAGATCGAACATGTCACATCACGTTATTTCATGTTGCCTAAATGCTCCTGAGACATAGACAATGCACATTGTGTTCTTGAAGTTCTGTCTCTTTACAATTAGTGGTACTGTCTTCTTTTTAACTTGAGTGTACTGAAAATTGTTTACTGACATGTTTCTAACAAACCATGCACTTATCTCTTATAATACCAAAGGTTATTCATACACCAGGATAACAAATCTTTGTCACTGTAAATAGCTGCAAAATTTACAACCTCTAGTATCTCATAAAGTAAAGTTGCCACAACAAGGTAATTCTTCATCTGTTCCAAACCTGTGACACACTCTACACATGAAAGGTCAATGGTAAGATATGGGTGTCAGACCATCAGCCATCAGAGCAATTCTGCTGGGGCTCATTTCCTCCACCAACAAGATTTGGACTTGCTGAGTTTCTATTGCTTTTGAAAGCTTACAATTCACCACCTTGTCTAAAGCCTTGGAATGAAAGCAAAAATTTGTTCTGCACCGTCCTTTGACAATAAAAAAAATCATGCAGAAGTTGCTGAATTGTTATTGTTGCAGAAAGTGATGAGTTTGGTCCACCTGTATAAAACCAGTGCTTGAAACCAGACACTAATTTTAGCATAACTACTGTATTCTAGGAAAGCCTAAAACAATGTCCCCTTTGCTCTGTCTAAAAGAAAGACAGCTGTGTGTGATAACTGAGTTCAAAGTGTATACATGGTGAAGATTAGGTAAGGTGGTTCAATGTGTTTTGACAAACTAATGCCAAAATGTAATTATGATGCGAAAGTGTATCAAACTGCTTATTAACCTAATCCTAATATCTTACTGCAATCATAAAACTGGTTGCAAGTTAACTGTCAAGTACACCATAAAAATATGTTGATTTAATATGTAAAAGTAAGTGCATGGAGAACTTATATACTCATATAGTTAGCTGTCGTTCTGCTTTTATGCTGATTGATGTTCAGTTAACCACTAATTGTTACACAGCCCTGACATATACTTCTTTGTCAATGTATAGCATCAAGCTAATACCTGATGGTAAGTACCTTTGCCTATATATTTGAATTAGAATATTTGTATAACAGATTAAAGGCAATTCCACCATTAGCTAATTTCTTTTTCCCTATAATGCAACTAAAGTCAGTAGTGAGTCAGCAGTGAGACATATTACTGCCATTGTGTACCCCATTTCTAATACATTTCTGCTCTCCCTTTGATTATGGTCTAAGATATTTTGTTAGATCAGTTTTACAGCTGCACTTAAGTGTCCTAGTTACTTTAACCAAATGGCAGGACTCAGGAAAATAGCAAATGCTCTGAGTGAAAGAGGTTTTTCACTGTATGACTATACCGTGTGTGAGAGAGAGACGGACAGAGAGAGTGACAGACAGACAGAGAGAGAAAGAGAGACAGATAGAGACAGAGAGGGAGAGAGAGAGAGAAACATTTTCACATTAAATAATGTGGGGGGAGTTTTTAAAGGGGAAGCTGTGGAGTATCTCAACCAAAGTAACTGAAACCCTACTTTACATATATAAATAAAAATGCGTTGTTGCACATTGTAAATTTCGTGACATATTTTTAGCTGTGTGCCCTACATAAACTATCTTCAATAAATTTTAACTTCTTGACTGTACTGTATAATGATCATATAAGCAAAAAAGGCCTCAAACTATCTTTCATATTTAATTTTTTCCCTATAACGATAGTTATTATTCTGTGATCTAACGTTAAGTAACAACGTTTTGGAATCATAGATTTTACCCCACCCCGTGCCTTAGCCTACAATCAAAACATCAAGAAATAATTACATAATTCCACTAAAGAAAATATATGTGTATTAAGTGATTGCGAAACACAAAGTTTCTGCGAAGTTGAAGTTTAGTGTTGGCAGCTAAGTTTTTTTCCACTTCTAAAACACCACTACCTTTACCACATCTTAAAAATATCAGCCGTTCTATTCGACACTTACCTCCTGGAGAACCGGTCTCACTCATTTCAATAAGTGTTTCTTCACCCGACTTTCCTATTCCTCGAATCATTTTTAATAATGGTTCGAATGTTTATTAAAGAAGAAGAACGTTCTTTCAACTACGACCTCGTCGCAGCCTACGCCCCAGATATCAGATCAGCGCGCAGCTCAACGACGTCTACGCTCGGGCTGTGTCAACCGAGTGGTCTTGCATGGGCACTCAGCAACTTCACGTTGCCAGCCATTAAAGGGGAGTTGCTGAGTGAAAACGTAATAACATCGGCATAAAACTAAATCTAGCATGTAACTGAGTGAAAACGTAATAACATCGGCATAAAACTAAATCTAACATGTAACTGATATTAATGTAAAATGTAAAATGTAACAAGCGCCCAAATATATTGTTGAAATATTATTATACGATCCAAGAATACCTCTGTATTAGTACATTTCCTATGTTATCATATTTGTCATTAAATGTAGACAAAAAATCACCCTCTGGATCACATTAATGTTGGTCCGTACAAACTGGGCGCCCTTAAAATTTTAACTGCATTTACTAGTACTTTATAGTTGAATATTTTTTTCTCATAAATACAGACAAATACAACAAACATCTCTGACATTAGCAGGTTCATTTAAATAACGTATGTGTGTGTTTTATTTATATGTGTGTGTGTCTATATAATGTTTTCGAGGAGATCAAACAGAGATTAAGTTATTTTTGACTTATCTTTTCACAATGTTAGGACTTATATTTCATAACGTCTCAGTTGATACAATAATCCAGTCTCAGCGTCCAAGCACATTTCTCAGTAAATTAGATCTAATGCTCTTTCCTAAAAAAATATAACCATCATCTCTCACAGCTCTGAACTCCATCCCTCCCATTCTACTCTACATCTGTAAGGAGAAGAGCTGCCTATCCCAATATAATTACTTCTTTCAAGTGGGTAGAATAGACCTTTACTCTAGCAGTTACACCATGCCTTCTCTAAGGGTGTGGCAAAAGGGCAGAAATAAGCCTAGGTGCCCATTTCCCAAACCTCAGCCCCTCTAATCTGGCCACCACATGGGAGTATCCATGAATAGGTCAGTAATAACATGAAGGGGCTGGGTGTGTCAACGTGTGAGGTAGTCTTTGATTAGAAAATAATTTATTGGTGTAGCATTGAAATGTTGCTGCTCTGAAGAAAGGACAAGAGTTACTGTAGCAACAGTGTACACGGACAAAAGAAGTGCTGGGTCGGTTTCTGGATACACATTAAAATCTAAAGAATACTGACAGACCAAAACTTCTCTTCTGCATTTAATGCAAGCCACCCACTAATCCTGGCTAAGAAACTAAAAGAGCAGTTCCATTTCCAATTGGACTTATGGGAAGGAACACTATGTCAGATGTGTATTTGACCTCTACTAGCACACCACTGTGTTGAGTGCTGACAATGTTTGCTATAAACCCTATATATGGATTGCTGTGAATATCCTGGACACCATATAATTAAGTTTGTTGAAGAGACTCCTTTGGTCAGCCAATTGGAGTAGGATGAAGTCAAACATTGTCCAGTTCTAAAATACCTCACACCTGAATGTGAATCTATCTAAGACCGTCTCCGGCAAAACTCAAGAGATATTCAAAAACTGAAACATTTGCTTAACAAATGAAAAAGACAAAAGACAAACCATGCAAAAGACTCAAAGATACTGCAAGGTCTCAGAATCTCTGACATCAAAACCAAGGCGACTGCTGTCCCTGTTTCTGGCGACGTGCAGAGATCATTGTTTGTTTAGCATGCCTTCATGGCCAACATCATGGACACATTTTCCACCACCAAAAAGAACACTTATAGGCAGGTCATGTCACAGATCATAACTGGAAGGATGCTTAAGAAATATGGATTACAATAAGAGGTTCACACATGCTACACCTCTCCAGAAAGAAGAAGAGTCCTGCTAAAGGCAAAATGAAGTCCTGAAGCCTTTACTTCTGATTACAAGACAGTGTCGTTGCCTACTTGACAAAGGATGAAAACAGTTGACAGCAGGCAAAGCACAATCAATCACCAGAGGGAAGATAAAGAAACAGAAAAGGTTTTTAAATTATACTCTGATAAATCTCCACAGGAATTTTCTCACTGAATATCGTCTCCTACTCCTTGTTCTGTCGTATACATAGCTTCTGGGTAGTTAACCCAACAACTGCAAACAGAGAAACCTGTGTTTGCAAGGTTCATGAGAATCTTTGCTTTCTGGCTGAAAAGCTTCACGCTACTAAATTAATTAGGAACGTGAACATGGAAGACAAGCTGCAATCAAAAAGCTGCAATTCAAAGTTGAAAGACTGCATGCACAACAGGTGTCCCAACTGCAAATGTCCAAATCACTCCGTGGTCAACTGAAACACTCGTCAGAGAAAAGAAAATAAATGATAGTGGAAAGGTAAAGGTCCCCATGAAAATTATTGTGGAAAAGAAAAAGGACAGTGTTGGCAGATAAGCTGGAGATGTTTTAAGGACAACTGCAATATTTCAAACAGCATATATTTCACATCAAAAGGCAGTTCACCCAATACCATGAATTAAGAAAAAGTATGACCAACCAAGAATACTTGATTCATGTGGATTATTCATAGAACTACTCATGCAGGTTATCAGTGGAAATCCAGGCAATGCACTTTGCATCAAACTTGCAGGCTTGTTAGTCAAGGTAATGACATACCTTCAGCAGAACACCTCTATAGTGCTTTGGTCAACAGCAGAACTGTTAGAGTGTTCTACATTTCAGAAAATCTGGTGGATGAAGCTACCAAAAAGATGCCAAGTTGTCTGCCAGCAGTGCCCTCAACTATGCGGATCCAGGTGTAAGTCGAGATGTAAGTTGCCCATGCACTGCCAGACAAATTTATGAGTGCCAGTATGATGATACTCATACCATTAGTTTTGGGGTTCAGCAAACAACACCTGCTCTGCCTCAGGTACACAAAAACAAGGAGAATGAAATGCTGTGGGGTCCTGATTTGATTGGTCAGTGATATGGTCTGAAAAACAATGGAGACATTTCCCAAGGAATCATTGAGGAAGTCATGGAGACACATGTGCAGATAAAGTGCATGCACCATTGAGGGGGGGAAACGTTGCGTCTGGCCAATGTGAGAAAATGTGCTGTGGTACCTGTTTGTGGACATTTTGAGAATGATCCCTTAAAACATTTAAAACATTGTACAGGTCCTTCTCAAAAAATTAGCATATTGTGATAAAGTTCATTATTTTCTGTAATGTAATGATAAACATTAGACTTTCATATATTTTAGATTCATTACACACATCTGAAGTAGTTCAAGCCTTTTGCATATTTCATCCGACCAATAAAAGAAAAGTGTTTTTAATACAAAAAAAGTCAACCTTCAAATAATTATGTTCAGTTATGCACTCAATACTTGGTCGGGAATCCTTTTGCAGAAATGACTGCTTCAATGCGGCAAAGCATGGAGGCAATCAGCCTGTGGCACTGCTGAGGTGTTATGGAGGCCCATGACGTTTCGATAGCGGCCTTAAGCTCATCCAGAGTGTTGGGTCTTGCGTCTGTCAACTTTCTCTTCACAATGTCCCACAGATTCTCTATGGGGTTCAGGTCAGGAGAGTTGGCAGGCCAATTGAGCACAGTAATACTATGGTCAGTAAACCATTTACCAGTGGTTTTGGCATGTGAGCAGGTGCCAGGTCATGCTGAAAAATTAAATCTTCATCTCCATAAAGCTTTTCAGCAGATGGAAGCATGAAGTGCTCCAAAATCTCCTGATAGCTAGCTGCATTGACCCTGCCCTTGATAAAACACAGTGGACCAACACCAGCATCTGACATGGCACCCCAGACCATCACTGACTGTGGGTACTTGACACTGGACTTCAGGCATTTTGGCATTTCCATCTCCCCAGTCCTCCTCCAGACTCTGGCACCTTGATTTCCGAATGACATGCAAAATATGCTTACCATCCAGTGCTGCTTCTCTGTAGCCCAGGTCAGGCGCTTCTGCCGCTGTTTCTCGTTCAAAAGAGGCTTGACCTGGGGAATGCGGCACCTGTAGCCCATTTCCTGCACATGCCTGTGCACGGTGGCTCTGGATGTTTCTACTCCAGACTCAGTCCACTGCTTCCGCAGGTCACCCAAGGTCTGGAATCGGCCCTTCTCCACAATCTTCCTCAGGGTCCGGTCACCTCTTCTCGTTGTGCAGTGTTTTCTGCCACACTTTTTCCTACCCACTTCCCACTGAGGTGCCTTGATACAGCACTCTGGGAACAGCCTATTCGTTCAGAAATTTCTTTCTGTGTCTTACCCTCTTGCTTGAGGGTGTCAATGATGGCCTTCTGGACAGCAGTCAGGTCGGCAGTCTTACCCATGATTGCAGTTTTGAATAATGAACCAGGCTGGGAGTTTTTAAAAGCCTCAGGAATCTTTTGCAGGTGTGTAGAGTTAATTTGTTGATTCAGATGATTAGGTTAATAACTCGTTTAGAGAACTTTTCATGATATGCTAATTTTGTGAGAATTGTGAATTTTGGGTTTTCATGAGCTGTATGTCATCAGTATTAAAACAATAAAATACCTGAAATATTTCAGTTGGTGTGCAATGAATCTAAAATATATGAAAGTTTCATTTTTATCATTACATTATGGAAAAGAATGAACTTTATCACAATATGCAAATTTTTTAGAAGGACCTGTATGGTAGAATAGACTCAAGAGTCGTGAAAATTGCATGTGATGTGAAATGTACCCCAAATTATAGAATGACCCTTATATGATGTGTGCTAGAAGACAAATTGCCTTTTGGAGGAAGTTAAAGATTCCTATGCATTTGTTTTTGTTTGATTGATTCTTTCTGTGATGGCTGTGACATAGTGAACACAAGACACAGACGCTCGCAGATCCAGAATACGACTTTAATGAAAGGATTATCCAACTGACAAAAACATGATCCAAAATCAGATAAGAAAACAGTCTTGTTCTTTATTACAGTATATGCAAAACAAAGACATCAGCTTTTAGACTGGTAAACCAGAAAAACTTATGGCAAAGCAAACATTAACCTCCCCAAAGACTGCTAGGAAATATGCAAATAACTAAATACAAATGCCAGGGGTGGTGCTACAGGAACAGCCACTGTAGTATTAAGGTACAGTTTTTATAGTAGCTGTATAATTATAAAATGTACAATTCAGCCACCCTCTACCCCATTCATCACTGGTCTGTTTCTCACCTTAGGACCACTGTCAATGATATAATTGTTGCAGACTATTCGTAATATGACATGGTTGACATGTGGGCCTAGTGTGTCGGTGCCGAGTTGCTATCAGGCACATAAATGTTGCAGAGTTCTTAAACATGTCAGTATCCAGGCAGAAGTCCTGTGGCCAGAAACTGACAACTGGTCAAGGGCTGGAGGATGATTAACACAAATGGTACATGTTAATGAACGCCGTTTGTTGACCGGCCGCCTGTCGTCCGACAAAAAAAATTTTTTTTTTTTGTTGACCGGCCGCCTGTCGTCCGACAAAAAAATTTTTTTTTTTTTTTTTTTTTACCGGCCGCCTCGCTCCTACGACAAAAAAATTTATTTTTTTTTTTTTTCGTCCGAAAAAAAAAAAAAAAAAAAAATTTTTTTTTTTTTTTTGTTGACCGGCCGCCTGTCGTCCGAAAAAAAAAAATTTTTTTTTTTTTTTTTTGTTGACCGGCCGCCTGTCGTCCGAAAAAAAAAAAATTTTTTTTTTGTTGACCCGCCGGCTGTCGTCCGAAAAAAAAAAAAATTTTTTTTTTTGTTGACCAGCCGCCTGTTTTTTTTTTTTTTTGTTGACCGGCCGCCTGTCGTCCGACAAAAAAATTTTTTTTTGTTTTTTTTTGTTGACCCGCCGCCTGTCGTCCGAAAAAAAAAATTTGTTTTTTTTTTTTTTTTGTTGACCCGGCCGCCTGTCCGAAAAAAAAAAAATTTTTTTTTTTTTTTGTTGACCAAAAAAAAAATTTTTTTTTTTTTTTTTGTTGACCGGCCGCCTGTCGTCCGACAAAAAATTTTTTTTTTTTTTTTGACCGGCCGCCTGTCGTCCGAAAAAAAAAAATTTTTTTTTTTTTGTTGACCGGCCGCCTGTCGTCCGACAAAAAAAAAAAATTTTTTTTTTTTTTTTTTTTGTTGACCGGCCGCCTGTCGTCCGACAAAAAAAAAATTTTTTTTTGTTGACCGGCCGCCTTTTTTTTTTTTGTTGACCGGCCGCCTGTCGTCCGACAAAAAAAAAAAAATTTTTTTTTTGTTGACCTGTCGTCCGACAAAAAAAAAAATTTTTTTTTTTTTTTTTTTCCGAAAAAAATTTTTTTTTTTTGTTGACCGGCCGGCTGTCGTCCGAAAAAAAAAAAATTTTTTTTTTTTTGACCGGCCGCCTGTCGTCCGACAAAAAAAAATTTTTTTTTTTTGTTGACCGACCCGCCGGTTGTCGTCCGGAAAATTTTTTTTTTTTTTTTTTTTTTTTTTTTTTCCGAAAAAATTTTTTTTTTTTTTTTTTTTTTTTGTTGACCGGCCGCCTGTCGTCCGACAAAAAAAATTTTTTTTTTTTTTTTTTTTTTTTTTGTTGACCGGCCGCCTGTCGTCCGAAAAAAATTTTTTTTTTTTTGTTGACCGGCCGCCTGTCGTCCGAAAAAAAAATTTTTTTTTTTTGTTTTTTTTTTTGACCGCACCCCTTGCCTGTCAAAAAAAAAAAAATTTTTTTTTTTTTTTTTTTGTTGACCCCGCCTGTCGTCCGACAAAAAAAAAAATTTTTTTTTTTTTTTGTTGACCGGCCGCCTGTCGTCCGATAAAAAATTTTTTTTTGTTGACCGGTCCGCCTGTCGTCCGACAAAAAAAATTTTTTTTTTTTTTTTTTTTTTTTGACTTTTTTTTTTTTTTTTGACCGGCCGCCTGTCGTCCGACAAAAAAAAATTTTTTTTTTTTTTGACCGGCCGCCTGTCGTCCAAAAAAAAATTTTTTTTTTTTTTTTTTTGTTGACCGGCCGCCTGTCGTCCGACAAAAAAAATAGGGCCCCTAATTTTAGGTCCCCTAGTTTTATGGCCTCTAGAGGCCCCTGGGTGCCCCTAGTTTCAAGAACCCTAATTTTAGGGCCCCTAGCTCCAAGTTTTAGGGCCCCTAATTTTAGGGCTCCTAGTTTTAGGTCCCCTAGAGGCCCGTGGGAGCCCCTAATTTTAGGGCCCCTAGAGGCCCCTGGGGGCCCCTAGTTTTAGGGCCCCTAATTTTAGGGCCCATAGAGTACCCTGGGGGCCCCTAGTTTTAGGTCCCATAGAGGCCCTGGGGGCCCCTAGTTTTAGGGCCCCTAATTTTAGGTCCCCTAGTTTTAGGGCCCCTAGGGGCCCCTGGGGGCCCCTAATTTTAGGGTTAGGATTCGTGGGGGAGGGGGGGACAGGTTAGGTTTAGGGGCTGGTGACAGTGGCAGTTATGTCTTAGGGGTCGGGGGCAGTAACGGTTATGCTTTAGGGGTCAGGGGCAGTGACTGGTTAGAGTTTAGGGACCGGGGACATTGAGGTTAGGGTTATGGTTGGGGTTAGGGTTAGGGTTTTAGGGGGCTGGG
The DNA here is from genome assembly GCA_020368025.1 of Brachyhypopomus occidentalis. Lineage (NCBI taxonomy): Eukaryota > Metazoa > Chordata > Actinopteri > Gymnotiformes > Hypopomidae > Brachyhypopomus > Brachyhypopomus occidentalis. The sequence goes on from JAGXOD010000004.1 coordinate 5,839,271, forward strand.
CCAGTGACAGGTTAAGAGTTAGAGTTAGGGTTATGGTTACACACAAATATGTGTGCCAACCAAATAACTATGTGTGCCAACCAAAACCTTCTGCACATTCGGCAACAGCAAGCCATGGTTCACACCAAAACTGGGTCAGCTTCGTCGGGCTAAGGCTGAGGCCTATAGGAGTGGGGACAGAAAACTGTACAAAGGAGATCAGAATGGCTAAAAAATGCTACTCTGAAAAGCTGGAAAAACAGCTATCAGCCAACGACCCTGGCTCAGTGTGGAAAGGCCTTCAACACATCACCAACTACAGAAGACAATCCCCACCAGTTGAGGAAAACAAAAACCTGGCTGACGACCTCAACACCTTCTATTGTAGGTTTGAGAGGGACTCATTGACACCTCCCCAGAACCCTACAGCACCAACTACAACCAGCATCACACCTCCACCTACCCCCCCACCTCATTCTCCCCCTTCCACCCAGAGATGGCACTTAAGGTCTGTGAAGCTGATGTGAGCCAACTCTTCCAAAGACAAAAAAGACCAGGAAAGCACCAGGTCCAGATGGGGTCTCACCTTCCTGCCTCAAAGCCTGTGCTGACCAGTTGGCTCCAGTCTTCACACAAATATTCAACAGATCACTGGAGCTGTGTGAAGTTCCACCCTGCCTCAAACGCTCCACCATCATACCTGTCCCCAAGAAATCCTCCATAACAGGACTGAACGACTACAGGCCTGTTGCTCTAACGTCTGTGGTCATGAAGTCCTTTGAACGACTGGTGCTGGCCCACCTGAAGGACGTCACAGGACAGGTCAGTGGATGATGCAGTCAACATGGGTCTGCATTACATCCTACAACATCTTGACTGCCCTGGGTCATACGCAAGAATCCTGTTTCTTGACTTCTGCTCGGCGTTCAACACCATTGTCCCAGACATTCTGTCCTCCAAACTCTCCCAGCTCACTGTTTCATCTGCCATGTGTCAGTGGATCACTAGCTTCCTGACGGGTAGGAAACAGCAAGTGAAGTTGGGGAATGTCATGTCCTGCACACGGACTGTCAACATTGGTGCCCCTCAAGGATGTGTTCTCTCCCCACTGCTTTCTCTCTCTACACTAATGACTGCACCTATAATGACCCGTCTGTTAAACTTTGAAGTTTGCAGATGACACCACTGTCATCGGACTCATCCGGGATGACGACGAGTCTGTATATCGGCAGGAGGTTGAACGGCTGGTTCTCTGGTGCAGTCAGAACAACCTGGAGCTGAACACACTCAAGACTGTAGAGATGAGAGTGGACTTTAGAAGGCACCCCTCAACACTGCTGCCCCTCACTATCCTAAACAACCCAGTGTCAGCTGTAGAGAACTTCAGGTTTCTGGGTACCACCATCTCCCAGGACCTGAAGTGGGAACCCAACATCTCCTCCATCCTCAAAAAAAAGGCTCAGCAGAGGATGTACTTTCTGCGCCAGCTGAGGAAGTTGGGTCTGCCTCAGGAGCTGCTGAGCCAGTTCTACACCGCAGTCATCGAATCCACCCTGTGTACATCCATCACAGTGTGGTTTGGAGCAGCCACAAAGCAGGACAGGATTAGACTGCAGCGAACAGTGAGGACGGCTGAGAAGATCATTGGTGCTTCCCTGCCCTCCATTCAGGACTTGTACTGCTCAAGATCCAGAAGACGGGCGGAGAAAATCATTACGGACTCCTCGCACCCTGGTCACAATCTCTTTCAGCTTCTCCCATCGGGAAGACGCTACAGAGCCCTGTCCACTAAGACTGTCAGACACAGGAACAGTTTTTACCCTCAGGCCATCACATTCATCAACAGCTGATCACCATCATCAGCTATGGGCCATATTTATTTATTTATTTACAATTAATATATAACTACCATTATTCACTTCACATGTTTACAATTGTTGTGACACACTTACACATATTTAATCTGGCTATTGTTGTATATTGCTATTCTGTGAATAACACTAAAGCACACTGTATAGTAATGTCATTGTATAGTCTGTATACCGTGTATACTACTGTTATCTGTTTACTGTCTGTAAATTACTTAGTATTTGTATTTTGTTAGTATTTGTATATTGTCTAGGGAGACACAAACAGCCGGAAACAAATTCCTTGTGTGTGTAAACATACTTGGCCAATAAACCTGATTCTGATTCTGATTCTGATTCTGATTCTGATATTAAAAAACTAAATACACACAATTATCTATTAAACCAAATTACACACATTAGACACAAAATGACGCTGCCATGGATGAAACCCCCACCCGTCCACTACCTAGTACCCGTGTCTGTTTAAATGACTATGTATATTGTGGAAGGGGAAAAGAGAAAAAGAAGAGTACCTCGCCCTAACACTATAGCAAACTTATTTCAAACATCAAAATAATTCATCTCTTTCAGTAAAGGTGTGGTTTCATATGAAATATGAGAAGAATTTGTTTATTATTTACAGGTGTAGGACCATATTATATTCTCTCTCTCTCTCTCTCTCTCTCTCTATATATATATATATATATATATATATATATATATATATATATATATATAATTCTGAAGGAGCTTTTGTTGAGT